>CM059200.1:6744865-6765237 GCA_030323885.1 Branchipolynoe longqiensis
CTTTATTTGACATAGTAGTATAATTATGTAAATATATAAATCAAAAGTATCTTGCTGGGCTGACAAATGCCATGTCCCTCGGACCCACCCCAGACAGAATTACTCTAAATCCCTCATGCTAGCGGCCATGCGGATGTCAGCGACAATCCTCTCAGACAGAGGGTGGGCGATATATTTATATACCGGATCCAATGACCAGTGACCCCTTACCCTGATTTTGTCTATCGAAGCACCCTGGAGGGTCAGATAGGTACACCCCCCTCCCCGACGGTGCGAATGGCAAGACAAATTCTCCTGGGTAAAGCCTGCAACTGCCCCAGAATGTTTAATAGTAGCCTGGAGGGTTCTGTAATCAATAGGCTTATAGCCTCCGAACCCAGAAGGAACATGGAAAGCGGGAGATCCTGCATCCATGCTTACTTACTTACTTACTGACTTACGCCTACCGCCCAAATTTGGGCATAGGCCAATAACAAGGGCTCTCCAGTTATCCCGGTCCTGGGCCATCTTCTCCAGCTGTCTCCAAGTATGGCCCGACCTCTTCACATCTCCCTCCCGGTCACGGTGCCAGCTGTTTCTTGGCCTGCCTCTCTTCCTTTTCCCCTGTGGTTTCCAGGAGAGGGCATGTCTTGCGAATGGTATGCGAAGGGCCTAGCGTCTTCGAAGGATCTCCTCCTCAACTGGCTGCTGTCCTGTTCGCTGCCACAGCTCCAGGTTACTGATGATGTTTGGCCAGCGTACTCTTAGGATTCGTCTGAGACAGGTGTTGATAAAGGACTGGATTTTCTTCATGGTGGTGACCATTGTTCTCCAAGTCTCTGCACCATACAGAAGAACAGGCTTTACCATGGAGCAAAATATCCTGATCTTGGTGTTCCTAGGCAGCTCCGAGGATCCCCAGACATTCTTCAGCTGATGGAAAGCTGCCCTTGCCTTTCCAATCCGAACCCTCACATCAGCATCTGTCCCTCCCAGCCTGTTGACCACACTTCCAAGATAGGTGAAGCTTTCCACTTCCTCTAGTGCTTCTCCCTCTCGTCTGATGGGGGCTGTGTTGTTATTGTTAATTTTGAGGATTTTGCTCTTCCCTGTGTGCATAGCATCCACGCTTACCTCGGCAAAATGCATCTTAATCCCCTAAACAGCACAGAGGTTGGTGTTAGGCACACAGGCGACCGATATCAGAAGCTCTCTCTCCACAAACTTAATTGACCATGCCCCATGTGTGAACGTAAGAGGGAACGTAGGAGGACGGACTCAGAGTCTGTAATCTGGCATTTGCGGAGGAGAGCTCTAAACCCCAATAATAAGGCCACAGACGTGGGAATGTGACCCTCACTCCCAGACATAAAGGAGAACAGTTTTAACAGTTCAGCGTGCAGCAGAGTCACAGCACGCTTAACTGCGCATCCCAGGGTGCTCTTAGCTCCCCCCAAGATAGTCCTAACCTGGTGCGAGGAAAAATCGATTGGCTCACTACCCCTCTGATTTCAGGAAAAAATTCAGGGCCCTGACATAATTTAAAATTGAACAATATTTTAGTGTACGTGAAAGGCAAGCCACATAGATCGCAACCTTAGATGGGGGGCAAGGCAACGGTGATATGATGCCCCAAAAATCATCTATAAAGGTGAAGTATTTTCTAATCTGCATCGAGCGGGTTGCACGTGAGTTTGTTGCATAGTACAGGTGGCATTGCCGCTGCCGCCCTCCACAGGAGCTCTAAATCTGCAAAGACAAGAAGAGTGTCAGATCACATAAACAAGTCAGCACAACACATACGTGCCAGGCGATCTACCGATCTAATACAGGCCTTGCTCACTGGGTACCGCCACCTACTGAGAGCATCACATATTATATTATTTTTAGTTCTGACATATGCTGACTTACCATCAAAATGAAATGTTACTGAGAGCCAAAGGAGCTCCTTTACATAGCGCATTGTGAGCCTATTTATGCAGCAACCAGTGGCCAGAGCAGCCCAAACCGTGTTGTTATCAGTCACAAAGACAATGCAGTGAACTCTCCACAGGTGGCACCAGTGGAGGGCAGCAGCAATGACTGCCCACATCTCTTTCACATTAATATGGGCTTCCTCACAGGCATGATCACCCACCCCAAAATGGTGGCCTACCTCCATAGCCAAGGTTGAATTGCATATGAAACTCCCCATGAACCAGTCGTCCGAATGGGCAGCTCCAAATCCTCAGTCTGATGCATCACTATATACCGAAATTGATGGGGCGTGTAGGCCCAAAAGCTTAGCATAGCCATTAAAGGCATCGATGTAATTGAACCACCATGACAATTCTGAACAGAACTCATTGGTAATAGGTAGCCTATAGTATGGTTTCCTTAGTTGTCCGATGGCATCATAGACTCTGGTGGAGAAGGAGCGCCCACCCTGGATGACTGTAGAGCAGTGTGCCAAGCGGCTCCGACGATGCTCCAATTCATTGCGCATTGCTTTTCTTCGGCTCAACAACAGAGAAAGAACATTTCTT
This sequence comes from Branchipolynoe longqiensis, assembly GCA_030323885.1. Classification (NCBI taxonomy): domain Eukaryota; kingdom Metazoa; phylum Annelida; class Polychaeta; order Phyllodocida; family Polynoidae; genus Branchipolynoe; species Branchipolynoe longqiensis. Next base: position 6,747,370 of record CM059200.1, read on the forward strand.
TGTTTTACAATTTTCTCACAAGGGAGTCTTAGTTGGAGTCCAAGACGGGTTAATTACCTCAAACCCCAAAATAGGTCATACAAAATATAGTTGGCATCTGGGTCAGGTGGGCCCTTGGCAAAGCAGTCACAAAATATGCGGCACGGTTTAAATTGGGAAGCCTGCCCACTAATCAGGTGGGCGCAGGTACAAGTCGCGCCCAAACATGAAATAGTAATGGAAAAAACACATTGACAGTCAATTAGTTTATCAGTGACACTAACAATTAGGCCGCTCTTGCAGCCAGTAATAGTCAACCAATCACAACCAATGGCATTCCAGCCGGGACATATATCGGAGGCTATGTCATGCAACACTGAGGTTGTGATGTTGTCCCCCCCCCCCCCGCCCCCTGGGTCTCACTGGTCACATGAGCATCTGCACCGGTACGCCTTGTCGGCGCGTGGTAATTGTTATCAAGTGGGTCCCCCTTCAGGTGGCATTTAACTCGATAAGTACAAACAGCTTCAAGGGTGTCAAAACACTTCAGATCAAGGCTGCCTACGTGGCGATGCACACTTAGCATGCTGGGACACATACCCACTCCCAAATCATTACGATATGACACAACATTGTTATTACTAACATAACTAGAGCCAGACTCTGCTGGCAAGGTAGCCAGCCGGTCTCTCGACAGGGGTCACATACTCCAGGAGAGGCTCAACAAAACTCGCAACACAATTTAAGCGACTGCCCCCCCCCCCCAATCCTGCCCTGGCCTCTAGCAATTCACTCCTTGTGGAACTTGGACCTAATGTTGGACTTACTACCATACCTAGAGCACCAGTGCCCAAACTTACAGGTTTTCTCGTCTCTGCTGCATCCCTCTTCCTTATATGCAAAGCAAGGCTTTTTCCCATCTTTAGAAAACAATTGCTTAGTGTTCCCCTGGGAATTCTTGGCCCCACCAGAACCCCCCTTGGATGAGTGGACCCGCATATATTCAAATGCGTAATATTGAAGCCACACTTCAGTGTTTCCCGGGACCGATTTATCGGACCGATTTATCGGACCGATTTATCGGACCGATTTATCGGACCGATTTATCGGTGCCTTTCTATATTGCTGCTGTTTTGCAGCCGGGAATCGTCATACGGTAACGACCCCCCCCCCCTCCTTGTCAAGTTCAAGGCTTCCATTTCGCCATCAAATATCCTGCAGCATGCAGCATCTCTCCACCGCATGCTTCCCGTATGGAAGGTCGGGAGTTGGAATCCCAGCAAGAGTCAAATCGATATTTATTTGTTGTTTTACGTCCTAGCAACATCTAAGGTCACATCAGGACGGGTACCGACTTGTTACAGTGCACACTCCTGGCAACTTTATAGTGCTGCCCCACTGTAAGATCAGTCCGCCAGCACCATGACCTCATATCCCACTCATTCACATTATCCTGACACTGAGCCAATCAGTCCTTGCCCTATCCTAATAATGCCGAGTGCCTGGATAGGCATCGACAAGTATCAATTGTTAAGTCATTGGTTTGACTCGACCAGGGTTCGAACCTACAATAGCACTATCTACCCACACAGGAGACGGATGCTCTAACTCATTCGGCCATCCCGTCTGGTCAAATCAATGACTTATACAATTTATGCATGTTGCTAGTCTGGCGTTAATGAGACAAGAACCGGTTAGCACCAAATCAGGATAATGTGACTGTGTGGGATCATGGTGCCATCGTCCTGGTTGGTCGCCCAGTTGGGCAGCACTATAAACTAGCCATGAGTGTGCACACTCGCAAGTCGGTATTCGTCCTAATATGACCTTAGATGTTGCTAGGACGTAATCCAACAAAAGAAATAAAACATCACATGTCGATATCCATATATATCATCCTAATGTGACCTCAGATGTTGCTGGGATGTAAAACAACAACAAACAACTGTAGAGTCCTTGGGGATCAAGGGTTCAGGGTCGGCAAAACATATCGCATATCCGATAACAATATCACATAACCAGGATGTAAAGCCTGTGGATATCAGAAAGCAGGCCTATGTAATTTGACAACCGGATGTCAGATCACCCATCTCATTATAAAATCATGAGAATGCTCTGCCACTGTGAGCCCCCGGTGAGATTACAAAACTCTCCCCTACATATCACCTGTGATGCCATTAGCCTAATCAAACCAACTCATGAATCAGTACTGAAAAGAGGAAGGAAAACTAGACACACAAATGAACAGTGAATAAGTTGTGCTTTATTGGAGCAACAACTACTGTTCATTCCCCTACATGTGACCTAGCACCCGCACTCCTCACCTTCTGTCCACACTAATTCTCATTACCACTTAGCCTGTATACTGAAAGCAGTGCCCGCAGCCCAGGGGACAGGAGTCCGCTGGCCGTGGATACACTCAATTGGAATAGCTGAATTTAGGTAGCATCAGACAGAGTGTCTGGGGTTCCTGCTCAAAAGTATGTGTGCTTCACTCAAGAGCCAGGACTAGAGTGCCGGTGTCCAGGATGCCTGGAGCATCGATCCTTCATTTACATAAAATGCGGTGCATCTCCTATATTTAGTGTGGTCAGTTAGTCAAGGCAGTGTAGGTGACTGAGCAGTCCCACCGTCAGCCACTCAGGCGGCCCCACAGCTGGGGTGGGAGCCCAAACCCCCAGTGGAGCTGGCTACCACCCTACTCAGCTGCAGTTGCCGCCCCGAGTGTATATGCAAATGAGACTGAGGTTGGGCCTCCCTTATGGTCACAGGGGTGAACCAGCAGTTGGATACAGTTACATTCATATATATATATCCATATATATAGACCAAGAACGTCCCTCCTTGGTGATGGTACATGCCTAGAACTACACATAGGAAATTTCCACCCCTTGGGCAGTTTCCCCTAGAACACAGCTCCTTCTTAATCTTAGGCAGCATGCATGAACATATATTTCACATAGTCTATTATCATATCATACTGTGATTAGGCATCATTGCTTTTTAGTTTACATAACCTTGTCCCCCTCTGTCATGCACTAATAAAGATGCTCCCTGCCACTATATAATTTTAAACCGAAAATCCGTATATTTTTAGATCATGTTTTCCTGTGTGTCCGTGGAATGATACTTTAAAGGTGCATAATCCAATAAAAGAACCAACTGTTCGAAACTAGAACGCTTACTTCTATCTGATCTTATCTATAGCTACCTATTATAGCCCTGTCACACTATGACGGATCTCACGGGTGTGCCGCCAATGCGCAAAATCATTTTTAATCATCAAGAAACGTCAAGCTTTTTGGCGTCAGCGCAACATGTTGGTAGCGTGCAGCCGACGTTGTGCGAAAAAAAAAATAAAAAATTTGGCACACTGTCCTGATATCACCTTAGATGTTGATAGGATGTAAAACAACAAGAGACAAAAAAAGCAACAGTTTGGCACAACGTGTGGGGACGAGCCTCATGTGCGTGCGGCATCAGTGGAAAAAAAGTATCGTATCTCCAACGCGCTTCTGACATATCTCGATGACCCCCGAACATCGCTATAATGTTGGCACCCGCGCGTGGTCGCACTTTGAAAGATTTGTGCAAGCACAAAACTTTGCCGATACCCTGATGCGCCTCGCCTCCGTTGCCGTCCATCAACGAATACCAACGCGTGCCTAACGATGGCGTAACGCTTCCAGACGTCTCTCGATGTTTCACCAAAAAGTGACACACGTTGACGCGCGTTGGCGAGAAACGTAGTAATGTGACAGCACCATTAAATGGAGTCACACATATTATATGTGCCCTCCAATTGTGGTGTACCTGTGTTTTACTGGTATGATTGAACATTAGAAAACAAGCCCCAACTTCAGTCTTTTTGGTGTGCACACCGAAATTAATATTGAATTTTGTTCACTTCCTATATCTCCTAAATTGATCCCTTCAAAATAAAAGGTATATTGTAATGGAGTAGTCTGCAGTGACCTCTCCAGAAGTAGTCGCATATACATATATGGTGATTATATGAAGGAGCTTAAAGCTGCATATCAAATTTTCAAAACCAAACCAATTATCTAGATTTTATTTTGCATATTTAACTTAAATAGTGGTGCACTTATTAAGCATTTGTTTCTGCGTAGAAGGCAAATACTGAGTCAATTTAACAGAACCTACCACTGCAGAAGTCTATAGTGTCAGAGTTTTGGCAAGCTTGCCAAAACTAATTTTCCACGTTTGCACTCAAAATATCTAAAAAATGTACCATTTAAAATAAAAGTAACTTTGAACTAATGTAAAGTAGATACTAGTGATCGATCTAATATATTTATCTAAGAAAAAATACAGAAATTCAAAACCATCGGACGATGCAACTTTAAAAGTAGTGTAATTGTTGGCGTGCTAGTTCCGGAAGGGCAAGCAGTCTAGCTTCAAATCCTACGCTCTGTGCTGGTTGTGGCAGTGTTGCGGTTGTTGCAGTGCTACGTCCTGGCAACATGTAAGGTCATATCAGGACGGAAACTCTATGTCCAGTACTCCCTATTTTCAGCACCCTTCTGAGACTTGTTGTAGCCCCCCTTCCCTGCCACCACCCTTAACCATCATGAACAAACAAACCAACAACACACCGAACATCCTACACAACTATCAATCTGTTTAAACACATTGAACATTACATAAGACAGACAAAATGCCTTGACAACTATAAACTTAGCTTGTTTTATAAGAGAAAAATGTAACCCACAACGATTGTTTGAGTCGCCCCGAGTATACACCTTCTACTCGGTGCTGCTCCCCATTTTTGTATGAACTGCAGTGACTGGTGCTGTACATTATACAGCAGGAGCCACTCCCTTAATTCTACACGATCGGTGCTGTGACTAATACAGCACTGATCAAACTTAGATTATTTAAAATGTCAATTCCGATAGTAAGATGGCCGGAAGACCAGTGCTCCGGCGCTGACAAATGTCATATTCAGATGAATAAATACTTTACCAAAAAAAAAAAAAAAAAAAAGATATTGTATAAGATGCAGGTTGTTTGATGAATGAATCCACCTCTTTTGATGAATGAATCCACCTTTTGGATGCATGGTGAATCCCTTGGCTTTATGAAGGCAGTGGTATGCGTTAATCAACTTAACCCATTTAAATGCTCTATGGTTCCAGCTGGATAATTGTAATGGTATGCACTGATCACTCAGACAAGGGTCAATATAGATAGCTGGCTGTGGATGTTGTGATTGAATCAGGGCTCGCAGATGGTGTACTGTTTAGCACACCAACCCCAGAATAGTGAGGAGTGTGGGTTTCAAAACCTGCTCTAAACCCAATATTCCCCACTGGGTTCACTCCAATGACACCAGAAGGGTGCCCGAATGAGTTGAGAGTCCGTTTCCTGTTTTGGGAGATCGGGAGATCCGAACCCATGAGTACGTGGGTTCGAATCCTGGTCGAATCCAACCAACGACTTAGAAATTGATACTTGTCGCTTCCTAGCCTGGCGCTCCACATTGGTCGTAATGCTCGCATTACGTTTGATGTGTGGAGAGGAAGAGACCCTCCCCCCGCCCGTCGCGCAGCATTCGCGCCTCCCCCCGCCTGCTGCTGTCGCGCAGCATTCGCACCTCCCCCTGCCTCCCGCCTCTCAGCTTTCTCCCTCGCCCTCCCCCCGGCCGCTTCTTTCTCACCTCCCCCGACCTTGCCGTCCCCTCCTCCCTTATAAGGCCGCCCGCTGGCCTCCCTCAGTCACTCGCCTTCCTGCCGTCCTCCCTGCTGCTCCAGTTTCCCCACCTCGGACCGCTCCAACACCAGCATCATGCCCAGAAGCGAGGGGATGCCACCGCCCACCCCGAGGCGGCGGACGGCGTGCGGCACACCGCCCATCCTAGCACCTCGGGCACACGTCGCCGGGGGGGCGCACCCTCCCCCGCCACCTCGAGCAACGGGGAAGGGAGCCCGGACCAGCGCCGCGGCCACGCCGGGCCCCTCCTCGGACCGTTGGCCGTCACCTCGGACCTCGGACCGCTCCAACACCAGCATCATGCCCGGAAGCGAGGGGGCGCCACCGCCAACCCCGAGGCGGCGGACGGCATACAGCACACCGCCCATCCCAGCACCTCGGGCACACGTCGCCGGGGGGGCGCACCCTCCCCCGCCACCTCAAGCACCGCGGAAGGGAGCCCGGACCACCGCCATGGCCACGCCGGGCCCCTTCTCGGGCACGCCGGGAGGCACCTCGCCGAGCCCGGCCGCCCCGGCGGATTTTTGATCCGCCGCCCCCCCCCCCCCCCGGCCGGCCCGGGGGGGGGGCCACCTCCGGCACTTCACCCACACCCATGCCGACAACCCCGTCACCACTACCGACAACCCCTCAGAGATCACCGATCGAAACACCGCCCAGACGCAGCCGTGGAGGGCAGCATGGTCACCCATGCCCCCAGGTCACCCTGGTGACCCAGGTCACCCAGCCATGGCACCCTGGAACTATCTCCGCAGTCACCATCAGACTGCTGGTCACCCACGCCCCCAGGTCACCCTGGTCACCCATGTCACCCAGCCATGGCACCCTGGAACTATCTCCAGCCACCCTGCCTATGCTCTCACCGCAGTCACCATCAGACTGCTGGTCACCCATGCCCCCAGGTCACCCTGGTCACCAATGTCACCCAGCCATGGCACCCTGGAACTATCTCCAGCCACCCTGCCTACGCTCTCACCACAGTCACCATCAGACTGCTGGACACCCATGTCACCCATCTCACCCAGCCATGGCACCCTGGAACTATCTCCAGCCACCCTGCCTACGCTCTCACCGCAGTCACCATCAGACTGCTGGTCACCCATCCCCCCAGGTCACCCTGGTCACCTATGTCACCCAGCCCCGGCACCCTGGAACCATCTCCAGCCACCTTGCCTACGCTATCACCGTAGTCACCATCAGACTGCTGGTCACCCATGCCCCCAGGTCACCCTGGTCACCCATGTCACCCAGCCATAGCACCCTGGAACTATCTCCAGCCACCCTGCCTACGCTCTCACCGCAGTCACCATCAGCCTGCTGGTCACCCATGCCCCCAGCTCACCCTGGTCACCCTGGTCACCGCAGCTCTCCAGGGAGCGGGCCTCCCCAACTTTTGGCCGCCCGCTTCCCTGTCGACATAGGCGGCACCTGGGCCTCTGAGGCGGTGCATGCAACCTGCCCCGCCTCGCCCCCTTGGGCGTGCCTCGAGCCCTCTCCTCCGTTTTGGTGGAGGGCTCTTCGGCGCCCCTCCCCTGAACTCTCTACGCTTAAGGTATACGTCTGCTCCATCTGAGCCTCCTTACATCATCACTTTGCTCCCTTATTGTTGCTCCTCATGAGCCTCCTTACCTGCATTGTGTATTGTACTTATGTTCTTGTTGCTCCTCATGAGCCTCCTTACCTCCATTTCTTGTATACCTTTTGTCTGAGGCGTTCCAATAAACGCCTCTTGTCTCCACATCCGCCTTGCCTTCTTCCTTTTCGCGCATCGGTCGTAATGCTCGCATTACGTTTGATGTGTGGAGAGTTATTAGGATAGGGCAAGGACTGTTTGGCTCAGTGTCAGGATAATGAGACTGAGTGGGATATTAGGGCATGGTGCTGGTGGCTTGGATTCCCAGTGGGGCAGCACTATAAATCCACCATGAGTGCCAACTGTCACAAGTCAGTACCCCTCCGGATATGAGTTGCCAGGACGCAAAACACCAAATAACAAAACACCCCCCCCCCCAACCAAAAAAACAACTAATTCTCTCTAGGTACACTATTGCCTTCGTATGCAACACCCCCATGACACTGGAGCCATGACCAGGACTGTGTACACGCTGAGCGACCCCTCCGGATATGAGTTGCCAGGATGTAAAACACCAAATAACAAAAGACACCCCCCCAACCAAAAAAACAACTAATTCTCTCTAGGTACACTATTGCCTTCGTATGCAACACCCCCATGACACTGGTGCCATGACCAGGACTGTGTACACGCTGAACGATCTATGCTGGCGAACATACGATATGTTTACAGGGTCTAACTTCTATAAACGCAGATACACAACTGCGAACCACCTGACATTACTAATATTTGTTTATGATTAATATACATGATGCTTTATAGTGTTTTCTTTCATCGCATGTTATTCCGATAATTATTATATTAATACTATATCTTTGCTGCCAATAGCTGCAGTCTCCCACACTGATGGTACCATGGACCCCCCCCCCCCCCCCCCCCCCCCACTTCCCCTCTTCGTCACTAATGGCGTGGCGACATGTTCACTCGTCTCATGGATTTTTTCTTTTATTAGGCTAGGGCAGCTATATTATTTCCTATGCAAGAGAATATATTTATCTCAACCCACCTTCATTGTTCATCTCTCATGTTGCACTGTGGTACTGCCCTTTATATATACAGTAAAACCTCTCTAAATCGACCTACATTGGAACCGACTTTAACTTGTCCATTTAGGGAGGTGGTCGGTTTAGGGAGTTAGAATAGGGCTACAATGGTATTGTGGTGGTGGGTGATGAAAATGGGAAATATTGCATCTAGACCTGGACTCGAACCCACATCTCTTTGGATTCCAGGCCAGTGTGCTCATCATTACACCACCTAGGCTCCCTTATGTCACCACACTACCCACTCCTACCTGTCTATGCCGCTCCTTCCCTGAGAGGTCAGTGCCGACTACTACACTTGTTCCCCTGGAATTGTAAGTCTTTTAATGCTTACAATTACATACATACAGGAAATGCACTTACATATACATGCACAGTGTAGGTTCAACAATTGTACAGCGAATAGCTTGTACAGGATCCTGGTCTCGGCAAAAGTGTCATGGGGGGGTGATGAAAATGGGAAATATTGCACCTACAGCAGGACTCGAACCCACATCTCTTTGCATATGGGCCAGTGTGCTAACGTGCTAACCATTACACCGCCTAACCTCCCTGATGTGACCACTGTGACCACACTACCCACACCTATCTGTCTATGCGGCTCCTCGCCTGAGAGGTCAGTGCAGACTTCTACAATATTGTTGTTAAAGCGATTGATATAGGTGAGTGGCAGATCTGTGGTATGCATGTATTGCAATACCTCAGGGAGTTTGACACCCCTGCCTTGCAGAGTTGTAAAGCACTGCCTTGTAGTACAGGTTCTTGACAGAACCAAAGGCTAAGGAAGCAAACCCTGAACAGAAAACCATGTCACTGTGGCAGCATCAAGGGTGGTTGATGTATGGAACTCCCAACATCTCCCGACCATCCACTGCAGGGACAAATAGTTTTGCGCCTGTCTGGACATGTTCTTGCCGGTGTGAAACCTCTATTTGCTCCCCGAGAGAGTGCCGCTGGTAACTTTCAAAAGCCAGCAACACTTCAACACTTTTGCAGGCAGCTTTCATGAAATGTACAACCGCACAGGAGAGCGGCAGTCAAGTAATGGAAGCAGTCTTTCTCTCATCGCGACCGACATCATGATGATGATGATGAGATCTGTAGAAGGGGTCGGTTAGAAAGGTTTTACTGTATATATATGCCTATAACGGAAAGTAGAAACCATCAGAATATTACGCAACTTGTATGGTTGTTGAAGTGTGACCTGTTTTGTAAACTCTATGTAAACGTGCCGGCTGGTGGTGTGGGTGGTGTGAAAACACTACAGGTAATAAAGGAAAACAGGGTAAGAAGGAAAAGTAAGAGAGTGAGACTCTCTGGTTTATTGCTTATATAGGTTCTCAAGATTCAAGATGGCCGTTGTCACATGATCCTATTCATCAATCACAGTACAATGCAGTGGTCACATGACTCACTCCTCCAATCAGAGTACAATGCAGTGGTCAATGATCATAACAATACCATGTGGGGGGGAGGGGGCATGTGAGGTGACTCTTCCAAAGACTGTTCTTAGTCAAACTCGGAAGTGACACTCCCTCTCAAAGACTATTCAATATACAAGTTCTATACTCAATGAATAATAGTTTACCAATTTCACACATCCCTCATATGCCTTTGGGTTTTTATAATTTAACATTTATCATTATATAGACAGTTTGTAATTTATTATAGTAACTTCACCTCGGTTCACATGTATTATATCGGACACTTTTACATCTAGTTCCAATACACTCCGCTGGGCGGCGCCCCAGACGCTGTCCACCGGCATCAAACGTCTATTTCCCGCGAGCTGTCGGCGCGGTTCCTGAAGGTGCCGCCAGATGGCGCAACGTGAAGACGGCGCTGATTGATGGGAAATCGACCACGTGACCTGCCATGAGTAGCGAATAGGGTTCAATTTCCGCGGATAACGTTGACTGCGATAGCCGCCACTGGGGGGCGCCACTTGGGTGCATGCGTGCATCACTAGGCTGCATGCAGCATCACTAGAACTGACATCGCAAGACTGGGTGGGGTGGCTGAATGAGTTGAGCGTTCGTCCCCCCGTTTTCGTAGATCGTGGGATCCGAAGCCATGGGTTCAGCCCCTGTTCGAGTCAAACCGATGACTTCAAAAGTTATGCTTGTCGCTTCCTAGCTTGGCACTCGGCGTTATTAGGATAGGTCAAGGACTGGTTGGATCAGTGTCAGGATAATGTGATTGAGTGGGTCATCAGGTCATGATGGTACTGGTAGCCTGGTCTGCCAGTGGGGCATCACTAAAAGGTTGCCATGAGTGTGCATTGTCACAAGTTGGTACCCGTCCTGATATGACCTTAGATGTTGTCAGGAGGTAACACTCCCAACAACATGCCTGGCTATGCGGCTTATTTCCTAAGAGGGCCATTTAAAGCGCTTCCAATTCCAGGGGGGTGAGTGTAGTAGTCTGCACTGACCTCTCAGGCAAGGAACCACATAGACAGGTAGGGGCACATCTTATGCCATGTGCATTTAGATTTAGACAAATCTAGGCACTCAGACTAGTGTTAGAGCAATAGCCAGAGTGAGTTTGATTTATTTTATTCATGTTTTTATTTATATTCTATGGTTAATGCCATATGTAGAAATAGAAAATGAGTAGGGTTAATCAGATATTGGTTATATATTTCTTTGAAACAAGTTTTTGTTGACACATTTGACATTTTAATATTTAGAACAAGAACTACTTCTGGCTAATCAATGTTGATGTAGACATCAGCCTGTAAACTGACTGAAATTGTATGTTTCTTAGCTCAAAATGCTTAATTATGGAGAGTTGTGTCTTAAACATATTCATTATATTATTACATTGTATCCTTCCATCCATTTTTATGCCAAATTGTTATGTATTTCTGTTTATTTTGAATAAAATGCCAATTTTGCCCTACGTGTATCAGCAAACTCAATGGGTGTACGCTTTTGCTTTGCTCCCAACGCCGTTTTCAGCGCATGCGCAGTCGGAACCGTGATGTAGTCTATTAGATCACTCGCCGCACCAATGTCAGCTATTGGACCGGTGCAGGGGGTGTATGATGCTTGGAGAGCATGGGAGGTGCTGCGTGACGTCCTGCGTGACGTCATCTGTTGCCGAGGCGGCACGTGCTGTTACAATGCGATGTACCGAGTTGGCTCGGTGTTGCAGTTTCCGCGGTACACCAGTTTACTAGGTACACATACATTCAAATGCATTGTCAATGGCCGTGAGCAATCTTCATACAGAAAAAGTCAAATATCTCTCAAATTACACCACCTAGAAACAAACCGCTTGGCACACATACAGAAAACATATTCAACAAACCGATTATATTAAATTCATAAGGTTAGGGTTCTTGACTTCCAATAATTTTGAATAAAACTAAAGTTTTGCACTGCAGGTACCGTCAAACTCAAGGCATTGTCAATGGTCGTGAGCAATCGTCATACAGAAAATACAGAAAAAGTGAAATATCTCTAAAACCACACCACCTAGAAACAAATCGCTTGGTACACATATAGAAAGCATCTTTACCAAAAACATTATATTAAATTTATAAGGTTAGTGATGATGCTGTTAGATTTTGATGCATGCGCAGAAACGATGTGTACCTCGCAAACTGGCGTACCGCGGAAACTGCAACACCGTCCATCTCGTGGTCGGCCTGGTTCCTAGTGCCGTCTTGCTTTCGGTGTCTGTGTGTACTTGGTGTGTTCCAAGGCCGTGGCTCGAATGGGCTTGGCGCAAACATGAACCGCCTGCATCATATTAAGGGGATTTCAGACGTGTCCCTTTGAGCTTTTTTGAATGGCGTATGTGCATGTTGTTGTTGCTTTCACTGTCAGTGTATTTTGAGGGGTTCTTTGTGGCGGTGGTTTGTGCCTTGGTGTGTCTGATGCACTCGTTGTCTTGAGTATTAATGTAATGTGGTTTTAACAAGTCCCCTTTTTATGACTGTGTGTGGTGTTTGTTCCCGGTTTCAGTCGATCCTTTGTCAGTCTGAAGGATACATTCCTTACATGCGGTATGCGGCATGTGAATGCGAATGTGAATGTGACAAAAAATGGAAAAGCATCTAACTCAATGGGGGTGATTCCATGCATCCGATTGCAAATGCAAATGCAAATGCAAATGCGGCAACTGATTCGGTCCATGTAGCCATCGGTGCGGCATGCGAATGCAAATGCTGCTGCGTTTGCCATAGAAAACAGTGGTAGAGAAACCTGACACTATGTGTGGGTGTGGGTGTGGGTGTGGGTGTGGGTGAAAGGAATCAGCCCATTCGCATGCCACATGCCACATGCCGCATTTACATTCGCATTTGCATGCCGCATACCGCGTGTAAGGAATGCTAGCTTTATGCTTTGCAGCTTGAGTGTTGAAATGTGAGGGGTCAGCGCAACCATTATCTAAAAATCCTTCTTGCTGCTGTCTTCAGTTGTACTGTTGAGCTTGTCAAACTATCTTTTCTTGTTGAAACATATGTTCTCCTGGTGGGCAATTTCTATGTCTGTATTTATTCACACACCATGCACACAGATGACATTGCCTATGTGGATGCAGGCCGTGGGAGGTCGCAAAGCCACAATCCTCACCCCAGTTCAACTGTTGGCAGGGCTTGCCATGGACATCTTTGTCATAAGTTGGGCGTGTGTGGTCACTCCTTGATTTCCCATCCGAGGATGCAGCCGCTGCAGATGTGGCTATGGCTGTACCATCGTTGCGGCATGCATTGCACGTGTTTTGCCTAGATGTATAGGTCCTGGTCTCCAGGGCGCATACATCGCACTGCATCTTTGATGGCGTCGGGGTCTTTCCAACCGTTGGGGAGTCGTCCATCCGTGATCATTGTGAAATCAGTTTCAGACCAATGTGTGCATGTGTGCCAGGCTCAGTTGGCGACCATCAATGCCAACTGGTACATGTGCCACCAAAACCCAAACACACACCACAACCAACCCAACCCAACACACCCACCACCCCCCCCCCCCCAAACAACACAACCCCACAAAATAGCATACCGGTGGATGCATGAAGGTATAGGAGACCTCGATTGATATCACTTATCAGCCCTACTTTATATGCCATTAGCCCCGTTCACACTGGCGAGTTGAAACGCTTCATCTAAATCGACTTGTCTAGTTCGCTTCACATTTGCCGTGTGGACGCTACGCTAAAGCGATTTAGGGCTGAATCGAGTCAGTTAGATCAATTCATCTATACCACCTCCCACGGTTGTATAGATGAAGCGATTTAGCTTAAATCGACATAAGTGGCATGTGTGAACGCAACCGACTTACTTGAGGCGGATTAAGGACGTCACACGCATTGCTCAGTCGAGACCTTAGTTTGTTTATTTTCCAGTCGATCAAAAGCGCATATTATATAATTTGGTCTATGAAACCGCTAGCTGGGTACAGATATTTTGTTCATGATTTATTTTAAGGTTTTCACTGCCCAGCAGAAGTTTTGACCGTTCCAAAACAATACGATTCAGTTAAGATATCGACTTGTCTAAGTCGACATAAACTTTGCCCATGTGAACGGGGCTATTGATGCGTGCATCGAAACCCTCCGAGAGCTCGGTAATTTGTTTGTGTATCCCTGCGAGAGCAACTGCAAGAGATGCCTGTGTGTCCTCCTGGTTGTGTCCAGTGAGTGTCCCTGGGACAGACTAGACACTACTGTCTCTTTTCTCGCGCCGTTCCACGATTCGACTAGAACGAGTCTTGACTGGCACAGTGACAGTACTTTTGACGACTGACCTAGGCCTACCACGGCCCTTCTTCTGTTTGCCCAGCGTTTGGAGTAGGCTGTTGCGGTGGAGTAGGCTGTTGAGTATATTTAGTGCGGGTAGCCATGGTTGGCGGCATGATGCGGTGTGTTGTGCTGGTAAACAAAGGGCGCTCGTAGTGTAGATGTTGAAGGAATCGCAGTCGAGGTCGAAGTGAGCCAAACGGCAATCTAGTCAGTTAAGTGCCTGTCACACTTTACCGGATTCAGAAACCGGACACCACCGGACACAAAATTGTCCAGTCCAGTGCTCTCTGGTGACACAAAGTATCGAAATGTATCGGTATGGAGCATAATTGGGTCAATTGCCGCCGGGCAACAGTACATGTACCGGATGAGAACCAGACGGACCGACCATCAACCGGACACGTACCGGACTGTAAATATATTAGGTTGATCGTTAAAATCTATCACACCTACACCCCCACCACATCCAACAAAAACCACCACACACCTACACCCCCACCACATCCCTAAACCCCCACCAGACGCCTACATCCCACCACATCCCTAAACCCCCAGCAGAAACCTACACCTCCACCACATCCCAAAACCCCCACCACACAACTACACCTCCACCTACACCACAACCACATCCATAAACCCCCACCACATCCCGAAACCCACACCACATCCCTAAACCCACACCACATCCCTAAACCCACACCACATCCCTAAAACCCCCACCATCCAGCTACACCCCGACCACATCCCTAAACCCGCACCACAACCTACACCCCACCACATCACTAAACCCCCACCCACACCCTAACTCCCGCCAACACCTACACCCCCACCAATCACTAAACCCCACCACACCGCATACACCCGACCACATCCCTAAAACCCCCACACACCCCTAACCTGCCACCACCCTACTACACCCCCCACATCCTAAACCCCACACACACCTACACCCCACCTACACACCACCTACACCACCACTTCCCCAAACCCCCACCCACACCTACACCGACCACATCCCTAAACCCCCACCACACACCTACACCCCACCACATCCCTAAACCCACACCAGACACCTAAACCCCACCACATCTAAGCCCCCACCACACCCTACCCCCCACCACATCCTAAAGCCCCCACCACCCTACACCCCACACATCCAAAACCCCCACCCATAAACACTACCACCCCCCACACACCTACACCCCACCAATCCTAACACCCACCCAGACACCTACACGCCCACCAATCCCCCTAAACCCCCACCAGACACTAACACCACCACATCCTAACACCCACCAGACACCTACACGCCACCACATCCCTAAACCCCACCAGACACTTACACCCCACCACATGCCTAAACCCCCACCACACACCTACACCCCCACCACATCCCAAAACCCCCACCACACACCTACACCCCCACCACATCTCGCCACCGGACAATTCCGGAAGCAAACTGGACACGTAACGGATGGGTACAGGATATGAACCGGGCAAAACGGACAAACCGGACACCAACCGGACACCAACGGATGGGTACCGGACACGTGCGGATGGGTACCGGACATGAACCGGACAAACCGGACACCAAACGGACACGTCAGTCCGGCGGTGTCCGGTAGAAGTGTTGTGCATGTTCAAAACTTGTACCGGACACCGCCGGACACCATCGTACACCGCCGGATGGGTACCGGACATGTATCGGACATCGCCGTACACCACCAGACAGTGTCCGGTTCTCGTCCTGTTCCCCAGTCTGGTAAGGTGTGACTGGACCTTTAAGGTTAGATGATGACGCGAGGTGGCATGATGTCATGCGGGGCCAGGATTTTAGTCCAGTAATAGAACAAGTGAGCTTGTTTCCAAGCAACGGTAGGACGTCGATCGTGCGTATTCAATTACACATGTTTAAACCATGCTCAATGAACAGCTCATGAATTGAACTTGGAATGAATAGTTAATTGTAATGAATAGTTAAGTATGCGAATGCGGGCATATAATCTTCATGGGACGAATTGAGGCACGACTACATAAGCTGCAGAAGCTCCAAAATAGAGCACTAAACATATGCCAATGCAAGAGCTGCATAAGATAGCACAAGTAAAATACCCCCAAAACAGGCAACAGGATCAGCTAAAATTGTATGCATACAACAAATCTCAAACCAACAAAAACAGGAGGTTACAAACAATGTGCACAGAAGCAATGATTGCCCATTACTAGCAATGACAAAATCTAAATGCAGTGCATATGATCGCAGTGCAGCTAATATGAGTGGCAATATTTGTAATATACTGCCAGCTGCAACACAAAATGCAGAAAACATATCAGTGTTTAAAGTTGCGTAGTCCTATGGTTTTGAGTTTCTCTCATTTTCTGAGATAAACATATTAGGTTGATCATTATAATCTACCTTACTTTAGTTTGAAGTAACTTTTATTTTAAATCGCAAACTTTTGAGATATTTGAAATGGAAACATGGTAAATTAATTTTGGAAAGCTTGCCTAAACTCTATCACCATAGGCTTCTGCAGTAACAGGTTCTATTACTTGACTCAGTATGCCCTTCTATGTGCCGGTAGATGTTTAATAAGTGCATCAGTATCTAAGGTAGATATGTCAAATCAAATATAGATAATTGTTTGGGTTTTTAAAATTTGATGTTTTCATCGGACTATGCATCTTTAAGAAACTACAACAAAATAATGTAACCTAGAAATACAAATGATATTTGAATGGATTAACACAAAGTATAGTGAAAGCTGGATGTTGGACTCTTTGCAATCTATAGACAGTTACAAGCCATGAACAAGAAGCAAGAAAACATAAATTAAAATTCCAAAGATTTGAACCAAATTGGATTAGTGCTGCCCAGCGGTGAAAACAAGTATTAACACACGTATCCAGTATCAGCAGGGTAAATAAATTCATTACAAAAATAAAATAAAATGAAATAAAATTCGTACAAAATGCCCGCTGGATACTAAAGGTGAATAACTGGTAGGCAATGGCAACCGAGTGAAGAACTTGGAGTGGGATAATCGTGTTAGCAACGATCCAAAGAGCTTGAATAGGATTCACTTCCCTTCAAGAAATCGCATCGCATATTCAAATTAAATCCAAATGAGCGTGTGGTATTATTTGTAGGAAGGTACATTTTCAAGATTGAAAATGATTGAGAATTGAGAAGAACTGCGCTAAGAAGTGCTAAATGTCTGACCATGTGAAAGTGTCGAGAAAAGCGTGTACTTAAGAATAACAGCAGCAATCAGCAGTTATGGGGTTTCTTTTTTACTGGGATTAATTAGTATTTATTATCGGAAGTTTTGATTCCAATTTGGAGATTTTTTTTATGGGGTTTGATTGGATGCTGGTCGGGGTATGTGGTTGAAATTATTGAAGCGAAATGGGGATGGGATCCACCAAAGACATGGGTGTTAAAAACATGAGCTGGGGTTAATTGAGGGACTGACATGTTCTCGCCGTGTGTCGGTGGTGAGGGGGAAGGGGAGAACAGACCCCAAGAGAGGTGGAGGAAGAGGGGGGAAGGTGGGAGGAGGGGGGGAATAGGTGGGGGAGTGGAGGGGGAAGTGGAACAAGGAAGGGGGTGAAGGGAGGGGGAGGGGTGGAGGGGGAGGCTGGTGGTAGGCACGGCATGGAAGTGGAGGGGACAGGTGACAAGGGTGGGGGTTAAGTTGGGCGACAATCGGATGACAATCGGACGAC
>CM059200.1:6765737-6806644 GCA_030323885.1 Branchipolynoe longqiensis
CCCACCACATCTCTAAACCCCCACCACACACTTACACCCCACCACATCCCTAAACCCCCACTAGACACTTACACCCCACCATAAACCCCCACCAGACACCTACAACCCACCACATCCCTAAACCCCCACCAGACACCTACACCCCCACCATAAACCCCCACCAGACACCCACACCCCTAAACCCCCACCACACACCTACACCTCACCCCCACCATAAACACCCACCAGACACCTACACGCCACCACATCCCTAAACCTCCACCAGACACCTACACCCCACCACATGCCTAAACCCCCACCACACACCTACACCTCCACCACATCCCAAAACCCCCACTACACACCTACACCCCCACCACATCTCGCCACCGGACAATTCCGGAAGCAAACTGGACACGTAACGGATGGGTACAGGATATGAACCGGGCAAAACGGACAAACCGGACACCAACCGGACACCAACGGATGGGTACCGGACACGTGCGGATGGGTACCGGACATGAACCGGACAAACCGGACACCAAACGGACACGTCAGTCCGGCGGTGTCCGGTAGAAGTGTTGTGCATGTTCAAAACTTGTACCGGACACCGCCGGACACCATCGTACACCGCCGGATGGGTACCGGACATGTATCGGACATCGCCGTACACCACCAGACAGTGTCCGGTTCTCGTCCTGTTCCCCAGTCTGGTAAGGTGTGACTGGACCTTTAAGGTTAGATGATGACGCGAGGTGGCATGATGTCATGCAGGGCCAGGATTTTAGTCCAGTAATAGAACAAGTGAGCTTGTTTCCAAGCAACGGTAGGACGTCGATCGTGCGTATTCAATTACACATGTTTAAACCATGCTCAATGAACAGCTCATGAATTGAACTTGGAATGAATAGTTAATTGTAATGAATAGTTAAGTATGCGAATGCGTGCATGTAATCTTCATGGGACGAATTGAGGCACGACTACATAAACTGCAGAAGCTCCAAAATAGAGCACTAAACATATGCCAATGCAAGAGCTGCATAATATAGCACAAGTAAAATACCCCCAAAACAGGCAACAGGATCAGCTAAAATTGTATGCATACAACAAATCTCAAACCAACAAAAACAGGAGGTTACAAACAATGTGCACAGAAGCAATGATTGCCCATTACTAGCAATGCAAAAATCAAAATGCAGTGCATATGATCGCAGTGCAGCTAATATGAGTGGCAATATTTGTAATATACTGCCAGCTGCAACACAACATGCAGAAAACATATCAGTGTTTAAAGTTGCGTAGTCCTATGGTTTTGATATTCTCTCATTTTCTGAGATAAACATATTAGGTTGATCATTATAATCTACCTTACTTTAGTTTGAAGTAACTTTTATTTTAAATCGCAAACTTTTGAGATATTTGAAATGGAAACATGGTAAATTAATTTTGGAAAGCTTGCCTAAACTCTATCACCATAGGCTTCTGCAGTAACAGGTTCTATTACTTGACTCAGTATGCCCTTCTATGTGCCGGTAGATGTTTAATAAGTGCATCAGTATCTAAGGTAGATATGTCAAATCAAATATAGATAATTGTTTGGGTTTTTAAAATTTGATGTTTTCATCGGACTATGCATCTTTAAGAAACTACAACAAAATAATGTAACCTAGAAATACAAATGATATTTGAATGGATTAACACAAAGTATAGTGAAAGCTGGATGTTGGACTCTTTGCAATCTACAAAGAGTTACAAGCCATGAACAAGAAGCAAGAAAACATAAATTAAAATTCCAAAGATTTGAACCAAATTGGATTAGTGCTGCCCAGCGGTGAAAACAGGTATTAACACACGTATCCAGTATCAGCAGGGTAAATAAATTCATTAAAAAAATAAAATAAAATGAAATAAAATTCGTACAAAATGCCCGCTGGATACTAAAGGTGAATAACTGGTAGGCAATGGCAACCGAGTGAAGAACTTGGAGTGGGATAATCGTGTTAGCAACGATCCAAAGAGCTTGAATAGGATTCACTTCCCTTCAAGAAATCGCATCGCATATTCAAATTAAATCCAAATGAGCGTGTGGTATTATTTGTAGGAAGGTACATTTTCAAGATTGAAAATCATTGAGAATTGAGAAGAACTGCGCTAAGAAGTGCTAAATGTCTGACCATGTGAAAGTGTCGAGAAAAGCGTGTACTTAAGAATAACAGCAGCAATCAGCAGTTATGGGGTTTCTTTTTTACTGGGATTAATTAGTATTTATTATCGGAAGTTTTGATTCCAATTTGGAGATTTTTTTTATGGGGTTTGATTGGATGCTGGTCGGGGTATGTGGTTGAAATTATTGAAGCGAAATGGGGATGGGATCCACCAAAGTCATGGGTGTTAAAAACATGAGCTGGGGTTAATTGAGGGACTGACATGTTCTCGCCGTGTGTCGGTGGTGAGGGGGAAGGGGAGAACAGACCCCAAGAGAGGTGGAGGAAGAGGGGGGAAGGTGGGAGGAGGGGGGGAATAGGTGGGGGAGTGGAGGGGGAAGTGGAACAAGGAAGGGGGTGAAGGGAGGGGGAGGGGTGGAGGGGGAGGCTGGTGGTAGGCACGGCATGGAAGTGGAGGGGACAGGTGACAAGGGTGGGGGTTATTAAGAGGGGGGGTTGGGGAGGAGACGGGAGTATGGGGTGGGAGTGAGGGCAGCGGACGAGGGAGGGCGTGAAGGGAGGGGAGGGGGGCGAGGGAGTATAGGGTGGAAGTGGAGGGGACACAGGGGCCGAGGGGGGCGTGAAGAGAGGGGAAGGGGGCGCGGGAGGGAGTATAGGGTGTTGAGTGGAGGGGACACAGGGGACGAGGGAGGCGCGTGAAGAGAGGGGGGGAGAGGGGAGGTATAGGGTGTGGAGAGAGGGGACAGGGGCGAGGAGGGCGTGAGAGAGGGGGAGGGAGGGAGAGGTATAGGGGAGAGGGGAGGACACAGGGGCCTAGGGAGGGCGTGAAGAGAGGGGAGGGGGAGGGGAGGGGAGGGGAGGTATAGGGAGGAGAGTGTGGGGCGGCAGGGGAGGAGGGAGGGCGTGAACAGAGGGAAGGGGGAGGGGGAGGGGGAGGGGAGGGTCACAGGAGACGAGGGAGTGGGTGAAGAGAGGGGAGGGGGTGGTGAGGGGAGGTATAGGGTGCAGAGTGTGGGGCGACAGGGGAGGAGGGAGGGCATGAACAGAGGGGAGGGGGAGTGGAGGTATAGGGTCGGAGTCATTGGTTTGACTCGACCAGGGTTCGAACCCGTGGGTTCGATTCCCACAATTTACCAAAACGGGAGACGCCTGGTCTGGTCTGGTCCAATGTGCTGGGAGATGGAGCGAGTTTGTTGTGGTTGTGACCTGGCTTGTGCCAGCCCACCATGCACCACACGCCCCCGCCCTGCTCCACCAGTCCCGCTCAAGCCAACCCTGTCCCCGCCCTGCCCCGGCCGACCCCCGCCCAATCAAGCCCAGCCTGTCGCAGCCGGACCTAGCACGGCCCAGACCGTAGGCCCAGTCTGGGGCACCGAAAAGCTCTTAGCTAATGCGGCTGTCACACTACGACGACAAGGGGGTGACGACAGCCCGGCGACTGGGATTTTTCGAAACTGGACGACATATGCAAATTCGGGCTAAGTTGGGCGACAATCGGATGACAATCGGACGACATCGGGACGACATTGGGACGACAGACGGGACGACAGCAGGACGACAGTGTCTGTGTGTCTGTGTCTGTGTGTGTGACTCTGTGTGTTTCTCTATGTGTGTGTCTGTGTCTCTGTGTCTCTGTGTGTGTCTCTGTGTGTGTCTGTGTGTGACTCTGTGTCTCTGTCTGTGTCTCTGTGTCTGTGTGTATCTGTGTGTGTGTCTCTGTGTTTCTGTGTGTGTGTCTCTGTGTGTGTATATGTGTGTGTGACTCAGTCTCTGTGTGTCTCTATGTGTGTGTCTGTGTCTGTGTGTGTCTCTGTGTGTCTCTGTGTTTCTGTGCATGTGTCTCTGTGTGTCTCTGTGTTTATGTGTGTCTCTGAGAAGTGAGAGTGAGAGTGAGAGTCAGACTGAGAGTGAGAGTGAGAGTGAGAGTCAGACTGAGAGTGAGAGTGAGAGTCAGACTGAGAGTGAGAGTGAGAGTCAGACTGAGAGTGAGAGTGAGAGTGAGAGTCAGACTGAGAGTGAGACTGAGGCACACACAGAGACACAGACACACACATACACATACACACAGAGACACAGAGACACACAGACACAGACACATACACACACAGATACACACACACAGACACACACACAGAGACACACACACAGACACACACCCAGACACAGAGACACACACAGACACACACACATACCCAGAGACACACACACAGACACAGATACACACACAGACACAGAGACACACACACAGACACAGAGACACAACACAGAGGCACAGTTGTGATAGCGGTAGACACCTCCGACTCTTTGATGAGTAGATGACGACAGCGCGGCGACAGTGCCGCGACAGTGCCGCAACATCGGCTGTCGTCGCCTGTCGTCGAAGTTTTTCAACATGTCCAAAACGCCGACGACAATCCGGCGACACGCGAGAAAATGGAGGTATCGCGGAGGTGTCGCGGTGACAATCAGGCGACAATCAGGCGACAATCAGGCGACAACCGACGACACTCGACGACAGACCGGAAGTCGCTGTCGCTGGGCTGTCGTCGAGGCTTGTCGTAGTGTGACAGCCACATAACAAGGCCGGCACACCCGGACCATCTGGACTCGGTCGTTCAGGCCAAGTCTGGTGAAAGAACCAACCATCCCCCGAACGAGAATAAATGTCTACACCCTAGCCCACCCACAACTTTATTGGCTGCCCCCAAGTACCTAACCCCTAACCTGTAGCCCCTAAAGCCTAGCCTCCAACCCTTAGCCTATATGGCGGCCCCGCCACCGCCCCGCCACCACCCGGCCCGGCCCCGCCCCGCCTCGCCCCGCCCCGCCTACCGGATGTCTCACCCCGCTGCTCCCCACCGCCCGCCATCCCCAGCCACGCCTTCCCACCCCTCCATACCCTGTCCATTGACACCCCGCCCCGCCCGCTTTCTCCGGCCCACCAACTCACTGCCCCGCCCTGCCGCCCGTCCCCCCGCACCCCCCTCGCCGATCAGACGATAATGATGTACTTGGTTTACTTTATTATGCCATGACCCTTTTTCCAGGCCCGCCTTGATCAAGCCCATTATTCTTGTGTGGTGCTCCATGGTTATATCTGGGAATGAAGAGGCAGTATAATTGAATTCCCAGATTAAATGTTATCAGACAGGATCGCGGTAGTAAAGTCGACCCTTATACGACTAAGCCGTAAACCATTGCACATATCAGTAGCTCTTTTAAGTGATGATGAGTCAAAACCTTGCCTGCTTAATGCCCGGCACACACCTCCCGTATAAAACCTAAAACTGCCCGTTTCACGATTAAGTTTGAGTTTTAGTCGGTTCCAGTCTTTAGTTGTGTGACACCCCAATGCCTCGCACACACCTCCCGTATACGATTCACGCGCTAAGACTTGGACGGCAAACGGACGGTGGGTATCACACATATACCGTATAAGATACAACTGACCGCTCACATATACCGTTTCTCGAAGGGCCCGATTCGTTTTTTGAATGTCTTGCGATTCGAGTCTTAAGCAGTAAAACAGCGTTTTAAGTCGCGAATCGGAAGCATTAGCAGTCGGTATATGTGTGTTGTCCCTGTTGTCAGTTTTAGTCGGGAAACGGGACGGGTTGGGTTGTGACGGTTTGCATCGGGCAGTCAGTTTTAGCGCGTGAATCATATACGGGAGGTGTGTGCCAGGCATTAAGCATCCACCAGTTTGAGTGAGAGACCTGGCTTGTGTAACATAGACAGTGTACAATCATTTAATGCTGCAAATAACCACAGTTCTCTCACACAGGTGCACACAATTTTATCTCTCCCTACCCCAGTTGACAATACCATCTCTGCGGTGTGTCATGTGTGTTTCTACCATGGGGTAAGCTCTGCTATATAATTCATACAAATAGAAGATATCAAAAGGGGGACATGCAGGATCGTATGCCTTATGCAGGATTGTATGCATAAGGCATACTATCCTGCATAAGGCATACTATCCTGCATAAGGCATGATAGTATGCATTATGCAGGATAGTATGCCTTATGCAGGATAGTATGCCTTATGCAGGATAGTATGCATTATGCAGGATAGTATGCCTTATACAGGATAATATGCCATATGCAGGATAGTATGCCTTATGTACCACACACAGTATACCGGATGCCCGGGCAGTAAATGGGAGAACATAATATACGTAACCACAACCCTTGCGTACCATCTAACTGGATCGGCCATCAATAGATTCAAACGTCCACATATATGATATGCGGGGACCCGCAAATACAGGATTTCATAATGAATCACACTCTATAGTCCATTTATCCACAGGGTCGTTCCTTATCATCACCAGTCCATTTTATTGTTTAGCATATTTCATAAACAAAGTTATCTCACGCATTAAATCAATATTGACAGGAACTTTTCCTTTAAAGGGAGCACTCCTCAGGGCATCTAGAATATGATTCATAAATCTCCTTGCCGATAACACACAACGAGCTATAAATTGTAGCCGGCCAATAAGTCTCTGAAGGTCTTTCCTGGACACCAACAAGCCCAACTTCCAGGTCCCACATTCATCTAAAATGTCTGGCAACTTTTCCTCACGGATTTGTATAGCCATTGTTGTAAAACAGATGCTATAACCAAGCCAAGTAAGCTTTGTTCTTGGAGAAAAACACTTCTTTAATGGTAAATCTAGCCCCATCAATTTGCAAATGCTAAATTACTCAATGCCACCTTCTAGCGCCTCATCTTCAGACTCTGCAATCCCGACAAAATCGTCGAGATAGCACCATGCTTTGTAACATTTCTCCCTCAATATATCTACTACTGCCTGAGTCGTTCACGCACATGCAAGCGAATAAGTATGACAGCCGAACGGCAATGATATATCAAAATATAGCTGTGAATTCACTTGTATGCCATATAATGGAACTGAAAGGAGGCGAGCTCTCAATTGGTGTCCATAATAAACTTCCACTACCAGAGATTAGCAATTGCTTAGACAAATCATTAATAGATGGTAAATTGTATTTCTATGGTTTCTCTTGGAAACACCCAGATAGTATTCCAGCATTCACACTATGTCCCCTTGGAAAACCGAGGTCGACAATCATACGTCTTTCCTATGTTCCCTTCTTGGGGCGAGCCATGATCTGGCTGACATGTGCTCACGGGGAGAACGGCGAGACACTAAACGGACCTATTAGGGCTTTATGCCCATGTTCCACCTCAATAAACTTATCAATCCACTTAAGATGCTCTGGATTGACATTATGATTTTTGTGTGTTGGAGTTGGTGGGACCGAACCCAGAAAGTCTGACGGCCATCCATACTCGAGAAAATCTACCAAATCCTGATCCCAGTAGTCCTCTAATAATAGCCTCCAATTAACTATATTCAAACCAGATGGGCTTGAATCTTCGCTTGAAGGTAATTAGGAAGACCTGTTCGCCTCACATTATTATAAATCTCGAAATAGTCAACTGCTAACAAACAACTTTCATCAGTAATCACCGCCCAAATGTTCAATAACGTACGTTGATAGTCAAACGGCGATATCGGTGGTGTACTGGAGAATCCAGGTATGCAGGTATTGCAATACCTCAGGGAGTTTGACGCCCCTGTCCTGCAGAGTTGTAAACCACTGCCTTGTGGTACAGGTTCTTGACAGAACTGAAGGCTGAGGGAGCAAACCCTAAACAGAAAACCATGTCACCGAGGCAGCATCAAGGGCGGTTGATGTATGGAACTCCCAACATCTGTCGACTGGCCACTTCAGGGGCAAATAGTTTTGCGCCTGTGTGGACATGTTCTTGCCGGTGTGAAACGTCTATTTTCTCCCCGAGAGAGTGCCACTGGTAACTTGCAAAAGCCAGCAGCCCTTCAACACTTTGCAGGCAGCTAGCAGTCTTTGTCGCATCACGACTGACAGCAAGATGATGATGATGACTGGAGAATTTGAAATTGTTCATAACATCACTTACTTCCATGTCCATAGCAACACCTCCCAACTCCATACACATAGCCTTGTCACCATCCACTGTTCCACTCCTGCCCACATTCAAATCCTGCAAACTGTCATGAAATCAAGAAGGATACTGGTTATTCAAAACAGTTGTTGCAGAACTGTGATCAATCATGCTAGTAGCCATACAAACGTCATTGTAATGCCCGAATAGCATGACATCTGGTGAAAAACACAATACATTATTTGATTGAACAATTTAAAAGTTATTACTAGACGAAAACACCAATACAGGCTCATCATTAACCTTTACATTATCCCCCAACGGGATATGCCAGAAATATGTACAATCATCATCGAAAATCTGAGTAACAAAACAATTTGATAAACATGAAATTACCCAGAATTTGCCTTCGCGCACCAGTGATAAATGCACACCTAACGTCTTAAAATATCTAATATTATTGTTATGACTCACATCCATTAACTGGTCATCGATACAATACACATCTTCCTCAATATCAGAAAATCCCCACTCTACACCTACTGCATTCAAATCTTGAATATTACAATTTCCACTAAACTTTTTTAAAGTAGCAGTGAGGAGGCTACTACTAACAATTTTGGACCTGAATTGTTCACTACATATCAAATTGCCCACCAACCCTCCCACCAACCGAAACACACACCCCGAAGCCGACAGTGGAAGTACCAATACCAGTAATACAGGAAAATGTGCAATATTTTCAACAGACGCCAGAAGGACAGGTTCTTCACTGGAGCGCGACAATCGGAGGTGGCGCCTCGATCGGCAGCCACCTTCGACCTTCATGCCACACCACTAGGGACAACTTAAGGGTCAAACAAGGACAGCTCCATGTACACCAGAAATGGGCAAAAAATATACAGGGAACCCACGAGTCACGCGACAGGTGCCTGACACCATCGCTTGACCCCGACTTCTGCCCGGTGAACGCATACCGCAAGATGATATGCTAGACGCCCACCGCAAGGCAGTGCCAGCCACTGCTCACATTCCCCCGAGATATTGCAATCATGGTCATCCCCTACATGGCTAGGGAATGGCGACAAGCCCAGCTATACACACGGGTCCCAAACCACTACACACTACATGCTATCATGAAGGCAGCAGCCTCCATCGCTTTCGCTTCAGGCAGCACTGAGCTAGAAATTTGGTGGATGGGCCTCAAACGGCCACAGGATCTACATCAACACATGCGATTCAAACAAAGTAGGCCACACCTTCATCAACGCCATACACAAATAAACACAACACAAACAATTGGCTTGGCCGATTGATTAGCACAGCCAATCAAACGAATAATCAAAAATAATGAAAACAAACAAAAAGACACACAAGACACCAATTGACACACAAGCAATTGACATAACCATCAACTCATTATTGTGAATTTAACTTGTTAATTGATATGCTGTATTGTTTCTTAGCCTGCTATCATGTTCTTATGTAAATGTTGATTATCTCATTGCTATTTGTCCATAATGTTGCAACTCCCATCTCAGACTCATATCTTAATTATCGGTGCATGACCTTATGTTGGCGGGACTTCCCAGCCATCACAATGACTCACATGTGATGCCGCTGGGGTGCTGCACCCAAAATAAAGTTAGGATCTTTGTCCCACTTCAGCTTCCATGTCTTTTGTGCCCGCGAGCAATGATGTATCTATTAACCATGTGTTGCCACATGGGAGGGAATACTAACTCAATTTAATAGTAATAACAGAAGTTGTTACTGTAGAATCCTAAGGTGTCAGAGATTTGACAAGCTTGCCAACATTAATATTGCACCCGGGTCGAATCAAACCAATGACTTACAAATTCATACCTGTCACTTCCTAGCCAGGCGCTCAGCATTATTAGGATAGGGCAAGGACCGGTCGACTAAGTGTCAGGTAATATGACTGACTGGGATATAAATCAGATCATGGTGCTGCAATCTGGTCTTCCAGTGGGGCAGCAGTAACACGTATACAAGGGTGCGTCCTGTCACAAGTCGGTACTCATCCTGATATGTTGCCGGGATGTAAAACCCCAACAACCAACCAACTAAACTCTAGCAGCTATTGTCTCAGACCACACTTTTAAATAATGAATGGCCATGGCCTAGTGACCAGAGGATGGTGGGGGATTTCTGGGAACGACACTGTCAAATGTTTCAGTTCTACTGGTGAAGTAATGTAATAAGCATTTCCGGGAACTTTCCTTTTCAACATTTAATGCATTTACATAGCAAATGAGCCCCTTTGTTACATATCCCTTCAGGCGTGGTAAGGGGCTATTCAAATATAATGTAACGATTTGCGGTCGGGTGGCAGTTTGTGGGTTTGAATCCTGGTCGAGTCAAATCACTGACTTAACAATTGATACTTGTCGCTTCCTAGCCTGGCGCTCGGCTATATTAGGATAGGGCAAGGACTGGTTGGCTCAGTGCCAGGATAAATCTGACTGAGTCGGATATCAGGTAATGGTGGCTGGTGGCCTGTTTTCCCAGTAGGGCAGCACTGTTAATTCCCCATGAGTGCGCTCGGTCACAAGTCGGGACCCGTCCTGATATGACCTTAGATGGTGCTAGGACGTAAAACAACAACAAATAAACAGGGGGCGGGTGGAGTCTATATCAAAACGGTGTGTGGTGGTGTGCATGGGCTACCATTATGGAATGCTACAAATTTGGATTTCCACCGCTGTGTATAACTTACAGCGTCATCAAAGGCCAGTTGCTCTCATGCCTTTGTGTGGGCTTGGGCTTTCTATTGACAAGTGTATTCAGACTTATCCATGATAGGCAGTATAAATCTTCAAGAAAAAAACCCCAACAAAACCCAAAACATGTCAAATTAGTTTTGGCAAGCACGCCAACACTCTGATACCGTAGGTTTCTGCAGCAACAGGTTCTATTAAATTGACTCTGCGTTCCCTTCTTTGTGGTTGCAAATGCTTAATAAGTGAATCAGTATCTAACTTAGACGTGTAGTCGTGCAGAATCAAAATCTAAACATGTTTGGGGGGTGGGGGGGGGGGGGTTATGAAAACTTGATGCCTCATCAGACTAGATGCAGCTTTATAGTTGCATCGTCCGATAAAAAAATCTAATTTTCAACAACCGAAAGACTTATCTACATTTGAACATGAGCATACATCTTATACACTGGTGCATGCATTATGTATTTGTTGCTAAATAGAAGGACACACTAAGTCAATTTAATAGAACTTGTTACTGCTGAATTCTATGGAGTCACACTTTTGGAAAGCAAGCAATTTAATTGTGCATGTTTACATTTCAAATATCTCCCAAGTTAGCCATTTTAAGCCAAGTTTGTTCGTTTGTTGATGTTTTACGTCCTAGCAACATTTAAGGTCATATCAGGACGGGTACTGACTTGTGGCAGTACGCACTCATGGTGGCTTTATAGTGCTGCCCCATTGGGAAACAAGCCCACCAGCCACCATGATCTGATATCCCACTCATTCACATTTATCCTGACAGTGAGTCAACCAGTCCTTGCCCTATCGTAATAATGCCAAGCGCCTGGCTAGGAAGGGACAAGTATACATTTTTATTTAATTGATTTGACTCGATTAGGATTCGAACCCACAAACTCATGGGTTCGGATCTCCCGATCTCCCAAAACAGGAGACGGATGCTCTACTCATTCGGGTTATTCCGACTGGTCTTTTTACCCAAAGTTACTTCACACTAAAGACTCTATAATACTAAAAAGGCTCACTCCCCATCTCTCCCATGGTAATGTAAATTTCCCAGTCCCACCTTGTGGTGGGTTTGATCAACCCGGCTGCTGGTTGGTCTTTCACATGTAAACACATTCAATTATATTATACATGAGATAGGTAAGTATGAATACACATCAATATGAGATTGCTATGAACACATACACATCATCATCAGCATCATCATCAGCATCATCATCATCACACATCTTTCACATTCATATATACATTTATACATATAATATAGCACCTGTTTAACCAAGAGAACAGCCAGCGCACCAAGTGGTGGGTTTGATCATTTTGATTACACAGTACAGGCTGAGTGAGCCGTCTTAGTGTTATAGGGTCTTTGTTCATACTAAAGGAAGGTATATCATAACCATCAACATAATATATTTATCTAAGAAAATATCAGAAATTGAAAAGCATCGGACCATGCAACTTTAATATTTGAACGGGCCGACAGGTAATGCATCATCTAGTACATACATGTTATCGGTAAAGCCTGTCATACAGCTGAGGTGATACCACATAATCTGCGACAGTCTCTAACAATTGTCATACATCTATCCCATGTTATATGTCATCGAACATTTTTTTTTTTTTGTTAAAGTTTTTTTTATTGAGGCTGTATTTATACTGTCCATAGCATATAAGCCTGGCTATCCAAGCTTGTTTTCAATGCTGGCCAGCTGTACTGTTGGTGTTGCCTTATCACACAGTAGCTGCTGATAAGATATTTGATTGCCTGTATTTCAGTAGCAGATAGATAGGTGGTTGGTATGGTTAATAGTCTATGTTAATTTTTTTGGATTTTCTTGGCATATATGTGCTTTATTTTTTCTAAAAGATGGGTTATGCTGTGCACCATCGTATAGTAATGTACAGATCAGCACAGTACTGTACCGAGTAGCACAGTACCTTAACAGCAGTACCATATGGTAGCATCAATACAGTATTGTGACAACAGTAAAGGACTGTGACAACAGTACCGTGGCAACAGTAAAGTACTAAGGCAATAATACTGTACTGTGACCACAGTACATTACTGTACACAGCAGTAAAATAGTGTACACAGTACAGAAATGTGAAGGTACTGTGCACAACTGTACAATCCTATGCATAATGCTATGCACATTACAATAATGTGAATAAAGAAACTACAAAACTGCGCAGTACTGTGCAGAGTGCAAACATGTACAGTACTGTGCATAGTACAGTACTGTGAATAGAGGTGCTGCTGAGTCGAGAATCCAATTGATCTAACACCAAATGATGGTTTCTTAAAATGCAGGATTGTCGGTAGGTGTAGAACTGGCATTACAATGCCAATAAACTAATGTCCCTAAGAACCCATCCTTTGATGGCAGCGGAGGCATTGACCTTCTCCATATCAGCTCATATTGCGCCATACGCCACGGAAAAGGTCTTATAGAGGATTTGCACCACCACCACCCCCTATGACGGCAGTGGCAACATCTAATACTGCAGGTAGCAGTTGACCGTGCATCATGTTCTGTGGGAAAGGCAGCAAATATGATTTCC
Source organism: Branchipolynoe longqiensis (assembly GCA_030323885.1). Lineage (NCBI taxonomy): Eukaryota > Metazoa > Annelida > Polychaeta > Phyllodocida > Polynoidae > Branchipolynoe > Branchipolynoe longqiensis. Next base: position 6,779,153 of record CM059200.1, read on the forward strand.
ACTGCCTACCGCTGCGTATAACTTACAGCGTCATCAAAGCAAGTTCCTCTCATACCATTGTAAAAACTGAAGGCCCAGTCACACCTCACCGGATTGAGGAACCGGACAGAAAACCGGACACTGTGCGGTGAAATAAGGCAATGTACGGTTTGTATAAGGTTGGCGTTTGGCATGTTCGTTCTGTCCGTTGGTGTCCGGTGTGTACGGTGTGTATGGTGTGTACGGTGGGAAGTTTAGAACGTGCACAAAACTTGTACCGGACAAAATGGGACTGATGTGTATGGTTGGTGTCCGGTTTAAGTCTGTTTAGTCCGTTTTGTCCGTTTCATGTCTGGTACCCATCCGTTACGTCTCCGGTTTGCTTCCTGGAGAGTACATTGACGCTGTTGCGGGAATTCAGTCAGTATTTTTTTCGGTGCGTCTGTGATCAGTCCGGTACGTGTCCGTTTGACATTCGGTTGTCGTCCGGTTATGATCCGGTTATCGTCCGGTGCCTATCCGTTCATGTCCCTTCAATGTCCATTTCATGTCCATTCCTCCATCATCTGTTGATGCGATAGCGCAACATTTTGACATATTTCGATACATTTTGAGACCGAACACCACCGGACTGGACAATTCTTTGTCCGGTTTATGTCCGTTGCTCAATCCGGTAAGGTGTGACAGACGCATAAGGCTCGAATCTGTGGATGTGTACGTAGGCTATGGTGAAATCAATACAGACAAAGAGAAAGGAAGAGTATAAAGTGTTAAAGAAGAAGAAGACAGAATCCAGCCCTCTGGTTTATTTTTTATATGGTTACATGGGTTCATTGTAGAGTATCACCCCACCCCTTTCCCCCAATGGGAAACAAGCATTCATGGCCCTACCAATATGGATCCAGCATTCCTGGTCCCCATGGATACCAGTGGTCTGCCCACCACCACAAGCTGTATGGCCCCATGGCCACCACCAACTTTAACCTTTGAGTGTGGTGATCCCTATCCTAGCAGAGGGGGTAGGCCCTGAGTGCAATCACACCCAGACCTGCCAGCACCACTATGTCTATTTACATCCCACTCAGGCACCATCAACCCATACATATATATATAATATATACATACATGCGGCTGGTCACGTACACCGATCAGTAATAGTACATTTGTATTCCCCCCTATGCTGTATATCGGAATACGTTACCCCATGTCTATGTGATGTGGGAGGTTAAAAATCTCTTGGGTCAGTAAAAGTGTAGGCTCAGGCTTTGTATCCAGAAACTGTCTAATGGTGAAAACAAGTCTATTCAGACTTATCCGTGATAGGCAGTATAAATCTTCAAGAGACAAAAAACAACCCTCTCGTGGCAGTGGTCAGAAGTAATATTAGAGGAATCAGCTCATGGTGCAGCATTCTTTGTGGGAACACCTCTACTAAACCGGTAGTCCGCCGAAAAAGGTATTGCAGCAGATTTCCACCGTGCGCCTGCCCTCTGTTGACCATCGGCGAGTACGGGCTGTTGTTGATAGAGGCTCACTACGCATGCTCCAGCTGTAAAGGTGTAATCGCCAGTTTCGGCAGACTTTGGGTTGATGTGTTGGTTGGGTGTTGGAGTTTTACATCCGGGCAACATCTTTGGTCATATCAGGATTGGTACCGACTTGTGACAATGCACACTCATGGGAACATTATAGTGCTGCCACACTGGGAGACCAGGCCACCAGCACCATGCCCTGATATCCCACTCAGTCACATTATCCAGATCGGGAAAATGAGCCAACCAGTCCTTGTCCTAATGTAATAATGCCAAGGACCTCGTTAGGAAGCGACAAGTATAAATCTGTAAGTTAGTGGTTTGACTCAGCCAGGGTTCGAATAACATGACCTACCCACATGGGAGACGGACACTCAATTCATTCGGTGCTGTGGACGAAAGGCGGCTTGAGGATGTCGATGGTGAATGAGCGGGTAATGAAACAGAACATGCCCCTGCCTTCAGCTGTCTGCCCAAATACAGCGGTACTATGTAACTGACAAGGTTCCAGGCCTCCTCACTCAGCACACAGGATGGGTAACAGATGGAGGCATCCCTGAATACAGAGGTCAAAGGTCACTTACAACCAGCTAGGCAAAGGTCACATCAAACAGGTAAGTTACCAAGGTAGGTGGGTCTCTTTCGAGATTTAAGTGTAAAGAGTGTCACAAGGTCGATGACAATGTGAATTACCGTGCCTAGAACGGGAATCGAACACACATCTGTTGCATTTGAGGCCAGTGTGCTTAGTAATACACCACCTAGGCTCCCTGATGTCACCACCCTACTCGTCCGTACATATACACACCAGTGTCGTGGGGGTGATGAAAATTGGGAATATTCTGCCTAGAGCTGGACTCGAACCCACATCTCTTTGCATTCCTGGCCAGCCATTACACCACCTAGGCTCCCTGATATCACCACACTACCCATGCCTACCTGTCTATACGGTTACTTGCCTGAGAGATCAGTGCAGACTACTACACTCGTCCCACTGGAATTGTAAGTATTTTAATGCTTACAATTACATACATACATGCAATGCACTTACATACACATACACTGGGTAGGTTCAACAGCCATACAGCTAGTAGCTTTACAGGATCATGGTCACAGCAACCAGTTTGGTGGGGGAGATGAAAATGGGAAATATTGCGCCTAGCGCTGGACTCAAACCCACATCTCTTTGCATTCCAGGTCAGTGTGCTAACCATTACACCACCTAGGCTCCCTGATATCACCACACTACCCATGCCTCCCTGTACATGTGGTTTCTTGCCTGAGAGGTCAGTGCAGATTACTACAGCATCATATGAAACTGCAAAACTAATGATATGACCTTAGATGTTGCTAGGACGTAAAACAACAACAAACAAACAAACAAGCAAAACTAATGAGACCCAAGACGATCCTTTGAACGGCGAAATGGAATATGCAACAGGACTATTATATCACAGTGAGGAGCAATCTCTGTCACCAAATAGTCTGGATACTATTTTGTTTTGATTGTATTAATTTGTTTTGCAAAAATATTACATTTCAGTTCATCTCTTGCTTTTGTTTTGTATGCTTTCGGTGTTTACATCGTAACTGATTGTAGTCTGGGCAATTTTCTCTTCATAATAGGTCTTACTTCCAGACGCGGTGGTCAAATCGGTAGAGTAAAGGCTTCCTGTGTGGAAGATCGGGAGTTTGAATCCAAGCCGAATGAGACGCAGGCTCCATCGCTAAAGGCCCGGTCACATACACGTTAGTGGACATAGTTGAACGTAGTGGAGGCTAACCTAGTTGAACGTAGTTGAACGTACCGGCATCCGTTCTTCTCCGTCATGCTAACTTGGTATTAACGTGGGTGGGCCGTGAGTTCCGATTTAATATGAAATGTATAATATTTTTAGTATCAAACAGGATGCGAATGCAGTTACTATTATAACTGATAGTAGTTTCATTTATGTATTAAGGAATTGTACTGCACTTTAGTAAAAATAAATTTAAAAAAAGACCAGTTACCGACCACTGTTAAATAAACCTGTCTGTCTGAGACAATAGAATACAACTTAATGTCATTACATACACATGAATTACAAATCGCTGAACACACCGGCTATACAAAACTTTGATATCAAGGGAATACCAGCCCCCCCCCCCCCCCCCCTTTCAACCGCGAATGACCATGTGGCGGCAATATCACAGAACCGGAAATGGGACAGGTGGCTGCAGCACCCAGCTCCGCAGCAAACATACAGACATACACGATTCGTTCAATATTAAATAAGAAATACACAAGCAGTGGTGGAATAAAATAATAATAATAATAATAATGTGTGTGATGCATAATGACTTATGCATGTATAAAGATACATAAGGGTTAATTATTATTATTTGTTATACCCCGTAAGACCAACACTGTATCGGTGGCTCCACCTTCCCACCACGCCTCCACCGGATGTAGACCAGTGTCAGTCACACCGACAATTTGTTCTCGATAGCGCCTAGCCTGCTAGATAAAAGAATCATCCGGTACTTGTAGTACACGGGTGAAGGACAACGTAGTGTAAATACGGGCGAAAATAGCTTTGGTACGGGACAGGAACTAGAAACTGTGGTTCCAGGATCAAATGGCTACATATGTAGGCACATAGTTGGTGAAATGGGAGAGAATGCAAAAAGACAAGATGGCGGCCATATAACGCTGTCGATTTCACTTTTAAATTTGATTAAACTAGATATTTTATTATATTTTTCGACTCAAAGGTAGCGGAGAAATATGAAGACATATATAAAGAATAAATGTTGCTTCTTAGACTGAGAAATTAGGTTCTCGTTTCATTTCCCCGTTTTTTTCGACCGTTTTTATATAGGGCTGGTATTCACCCGTGTACTGCGAGTACAGGAGGAATCCTTTATCTACTAGCCTGCTAGCTGCTAGCGTGCGTTCCCGACATATTTTCAGCGAGGACTGGAGGCTCTCACCGTCCGCCTAATCACCCGTGTCACGGATCGCGCCGCCACCGTCCCACTTGGAAGGCAGTAACCGGAGCGGAACCGGTGGGAACGGGATTTGGCGAAATACAATAATACTAATAATACAAGAAATCGGGTAACGAATCATAATAATAATATTAATAACAAATCAATATAATCGAGTCACGATTAACTATTCATCCGGACCTTTATATTTGTATAAATTATCATGATGGTACTTCAAATACTAAATTATATTACAAATAAGGCCCACACTTAAGGCCCGGTCACATACACGTTAGTGGACGTAGTTGAACGTAGTGGAGGCTAGCGTAGTTGAAGATAGTTGAAGATAGTTGAAGGTAGTTGAAGGTAGTTGAAGGTAGTTGAAGGTAGTTGAAGGTAGTTGAAGGTAGTTGAACGTGCCATCATCCATACTTCTCCGGTACGTTCAACTACCCTACGTTCAACTACATGTGTCTATCCCTTCAACTCCCTTCAACTACATTCAACTACCTTCAACTACCTCCAGCTACTTTCATCTACTTTCATCTACCTTCAACTACCTGCATCTACCCTCAACTACCTTCAACTACCTTCATCTACCTTCAACTACTTTCAACTATGTTCAACTACATTCAACTACCTTCAACTACCTTCAACTACATTCAACTACCTGCAACTACCGTCATCTACCTTCAACTACCTTCAACTAGATTCAACTACCTTCAACTACCTTCATATACCTTCAACTACATTCAGCCCCCTTCAACTACCTTCAACTACCTGCAACTACATTCTACTACCTTCAACTACCTTCCGCTACCTTCAAGTACCTTCATCTACCTTCAACTACCTTCAACTACGTTCGACTACCTTCAACTACCTTCAGCTACCTTCATTTACATTGAACTACCTTCAACTACCTTCAACTACATTCAACTGCATTCAACTACCTTCATCTACCTTCAACTACCTTCAACTACCTTCATCTACATTCAACTAACTTCAACTACCTTCAACTACCTTCAACTACCTTCAACTACCTTCATCTACCTTCATATACATTCAACTAACTTCAACTACCTTCAACTGCCTTCAACAACCTTCAACTCCCTTCAACTACCTTCATCTACATTCAACTACATTCAACTACCTCCAACTACCTTCAACTACCTTCAACTACATCCAACTACCTTCAACTACATTCAACTACCTTCAATTACCTTCAACTACATTCAACTACATTCAACTACCTTCATATACATTCAACTACATTCAGCCCCCTTCAACTACATTCAACTACCTTCAACTACCTGCACCTACATTCTACTACCTTCACCTACATTCAACTACCTTCATCTACATTCAACTACCTGCAACGACCTTCAACTACCTTCAACTACCTTCAACTACCTTCAACTACCTTCAACTACCTTCAACTACATTCACCTACCTTCAACTACCTGCACCTACATTCTACTACCTTCACCTACCTTCAACTACCTTCATCTACATTCAACTACCTGCAACGACCTTCAACTACCTTCAAGTACCTTCAACTACCTTCAACTACCTTCAACTTCCTTCAACTACCTTCAACTACCTTCAACTACATTCAATTACCTTCAACTACCTTCAACAACCGTCAACTACCTTCAACTGCATTCAACTACCTTCAACTACCTTCATATACATGCAAGTCTACTACCTTCATCTACCTTCAACTACTTTCATCTACATTCAACTACATGGAACTACATTCAACTACCTTCACCTACTTTCAACTACCTGCAACTACCTTCAACTACATTCAACTACCTTCAACTACCTTCAACTACATTCAACTACATTCAACTACTTTCATCTACATTCAACTACATTCAAGTACCTTCAACTACCTTCAACTACCTTCAACTGCATTCAACTACCTTCAACTACCTTCAACTACATTCTAGTACCTTCAAGCACCTTCAACTACCTTCAACTACCTTCATCTACCTTCAACTACCTTCAACTACCTTCAACTGCCATCAACCACCTTCAACTACATTCAACTACCTTGAACTACCTTCAGCTACCTTCAACTACCTTGAACTACCTTCAACTACCTTCACCTACCTTCAACTACATTCAACTACCTTCAACTACCTTCAACTACCTTCAACTACATTCAACTACATTCAACTACCTTCAACTACATTCAACTACCTTCATCTACATTCAACTACCTTCATCTACCTTCAACTAACTTCAACTACCTTCAACTACCTTCAACTACCTTCAACTGCCTTCAACTACATTCAACTAAATTCAACTACCTTCAACTACCTTCAACTACCTTCAACTACCTTCAACTACCTTCAACTACCTTCAACTACCTTCAACTACCTTCATCTACCTTCAACTACCTTCAACTACATTCAACTACCTTCAACTACCTTCAACTACCTTCAACTACCTTCAACTACATTCAACTACCTTCAACTACATTCAACTACATTCAACTACCTTCAACTACCTTCAACTACCTTCAACTACCTTCAACTACCTTCAACTACCTTCAACTACATTCAACTACCTTCAACTACATTCAACTACCTTCAACTACCTTCATCTACCTTCAACTACCTTCATCTACATTCAACTACCTGCAACACACTTCAACTACCACTACTCAACTACTTCAAACTTCAACACTTCAACTACCTTCAACTACCTTCAACTACATTCAACTACCTTCAACTACCTTCATACTCACTCATTCACTACCTTCACCTACTTCAACTACTTCACTACATTCAACTACACAACACTCACTACTTCACTACCTTCAACTATGTTCAACTACCTTCAACTACCTTCAACTACCTTCAACTACATTCAACTAACTTCAACTACCTTCAACTACCTTCAACTACCTTCATATACCTTCAACTACCTTCAACTACCTTCATCTACATTCAACTACCTTCAACTATGCAACTACATTCAACTACCTTCAACAACATTCAACTACATTCAACTACCTTCAACTACCTTCATCTACCTTCATCTACCTTCAACACACTTCAACTACATTCAACTACCTTCAACTACCTTCAACTACCTTCACCTACCTTCAACTCCCTTCAATCACCTTCAACTACCTTCAACTACCTTCATCTACCTTCAACTACCTTCAACTACCTTCAACTGCACACTTCAACTACCTAACTACTTCAACTCTTCAACTACCTTCAACTACCTTCAACTACCTTCAACTACCTTCAACTACCTTCAACTACCTTCAACTACCTTCAACTACCTTCACCTACATTCAATAACCTTACCTTCAACTACCTTCAACTACCTTCAACTACCTTCAACTACCTTCAACTACCTTCAACTACCTTCAACTACCTTCAACTACCTTCAACTACCTTCATCTACATTCAACTACCTGCAACTACATTCAACTACCTTCAACAACCTTCAACTACATTCAACTACCTTCAACTACCTTCATCTACCTTCAACTACCTTCAGCCACCTGCAACTACATTCACCTACATTCAACTACCTTCAACTACCTTCATCTACCTTCAACTACATTCAACTACCTTCAACTACCTTCAACTACCTTCAGCCACCTGCAACTACATTCAACTACCTTCAACTACCTTCAACTCCATTCATCTACCTTCAACTACGTTCAACTACTTCACTACCTACATGCCTTCAACTACATTCAACTACATTCACCTACCTTCAACTACATCCATATACCTTCAACTACCATCAACTACCTTCATCCAACTTCAACTACCTTCAACTACTTTCAACTACATTCAACTACCTTCACCTACATTCAACTACCTTCAACTACCTTCAACTACCTTCAACTACCTTCAACTACCTTCAACTACCTTCAGCTACCTTCAACTGCATTCACCTACATTCAACTACCTTCAACTACCTTCAACTACCTTCATCTACCTTCAACTAACTTCAACTACCTTCAACTAACTTCAACTACCTTCAACTACATTCACTACATTCAACTATTCAACTACTTTCAACTGCCTTCAACTACCTTCAACTACATTCAACTACCTTACACTTCACTACCTTCAACTACCTTCAACTACCTTCAACTACCTTCAACTACCTTCAACTGCCATCAACCACCTTCAACTACATTCAACTACCTTGAACTACCTTCAGCTACCTTCAGCTACCTTCAACTACATTCAGCTACCATCACCTACCTTCAGCTACATTCAACTACCTTCAACTACTGTCAACTACCTTGAACTACCTTGAACTACTTTCAACTACCTTCAACTACCTTCAATTACCTTCAGCTAACTTCACCTCACTTCATATATTCAACTACCTTCAACTACCTTCATATACCTTCAAATACCTTCAACTACCTTCATCTACATTCAACTACCTTCAACTATGTTCACCTACCTTCAACTACCTTCAACTACCTTCAACTACCTTCAACTACCTTCAACTACCTTCAACTACCTTCAACTACCTTCAACTACCTTCAACTACATTCAACTACCTTCAACTACCTTCAACTACATTCATCTACCTTCAACTACCTTCAACTACCTTCAACTACCTTCAACTACCTTCAACTACCTTCAACTACCTTCAACTACCTTCAACTACCTTCAACTACCTTCAACTACCTTCAACTACCTTCAACTACCTTCAACTACCTTCAACTACCTTCAACTACCTTCAACTACCTTCAACTACATTCAACTACATTCAACTACCTTCAACTACCTTCAACTACCTTCAACTACCTTCAACTACCTTCAACTACCTTCAACTACCTTCAGCTACCTTCAACTACATTCAACTACATTCAACTACCTTCAACTACCTTCAACTACCTTCATCTACCTTCAACTAACTTCAACTACCTTCAACTACCTTCAACTACCTTCAACTACATTCAACTACCTTCAACTACCTTCAACTACATTCAACTACCTTCAACTACCTTCAACTACATTCAACTACCTTCAACTACATTCAACTACCTTCAACTACCTTCAACTACCTTCAACTACATTCAACTACCTTCAACTACATTCAACTACCTTCAACTACCTTCAACTACCTTCAACTACCTTCAACTACCTTCAACTACATTCAACTACCTTCAACTACCTTCAGCCACCTGCAACTACATTCAACTACCTTCAACTACGTTCAACTACGTTCAACTACCTTCATCTACCTTCAACTACCTTCAACTACCTTCACCTACCTTCATATTCCTTCAACTACCTTCATCCACCTTCAACTACCTTCAACTACCTTCAACTACATTCAACTACATTCAACTACCTTCAACTACATTCAACTACCTTCAACTACCTTCAACTACCTTCAACTACCTTCAACTACCTTCAACTACCTTCAACTACCTTCAACTACCTTCAACTACCTTCAACTACCTTCAACCACCTTCAACTACATTCAACTACCTGCACCTGCATTCAACTCCCTTCACTTACATCCAACTACCTTCACCTACCTTCAGCTACCTTCACCTACCTTCACAAACCTTCAGCTACATTCATCTACCTTCACCTACCTTCAACTACCTTCACCTACATTCACCTACATTCAAGTAACTTCACATGCCTTCACCTACCTTCAGCTACATTCAACTATTTTCACCTACCTTCAACTACCTTCAGCTACATTCAACTACCTTCTGCTACAATCAACTACATTCAACTACATTCAACTACCTTCAACTACCTTCAACTACCTTCAACTACCTTCAACTACCTTCAACTACCTTCAACTACCTTCAACTACCTTCAACTACCTTCAACTACATTCAACTACCTTCAACTACCTTCAACTACCTTCAACTACCTTCAACTACCTTCAACTACGTTCAACTACATTCAACTACCTTCAACTACCTTCAACTACCTTCAACTACCTTCAACTACCTTCACCTACCTTCAACTACATTCAACTACATTCAACTACCTTCAACTACCTTCAACTACCTTCAACTACCTTCAACTACCTTCAACTACCTTCAACTACTTTCAACTACCTTCAACTACTTTCAACTATTTTCAACTGCCTTCAACTACTTTCAACTGCCTTCAACCACCTTTAACCACCTTCAAACCCCTTCACCACCTTCAACCACCTTCAACTACCTTCAACTACCTTCAACTACCTTCAACTACCTTCACATCCCTTCAGTTACATTCAACTACCTTCACCTACCTTCAACTACCTTCAACTACCTTCACTTACCTTCACCTACATTCAACTACCCTCAACTACTTTCAACTACCTTGAACTACCTTGAACTACTTTCAACTACCTTCAACTACCTTCAACTACCTTCAACTACCTTCAACTCCCTTCAACTACCTTCAACTACTTTCAACTATTTTTGACTACCTTCAACTACCTTCAACTACCTTCAACCGCCTTTAACCGCCTTCAAATACCTTCAACCACCTTCAACTACCTTCAACTACCTTCAACTACCTTCAACTACCTTCATATACCTTCAGCTACATTCAACTACCTTCAACTACCTTCAACTACCTTCAACTACCTTCAACTACCTTCAACTTCCTTCAACTACCTTCAACCACCTTCAACTACCTTCAACCACCTTCAACTACCTTCAACTACCTTCAACTGCATTCAACAACCTTCAACTACCTTCAACCACCTTCAACTACCTTCAACTACCTTCAACTACCTCAACTACCTTCAACTACCTTCAACTACCTTCAACTACATTCAACTACCTTCAACTACCTTCAACTACCTTCAACTACCTTCAACTACCTTCAACTACCTTCAACTACCTTCAACTACCTTCAACTACCTTCAACTACATTCAACTACCATGCACCTACATTCTACTACCTTCACCTACCTTCAACTACCTTCATCTACATTCAACTACCTGCAACTACCTTCAACTACATTCACCTACCTTCAACTCCCTTCAACTACCTTCAAATACATGCAACTACATTCAACTACCTTCAAGTACCTTCATCTACATTCAACTACCTTCATCTACATTCAACTACCTTGAACTACATTCAACTACCTTCAACTACCTTCAACTACCTTCAACTACATTCAACTACCTTCAACTACCTTCAACTACCTTCAACTACATTCAACTACCTTCAACTACCTTCAACTACATTCAACTACCTTCAACTACCTTCAACTACCTTCAACTACCTCCAACTACATTCTACTACCTTCAACTACCTCCAACTACCTTCTACTACCTTCAACTACATTCTACTACCTTCAACTACATTCAACTACCTTCAACTACCTTCATATACCTTCAACTACCTTCAGCCACCTTCAACTACATTCAACTACCTTCAACTACCTTCAACTCCACCTTCAACTACATTCAACTACCTTCACCACACACACCACACCCATACCTTCACTACCTTCAACTACATTCTACCATCACCTACCCTCAGCTACATTCAACTACATTCAACTACTTCAACTACCTTAACTACCTTGAACACCACCACTTCTTCAACTACCTTCAATTACCTTCAGCTAACTTCAGCTCACTTCATATACCTTCAACTACCTTCAACTACCTTCATATACCTTCAAATACCTTCAACCACATTCATCTAAATTCAACTACCTTCAACTATGTTCAACTACCTTCAACTACATTCAACTACATTCAACTACCTTCAACTACCTTCATCCACCTTCAACTACCTTCAACTTCCTTTAACTACCTTCAACTACCTTCAACTACCTTCAATGACCTTCATCTACCTTCATATACCTTCAATGACATTCAACTACGTGCAACTACGTTCAACTACCTTCATCTACCTTCAACTACATTCAACTACCATCACCTACCTTCATCCTCCTTCAACTACCTTCATCTACCTTCAACTACATTCAGCTACATTCAACTACCTGGAACTACATTCAACTCAATTCAACGACTTTCAACTACATTCAACTACCTTCAACCACCTTCAACTACCTTCAACTACATTCAACTACCTTCAACTACCTTCATCTACATTCAATTACCTTCATCCACCTTCAACTACCTTCAACTCCCTTCAACTACCTTCAACTACCTTCAACTAAATTCAACTACCTTCAACTACATTCAACTACCTTCAACTACCTTCATCTACATTCAACTACCTGCAACTACATTCAACTACCTTCAACAACCTTCAACTACATTCAACTACCTTCAACTACCTTCATCTACCTTCATCTACCTTCAACAAACTTCAACTACCTTCAACTACCTTCAACTACCTTCAACTACCTTCAACTCCATTCAATCACGTTCAACTACCTTCAACTACCTTCATCTACCTTCAACTACCTTCAACTACCTTCAACTGCCTTCAACCACCTTCAACTACATTCAACTACCTTCACCTACATCCACCTCCCTTCAGCTACCTTCAGCTACCTTCAACTACATTCAGCTACCATCACCTACCTTCAGCTACATTCAACTACATTCAACTACTTTCAGCTACCTTGAACTACATTGAACTACTTTCAACTACCTTCAACTACCTTCAATTACCTTCAGCTAACTTCACCTCACTCCATATACCTTCAACTACCTTCAACTACCTTCATATACATTCAACTACCTTCATCTAAATTCAACTACCTTCAACTATGTTCACCTACCTTCAACTACATTCAACTACCTTCAACTACCTTCAACTACCTTCAACTACCTTCAACTACATTCATCTACCTCCAACTACATTCATCTACATTCACCTACCTTCAAGTGCCTTCAACTACATTCAACTACATTCACCTACCTTCAACTACATCCATCTACCTTCAACTACATTCATCCACCTTCAACTACCTTCAACTACATTCAACTACCTTCAATCACATTCAACTACCTTCAACTACATTCATCTACCTTCAACTACCTTCAACTACCTTAAACTGCCGTCAACTACCTTCAACTACGTTCATCTCCCTTCAGCAACCTTCAACTACATTCAGCTACCATCACCTACCTTCAGCTACATTCAACTACCTTCAACTACTGTCACCTACCTTGAACTACATTGAACTACATTCAACTACCTTCAACTACCTGCATCCACCTTCAACTACCTTCAACTACCTTCATCTACATTCAACTACATTCAACTACTGTCAACTACCTTGAACTACATTGAACTACTTTCAACTACCATCAACTACATTCAGCTACATTCACCTACCTTCAACTACCTTCATCTACATTCAACTACCTGCAACTACATTCAACTACCTTCAACAACCTTCAACTACATTCAACTACCTTCAACTACCTTCAACTACCTTCATCTACCTTCATCTACCTTCAACAAACTTCAACTACCTTCAACTACCTTCAACTACCTTCAACTACCTTCAACTACCTTCAATTACATTCAACTACCTTCAACTACATTCAACTACATTCAACTACCTTCAACTACCTTCAACTACATTCAGCCCTCTTCAACTACATTCAACTACCTTCAACTACATGCACCTACATTCTACTACCTTCACCTACCTTCAACTACCTTCATCTACATTCAACTACCTGCAACTACCTTCAACTACATTCACCTACCGTCAACTCCCTTCAACTACCTTCACCTATGTTCAACTACCTTCAACTACCTTCAACTGCCTTCAACAACCTTCAACTACATTCAACTACCTTCAACTACCTTCAATTACCTTCATCTACATTCAACTACCTTCATCTACATTCAACTACCTGGAACTACATTCAACTACCTTCAACTACTTTCAACTACCTTCAACTAGATTCAACTACCTTCAAATACCTTCAACTACATTCAACTACCTTCAACTACCTTCAACTACCTTCAACTACCTTCAAATACCTTCAACTACATTCAACTACATTCAACTACCGTCAACTACCTTCAACTACCGCAAACTACCGCAAACTACATTATACTACCTTCAACTACCTCCAACTACCTTCTACTACCTTCAACTACATTCTACTACCTTCAACTACATTCAACTACCTTCACCTACCTTCATATACCTTCAACTACCTTGAGCCATCTTCAACTACATTCAACTACCTTCAACTACCTTCAACTCCCTTCAATCACCTTCACCTACCTTCAACTACATTCAACTACCTTCAACAACATTCAACTACCTTCAGCTACCTTCAACTATATTCACCTACATCCACCTACCTTCAGTTACCTTCAGCTACCTTCAACTACATTCATCTACCATCACCTACCCTCAGCTACATTCAACTACATTCAACTACGTTCAAGTACCTTGAACTACCTTGAACTACTGTCGACTGTCTTCAACTACCTTCAATTACATTCAGCTAACTTCAGCTCACTTCATATACCTTCAACTACCTTCACCTACCTTCATATACCTTCAAATACCTTCAACCATCTTCATCTAAATTCAACTACCTTCAATTATGTTCAACTACCTTCAACTACCTTCAACTACATTCAACTACCGTCAACGACCTTCAACTACCTACAACTACCTTCAACTACCTTAAATGACCTTCATCTACCTTCATCTACCTTCAACGACATTCAACTACATTCAACTACGTTCAACTACATTCATCTACATTCAACTACCTTCAACTACCTTCAACTACATTCAACTACCTTCAACTACCTTCATCCTCCTTCAACTACATTCAACTAACTTCAACTACCTTCACCTATGTTCAACTACCTTCAACTACCTTCAACTGCCTTCAACAACCTTCAACTACCTTCAACTACCTTCATCTACCTTCAACTACCTTCAACTACCTCCACTACCTTCAACTACCTTCAACTACCTTCAACTACCTTCAACTACATTCAACTACATTCAACTACCTTCAACTACCTTCAACTACATTCAACTACCTTCAACTACCTCCATATACCTTCAACTACCTTCAGCCCCCTTCAACTACATTCAACTACCTTCAACTACATGCACCTACATTCTACTACCTTCACCTACCTTCAACTACCTTCATCTACATTCAACTACCTGCGACTACCTTCAACTACATTCAGCTACCTTCAACTCCCTT
The DNA here is from genome assembly GCA_030323885.1 of Branchipolynoe longqiensis. NCBI lineage: Eukaryota > Metazoa > Annelida > Polychaeta > Phyllodocida > Polynoidae > Branchipolynoe > Branchipolynoe longqiensis. Next base: position 6,794,786 of record CM059200.1, read on the forward strand.
CAACTACCTTCAAATACATGCAACTACATTCAACTACCTTCAAGTACCTTCATCTACATTCAACTACCTTCATCTACATTCAACTACATGGAACTACATTCAACTACCTTCAACTACTTTCAACTACCTTCAACTAGATTCAACTACCTTCAACCACCTTCAACTACATTCAACAGACTTCAACTACCTTCAACTACCTTCAACTACCTTCAACTACCTTCAACTACATTCAACTACCGTCACCTACCTTCAACTACCTTCAACTACCTCAAACTACATTATACTACCTTCAACTACCTCCAACTACCTTCTACTACCTTCAACTACATTCTACTACCTTCAACTACATTCAACTACCTTCACCTACCTTCATATACCTTCAACTACATTCAGCCACCTTCAACTACCTTCAACTACCTTCAACTACCTTCAACTCCCTTCAATCACCTTCACCTACCTTCAACTACATTCAACTACATTCAACAACATTCAACTACCTTCAGCTGCCTTCAACTACCTTCACCTACATCCACCTACCTTCCGTTAGCTTCAGCTACCTTCAACTACATTCATCTACCATCAGCTACCCTCAGCTACATTCAACTACATTCAACTACGTTCAACTACCTTGAACTACCTTGAACTACCTTGAACTAGTTTCGACTGTCTTCAACTACCTTCAATTACCTTCAGCTAACTTCAGCTCACTTCATATACCTTCAACTACCTTCAACTACCTTCATATACCTTCAAATACCTTCAACCACCTTCATCTAAATTCAACTACCTTCAACTATGGTCAACTACATTCAACTACCTTCAACTACCTTCAACTACCTTCAACTACCTTCAACTACCTTCAACTACCTTCAATGACCTTCATCTACCTTCATCTACCTTCAACGACATTCAACTACGTTCAACTACCTTCAACTACCTTCATCTACCTTCAACTACCTTCAACTACCTTCAACTACATTCAACTACCTTCAACTACCTTCATCCTCCTTCAACTACCTTCATCTACCTTCAACTACATTCAGCTACATTCAACTACCTGGAACTACATTCAACTCCATTCAACGACTTTCAACTACATTCAACTACCTTCAACTACCTTCAACTACCTTCAACTACATTCAACTACCTTCAACTACCTTCATCTACATTCACTTACCTTCATCCACCTTCAACTACCTTCAACTACCTTCAACTACCTTCAACTAAATTCAACTACCTTCAACTACATTCAACTACCTTCAACTACCTTCATCTACATTCAACTACCTGCAACTACATTCAACTACCTTCAACAACCTTCAACTACATTCAACTACCTTCAACTACCTTCATCTACCTTCATCTACATTCAACAAACTTCAACTACCTTCAACTACCTTCAACTCCATTCAATCACGTTCAACTACCTTCAACTACCTTCATCTACCTTCAACTACCTTCAACTACATTCCCCTACCTTCAACTACCTTCATATTCCTTCAAATACCTTCATCCACCTTCAACTACCTTCAACTACCTTCAACTACCTTCAACTGCATTCAACTACCTTCAACTACCTTCAACTACATTCATCTACCTCCAACTACATTCATCTACATTCAACTACCTTCAAGTGCCTTCAACTACATTCAACTACATTCACCTACCTTCAACTACATCCATCTACCTTCAACTACCTTCAACTACCTTCATCCACCTTCAACTACCTTCAACTACCTTCAACTACATTCAACTACCTTCAACTACATTCAACTACCTTCACCTACATTCAACTACATTCAACTACCCACACCTACCTTCAAATACCTTCAAATACCTTCAAATACCATCAACTACCTTCAACTACCTTCAGCTACCTTCAACTGCATTCACCTACATTCAACTACCTTCAACTACCTTCAACTACCTTCATCTACCTTCAACTAACTTCAACTACCTTCAACTAACTTCACCTACCTTCAACTACATTCATCTACCTTCATCTACATTCAACTAACTTCAACTACTTTCAACTGCCTTCAACTACCTTCAACTACATTCAGCTACATTCAACTACCTTCAGCCACCTGCAAATACATTCAACTACCGTCAACTACCTTCAACTACCTTCACCTTCCTTCAACTACATTCAACTACCTTCACCTACCTTCAGCAACCTGCACCTACAATCAACTACCTTCAACTACGTTCAACTACGTTCAACTACCTTCATCTACCTTCAACTACCTTCAACTACCTTCAAGTAAATTCAAGTACCGTCAACTACCTTCATTTTCCTTCAACTACCTTCATCCACATTCAACTACCTTCAACTACCTTCAACTACCTTAAACTACCTTCAACTAACTTCTTCTACCTTCATCTACCTTCAACTACCTTCAACTACCTTCAACTACCTTCACATACCTTCAACTGCCTTTAACAACCTTCAACTACATTGAACTACCTTCACCTACCTTCAAGTACCTTCAACTACCTCCAACTGCATTCAACTACCTTCATCTACCTTCAACTACCTTCAACTACCTCCAACTACCTTCTACTACATTCAACTACCTCCAACTGCCTTCTACTACCTTCATCTACATTCTCCTACCTTCAACTACATTCAACTAACTTCAACTACATTCATATACCTTCAACTACCTTCAGCCACCTTCAAGTACATTCAACTACCTTCAACTACCTGCAACTACATTGAAGTACATTCAACTACCTTCATCTATCTTCAACTACCTTCAACTACCTTCAAATATGTTCAACTACCTTCAACTACCTTCATTTACATTCAACTACATTCAAATACCTTCAACTACCTTCAACTGCCTTCAACTACCTTCATTTACATTCAACTACATTCAACTCCCTTCAACTACCTTCAATTTCCTTCAACTACCTTCATCTACCTTCAACTACATTCAACTACCTTCAACTACCTTCAACTACCTTCAACTACATTCAACTACCTTCAACTACCTTCAACTACCTTCAACTACCTTCAAGTACATGGACCTACCTTCAACTACCTTCATCTACCTTCAACTAACTTCAGCTACCTTCAACTACCTTCAACTACCTTCAACTACCTTCAACTGCCTTTAACAACCTTCAACTACATTGAACTACCTTCATCTACCTTCAACTACCTTCAACTACCTCCAACTGCATTCAACTACCTTCAACTACATTCAACTACCTTCAACTACCTGCAACTACATTCAACTACCTTCAACTACCTTCAACTACCTTCAACTACCTTCAACTACATTCAACTCCCTTCATCTACCTTCAACTATGTTCACCTACGTTCAACTACCTTCATCTACCTTCATCTACATTCAACTAACTTCAACTACCTTCAACTACCTTCACCTACCTTCATCTACATTCATCTACCTTCAACTAACTTCAACTACTTTCAACTACCTTCATCTACATTCAACTACCTTCAACTACCTCCAACTACCTTCTACTACCTTCAGCGACCTCCATCTACCTTCTACTACCTTCAACTACATTCACCTACCTTCAACTACCTTCAACTACCTTCATCCACCTTCAACTACCTTCAACTACCTTCAACTACATTCAACTACCTTCAACTACATTCAACTACCTTCACCTACATTCAACTACATTCAACTACCTGCAACTACCTTCAACTACCTTCAAATACCTTCAACTACCTTCAACTACATTCAACTACCTTCAACTACATTCAGCTACCTTCAACTGCATTCAACTACCTTCAACTACCTTCAACTACCTTCATCTACCTTCAACTAACTTCAACTACCTTCAACTAACTTCAACTACCTTCAACTACATTCATCTACCTTCATCTACATTCAACTAACTTCAACTACTTTCAACTGCCTTCAACTACCTTCAACTACATTCAACTACCTTGAACTACCTTCATCTACCTTCAACTACCTTCAGCCACCTGCAACTACATTCAACTACATTCAACTACCTTCAACTACCTTCATCTACCTTCAACTACCTTCAACTACATTCAACTACCTTCAACTACATTCAACTACCTTCAACTACCTTCATCCACCTTCAACTACCTTCAACTCCCTTCAACTACCTTCAACTACATTCAACTACATTCAACTACCTTCAACTACATTCAACTACCTTCAACTACCTTCATCTACATTCAACTACCTTCAACTACATTCAACTACCTTCAACTACCTTCAACTACATTCAACCACCTTCAACTACATTCAACTACCTTCGCCTACATCCACCTACCTTCAGCTACCTTCAGCTACCTTCAGCTACCTTCAACTACATTCAGCTACCATCACCTACCTTCAGGTACATTCAACTACATTCAACTACTTTCAGCTACCTTGAACTACCTTGAACTACTTTCAACTACCTTCACCTACCTTCAATTACCTTCAGCTAACTTCACCTCACTTCATATACCTTCAACTACCTTCATATACCTTCAAATAACTTCAACTACCTTCAACTAAATTCAACTACCTTCAACTATGTTCACCTACCTTCAACTACATTCAACTAGATTCAACTACCTTCAACTACCTTCACTTACCTTCAATTACCTTCATCTACCTTCATCTACCTTCAGCACCATTCAACTACGTTCAACTACATGCATCTACCTTCAACTACCTTCAACTACATTCAACTACATTCAACTACCTTCATATTCCTTCAAATACCTTCATCCACCTTCAACTACCTTCAAGTACCTTCAACTACCTTCAACTGCATTCAACTACCTTCATCCATCTTCAACTACCTTCAACTACATTCAACTACATTCAACTACCTTCAACTACATTCAACTACCTTCACCTACATTCAACTACCTGCAACTACCTTCACCTGCCTTCAACTACCTTCATCCACCTTCAACTACCTTCAACTACATTCAACTACATTCAACTACCTTCAACTACATTCAACTACCTTCGCCTACATTCAACTACCTGCAACTACCTTCAACTACCTTCAACTACCTTCAACTACATTCAACTACCTTCAACTCCCTTCATCTACCTTCAATTACGTTCAACTACCTTCATCTACCTTCATCTACATTCAACTAACTTCAACTACGTTCAACTACCTTCATCTACCGTCAACTACCTCCAACTACCTTCTACGACATTCACCTACATCCAACTACATTCTACTACCTTCAACTACATTCTACTACCTTCAACTACATTCAAGTACCTTCAACTACCTTCATATACCTTCAACTACCTTCAGCCACCTTCAAGTACATTCAACTACCTTCAACTACCTGCAACTACATTCAAGTACATTCAACTACCTTCATCTACCTTCAACTACCTTCAACTACCTTCAACTATGTTCAACTACCTTCAACTACCTTCATTTACATTCAACTACATTCAAATACCTTCAACTACCTTCAACTGCCTTCAACTACCTTCATTTATATTCAACTACATTCAACTCCCTTCAACTACCTTCAACTACCTTCATCTACCTTCATCTACCTTCAACTACATTCAACTACATTCAACTACCTTCAACTACCTTCAACTACCTTCAACTACATTCAACTACATTCAACTACATTCAACTACCTTCAACTACATGCACCTACCTTCAACTACCTTCATCTACCTTCAACTAACTTCAACTACCTTCAACTACCTTCAACTACCTTCAACTGCATTTAACAACCTTCAACTACATTGAACTACCTTCATCTACCTTCAACTACATTCAACTACCTCCAACTGCATTCAACTACCTTCAACTACATTGAACTACCTTCAACTACCTGCAACTACATTCAACTACCTTCAACTCCCTTCATCTACCTTCAACTACGTTCACCTACGTTCAACTACGTTCAACTACCTTCACCTACCTTCATCTACATTCATCTACCTTCAACTAAATTCAACTACTTTCAACTACCTTCATCTACATTCAACTACCTTCAACTACCTCCAACTACCTTCTACTACCTTCAACTACCTCCAACTACCTTCTACTACCTTCAACTACATTCTACTACCTTCAACTACATTCACCTACCTTCAACTACATCCATCTACCTTCAACTACCTTCAACTACCTTAATCCACCTTCAACTACCTTCAACTACCTTCAACTACATTCAATTACCTTCAACTACATTCAACTACCTTCACCTACATTCAACTACATTCAACTACCTGCAACTACCTTCAACTACCATCAAACAACTTCAACTACCTTCAACTACCTTCACCTACCTTCCACTACCTTCAACTGCATTCATGTACATTCAACTACCTTCAACTACCTTCATCTACCTTCAACTAACGTCAACTACCTTCAACTAACTTCAACTACCTTCAACTACATTCATCTGCCTTCATCTACATTCAACTAACTTCAACTACTTTCAACTGCCTTCAACTACCTTCAACTACATTCAACTACCTTCAGCTACCTTCATCTACCTTCAACTACCTTCATCTACATTCAACTACCTTCAGCTCCATTCAACTACCTTCAACTACATTCAACTACATTCAACTACCTTCAACTACCTTCATCTACCTTCACCTACCTTCAGCTACATTCAACTACATTCAACTACATTCAACTACCTTCATCTACCTTCAACTACCTTCAGCTACATTCAACTACCTTCAACTACATTCAACTACATTCAACTACCTTCAACTACATTCAACTACCTTCAACTACATTCATCTACATTCAACTACCTTCATCTACATTCAACTACCTGCAACTACATTCAACTACCTTCAGCAACCTTCAACTACATTCAACTACCTTCAACTACCTTCATCTACTTTCATCTACCTTCAACACACTTCACCTACCTTCAACTACCTTCAACTACCTTCAACTCCCTTCAACTACATTCAACTACCTTCAACTCCCTTCAATCACCTTCAACTACCTTCAAATACCTTCATCTACATTCAACTACCTTCAACTACCTTCAACTGCCTTCAACCACCTTAACTACATTCAACTACCTTTGCCTACATCCACCTACCTTCAGCTAGCTTCAGCTACCTTCAGCTACCTTGAACTACCTTGAACTACTTTCAACTACCTTCAACTACCTTCAATTACCTTCAGCTAACTTCACCTCACTTCATATACCTTCAACTACCTTCAACTACCTTCATATACCTTCAAATACCTTCAACTACCTTCAACTAAATTCAACCACCTTCAACTATGTTCACCTACCTTCAACTACATTCAACTAGATTCAACTACCTTCAACTACCTTCAATTACCTTCAATTACCTTCATCTACCTTGATCTACCTTCAACTACATTCAACTACGTTCAACTACGTTCAACTACCTTCATCTACCTTCAACTACCTTCAACTACATTCAACTACATTCACCTACCTTCAACTAGCTTCATATTCCTTCAAATACCTTCATCCACCTTCAACTACCTTCAACTACCTTCAACTACCTTCAACTGCATTCAACTGCCTTCATCCACCTTCAACTACCTTCAACTACATTCAACTACATTCAACTACCTTCAACTACCTTCAGCTACCTTCAACTGCATTCACCTACATTCATCTACCTTCAACTACATTCAACTACCTTCATCTACCTTCAACTAACTTCAACTACCTTCAACTACCTTCAACTACATGCATCTACCTTCATCTACATTCAACTAACTTCAACTACTTTCAACTGCCTTCAACTACCTTCATCTACCTTCAACTACATTCAACTACATTCAACTACCTTCAACTACCTTCATCCACCTTCAACTACCTTCAACTTCCTTCAAGTACATTCAACTACCTTCAACTACCTTCATCCACCTGCAACTAGATTCAACTACCTTCAACTACCTTCAACTACCTTCAACTGCCTTCAACAACCTTCAACTACCTTCAACTACCTTCCTCTACCTTCAACTACCTTCAACTACCTCCAACAACCTTCAACTACCTTCAACTACATTCAACTACCTTCACCTACCTTCAACTACCTTCAACTACCTTCAAGTACATTCAACTACCTTCAACTACCTCCATATACCTTCAACTACCTTCAGCCCCCTTCATCTACATTCACCTACCTGCAACTACCTTCAACTACATTCAGCTACCTTCAAATACATGGAACTACATTCAACTACATTCAAGTACCTTCATCTAGATTCAACTACCTTCATCTACATTCAACTACCTGGAACTACATTCAACTACCTTAAACTACTTTCAACTACCTTCAACTACCTACAACTACATTCAACTACATTCAACATACTTCAACTACCTTCACCTACCTTCAACTACCTTCAACTACGTTCAACTACATTCAACTACCTTCAACTACCTTCAACTACCTCCTACTACATTATACTACCTTCAACTACCTCCAACTACCTTCTACTAGCTTCAACTACATTCTACTACCTTCAACTACATTCAACTACGTTCAACTACCTTCAACTGCCTTCAACTACCTTCAACTACATTCAACTACCTTCACCTGCATCCACCTCCCTTCAGCTACCTTCACCTACCTTCAGCTACATTCAACTACATTCAACTACTTTCAGCTACCTTGAACTACCTTGAACTACTTTCAACTACCTTCAACTACCTTCAATTACCTTCAGCTAACTTCACCTCACTTCATATACCTTCAACTACCTTCAACTACCTTCATATACCTTCAACTACCTTCAACTACCTTCAACTACATTCATCTACCTCCAACTACATTCATCTACATGCACCTACCTTCAACTGCCTTCAACTACATTCAACTACATTCACCTACCTTCAACTACATCCATCTACCTTCAACTACCTTCATCCACCTTCAACTACCTTCAACTACCTTCAACTACATTCAACTACCTTCAACTACATTCAACTACCTTCACCTACATTCAACTACATCCAACTACCTGCAACTACCTTCAAATACATTCAAATACCTTAAAATACCTTCAACTACCTTCAAATACCTTCAGCTACCTTCAACTGCATTCACCTACATTCAACTAACTTCACCTACCTTCAACTACATTCATCTACCTTCATCTACATTCAACTAACTTCAACTATTTTCAACTGCCTTCAACTACCTTCATCTACCTTCAAATACATTCAGCCACCTGCAACTACATTCAACTACATTTAACTACCTTCACCTACCTTCATCTACCTTCAACTACATTCAACTACATTCAACTACCTTCAACTACCTTCATCCACCTTCAACTACCTTCAACTTCCTTCAACTACCTTCAACTACCTTAAACCACCTTCAGCCACCTGCAACTACATTCAACTACCTTCAACTACGGTCAACTACGTTCAACTACCTTCATGTACATTCAACTACCTTCAACTACCTTCAACTACCTTCAACTACCTTCATATTCCTTCAACTACCTTCATCCACCTTCAACTACATTCACCTACCTTCAGCTAACTTCACCTCACTTCATATACCTTCAACTACCTTCAACTACCTTCATATACCTTCAACTACCTTCAACTACCTTCAACTACATTCATCTACCTCCAACTACATTCATCTACATGCACCTACCTTCAACTGCCTTCAACTACATTCAACTACATTCACCTACCTTCAACTACATCCATCTACCTTCAACTACCTTCATCCACCTTCAACTACCTTCAACTACCTTCAACTACATTCAACTACCTTCAACTACATTCAACTACCTTCACCTACATTCAACTACATCCAACTACCTGCAACTACCTTCAAATACATTCAAATACCTTAAAATACCTTCAACTACCTTCAAATACCTTCAGCTACCTTCAACTGCATTCACCTACATTCAACTAACTTCACCTACCTTCAACTACATTCATCTACCTTCATCTACATTCAACTAACTTCAACTATTTTCAACTGCCTTCAACTACCTTCATCTACCTTCAAATACATTCAGCCACCTGCAACTACATTCAACTACATTTAACTACCTTCACCTACCTTCATCTACCTTCAACTACATTCAACTACATTCAACTACCTTCAACTACCTTCATCCACCTTCAACTACCTTCAACTTCCTTCAACTACCTTCAACTACCTTAAACCACCTTCAGCCACCTGCAACTACATTCAACTACCTTCAACTACGGTCAACTACGTTCAACTACCTTCATGTACATTCAACTACCTTCAACTACCTTCAACTACCTTCAACTACCTTCAACTACCTTCATATTCCTTCAACTACCTTCATCCACCTTCAACTACATTCACCTACCTTCAACTACCTTCAACTGCATTCAACTACCTTCAACTACCTTCAACTACCTTCAACTACCTTCAACTACCTTCAACTCCCTTCAATCCCCTTCCACTACATTCAACTACATTCATCTACATTCACCTACCTTCAACTACCTTCAAGTACCTTCACCTGCCTTCAACCACCTTCAACTACATTCAACTACCTTCAACTACCTTCAACTACCTCCAATTACCTTCAGCTGCTTTAAATACCTTCACCTACATCAACCTACCTTCAGCTACCTTCACCTGCCTTCAGCTACCTTCAACTACATTCAGCTACCATCACCAACCTTCAGCTACATTCAACTACCTTCAACTACTTTCAACTACCTTGAACTACCTTGAACTACTTTCAACTACCTTCAACTACCTTCAATTACCTTCACCAAACTTCACCTCACTTCAACTACCTTCAACTACCTTCAACTACCTTCAACTACATTCATGTACCTTCAAATACCTTCAACTACCTTCATCTACATTCAACTACCTTCAACTATGTTCACCTACCTTCAACTACATTCAACTACCTTCAACTACCTTCAACTACCTTCAATTACCTTCAACTGCATTCAACTACATTCAACTACCTTCAACTACATTCATCTACCTCTAACTACATTTATCTACATTCAACTACCTTCAACTGCCTTCAACTACATTCAGCTACATTCAACTACATTCAACTACATCCATCTAGCTTCACCTCCCTTCAACTACATTCATCCACCTTCAACTACATTCAACTACCTTCAACTACATTCAACTACATTCAACTACGTTCACCTACCTTCATCTACCTTCAACAACCTTCAACTACCTTCGACTACATTCAACTACCTTCAACTGCATTCAACTACATTCAACTACCTTCAACTACATTCATCTACCTCTAACTACATTCATCTACATTCAACTACCTTCAACTGCCTTCAACTACATTCAACTACATTCAACCACCTTCAACTACATTCAACTACCTTCGCCTACATCCACCTACCTTCAGCTACCTTCAGCTACCTTCAGCTACCTTCAACTACATTCAGCTACCATCACCTACCTTCAGCTACATTCAACTACATTCAACTACTTTCAGCTACCTTGAACTACCTTGAACTACTTTCAACTACCTTCACCTACCTTCAATTACCTTCAGCTAACTTCACCTCACTTCATATACCTTCAACTACCTTCATATACCTTCAAATACCTTCAACTACCTTCAACTAAATTCAACTACCTTCAACTATGTTCACCTACCTTCAACTACATTCAACTAGATTCAACTACCTTCAACTACCTTCAATTACCTTCAATTACCTTCATCTACCTTCATCTACCTTCAGCACCATTCAACTACGTTCAACTACATTCAACTACCTTCAACTACCTTCAACTACATTCAACTACATTCAACTACCTTCATATTCCTTCAAATACCTTCATCCACCTTCAACTACCTTCAACTACCTTCAACTACCTTCAACTAAATTCAACTACCTTC
>CM059200.1:7407144-7677144 GCA_030323885.1 Branchipolynoe longqiensis
ATATAAATGTTTGTATTAGTAACAAATGGCTACAGAACCCGCAGTTCAATACCGCGTGCAAGAGAGTGAATACTAAGGTTGCCTTTTATTCCGTGCAAGGACATCATGGTGAAATCGCTTCAAAGAACATTTATTACAGATGTGCATTAAATATATTTCAGATCTCGTTCAAAGAGGGAGTGTGGATTGCGGTCAATCATTTCTGGAGTCGAGAGCAGGTACCGTAGGAAAGGTGAGGGTGAACCAGCTTGAGTGTAGGGTGTGGGGGATGGAGTGATATGTGCAGGGGGTGTAGGGGGGGATTGGAATGGGGAAGGATTGGTAAGTGGGTGGGTCTAGGGGTGGGTGTGTGTGGGTAGGGCATGAGGCAGGTGGGTGGTTTTAGGGGGTGGGAGTTGGAATTGAAGGTGGGTGAATGCAATGTAGGGTGATGGGGAAGGTTGGGGAAGGTTGGGGTGGGTGGGTGTGGGACGCGGGGGTGAGGTTGGGCTGTTGGTGGGGTAGGAGAGGGTGGGTGTATCGTGTGGTACGGTGGTTATGTGTGAGTGGGGGAGACTGGCAACTGCTGAAGGAAGTATAAGTCACCGTGGCAGCATGTAAAACTGCAGCTAACAGCTAGAAATCTATTATTATTTAATAATATGGATATAGCGATTGTGCGTAATGCTTTGGCATTGCGGGTAATCAGGATCACAAAGACAGTACAAGGTGTGCCAGTAGCCAGGACGTCTTTGGCGCCGACTAGCGGAATTCGTCAGAACTACGTATTTAACTCAGTCGCCGCCTTGTATCTCAGGTTCTGATGAAGTAGCAGGCAGTGTGCTTAAACTGTTGACGCGGTTCTTTGTGGGTACAAGTTAGCTATATAAGGCAACGCAGTAGTGGGTTTCTGTCATTACGACCGGAGGAGCCAGGAGACTTTGACCAGCCTTATAATATAATCTGTGTCAAAGTTTAATAATTGCCCTCTTTGCCACGGGTTACTCAAGACATCATCACTGCAGACTGGTTCATTTCCTGAGGGAAGGTTTGACCTGGAGTGCATGGAAGAACAAGAGTCGGCAGGCGGAGAACTACGTCAACTATATTAGGGAACATGGCGGTGACCCATTTGGCTCCTTCACAGTATGATTTTATCTCATATGTGATGAAGCTTAGGGAGCAGTTAGCGTCAGCAGGCGCGGTCATGAACTACTTGAGCAGTGCAAGGACTTGTGTTATGTCGCTCAATGGCGACTCGGGTGCATTCAATACGTACCTGGTGTCTCTTGTTAAGTGCGGGGTGAAGCAGCTGCACACACACACTCCGGTACAGGCCCCGCCGTTGACACCTGATTTTCTCATGTCAGTCGTGGACTATTTACAGCCGACTGGTCCAAATGGTGCTGCAGTGATTGCCGTCCTAATAATTGGATATTTCATGCTACTCAGACAGAGTAATCTACTAACGCCGGAGACGACATCATCTACAAGGCACACGTTGCGGGCCAAGGATATAACATATATTGATTCAGCCCTGGTCATAAGGGTCTGCAGCTCGGGGACATCCTGGGATTCAAGTTTGGCACATGTTATTCACGTACCAGTGATACCTGGGTCAGGATACTAGCCGGTGCAGGCGTGGGAGACTTACTATCGGAGCCTGATGCCACATCCGGATGGGCTGGCATTCCTGGATGCGCATGGGATGCCCATCACACCGAGGAGGGCTACCAAAGTTCTTCGCCACGCTCTCTCAGCACTGGGCATCGGATCCCCAGGAGCCATGATGCTGCATAGTCTTCGTAGAGGTGGGGCCCAGGCCTGTGTCCGCCTCGGGGTCCCCCTTCAGGATATAAGAGACCTTGGTCACTGGAAATCATCCGCGGTGCATGCGTATGTCCCTTGGAAACCGTCGATCTCGGCTCCGAGATTGCTATCGAATACTTTTTGGCCATAGCATCTCTAGCCTCGTTTATAAGCACTTGTGAGCTGACATTGTGTAACCGGACGTTTCAACCTTACCTTGATTAAAGTTACCATAATTATACTTGCTGTCTTTGTGGTTTTCCTGATTGTGCGTAATGCTTTGGCATTGCGGGTAATCAGGATCACGAAGACAGTACAAGGCGTGCCAGTAGCCAGGACGTCTTTGGCGCTGACTAGCGGAATTTGTCATTACTACATATTTAACTCAGTCGCCGCCTTGGATCTCAGGTTCTGATGACGTAGCAGGCAGTGTGCTTGAACTGTCGACGCGGTTCTTTGTGGGTACAAGTTAGCTATATAAGGCAACGCAGCAGTGGGTTTCTGTCATTACGACCGGAGGAGCCAGGAGACTTTGACCAGCCTTAAAATTGTAATTTCAAAGTTTGGGGCGAACCGCTTTCATTGCTTTGTTTACTTTTGATGCTGAGTATGCACTGTGGGTATACAGCTTTCTGTTGTTCATGCTATTTTTGTTAAAAGTGACATTTGATGTTAGATATGTTGATCCTATTTCTGCCTTTAATTCCACTCAAAACAACTTATTTTTGGTGAAATCAGAGTATTTGGTTGGTTTCTACAAGAAAATAGTCTGTGAAACGAGGTCATCGATTCAAACCGCTTATGCCTTGTTTTCCCATAGAGCTGAGATCCGCAATGTTAAATCTATGGAGATCTGTCGAAGAAACCATGCGTCTACTATTGACATCGTCGGGTTTCCCCAAGTTTGACAGCCGGAAATGCAAAATAGGTGGGCCAAGCATATCGATTAGGGACTAAATGGTAGTCCCAAGTCCTGATATGACCTTAGATGTTGCCAGGAGGTAAAACTCCAACAACCAACCAACCAACCTTCTCCCTTCTCTTCCTTACCGGACCAGATGGGATGGCCGAATGAGGTTTAGTGTCCGTCTGTTGGTAGATCGTGGGGTCGTGGGTGCGAAACCTGGTCGAGTCGAACCGATTACTTAAACATTGGTACTTGTTGCTCCCTACCCTGGCACTCGGCATTATTAGGATAGGGCAAGGACTGGTTGGCTCAGTGTGTGGATAATGTGACTGAGTGAGACATCAGGTCATGGTGCTGTCTGGCTGGTCTTCCAGTGGGGCAGCACTATAAAGTTGCCATGAGTGCGCATTGTCACAAATCGGAACCCATCCTGATATGACCTCATATGTTGCTAGCACATAAAACAACAACAGACAAACAATCTTTCATACCACTAAAGTAAGAACACACACACACAACAGAAATAATGGTGTCATTCCAAGAGATCGCAAACAATTAATATGTCTCCCCCGGACCAAATAAACGGATGAACTCGATGTGAGTAGATGAGACCAATTTAGAGAAGCTTGCCAAGAATGCTAAGGCGTCTCCATGGAGACGGTTGGAAGTGTTCCCCATGGGCAAAAAAAGAATTGGATGAAAATCACTTGAAAATAAAAGGAGGCTGGAAGTTGTGGGAGCTTCTCCCTCGTGTGTGAATGGAGCAAGGAATGTGGGACCGCTTCACTCAACAATTCAGCGTCTAATCTACACCAGAGCAAGTAGTGCAGTGAGAGAGAATGCGCATATGAATATCAGTCCAGGTCACTGGTTTAAGGCAATATATTACTGCATGTGTGTGTCCTTGATTCCTTGAAGATTTATACTGCCTATCATGGATAAGCCTGAATAGGCTTCTTTACACCATTAGACAGTTTGTCGATAGAAAGCCCAAGC
Source organism: Branchipolynoe longqiensis (assembly GCA_030323885.1). Taxonomy (NCBI): domain Eukaryota; kingdom Metazoa; phylum Annelida; class Polychaeta; order Phyllodocida; family Polynoidae; genus Branchipolynoe; species Branchipolynoe longqiensis. The sequence goes on from CM059200.1 coordinate 7,410,836, forward strand.
CTACACCTTTACCCACCCAAAGGATTTTTAACCTCCCACACCACATAGACATGGTATGAGAGCAACTGGCCTTTGATGATGCTGTAAGTTATACACATCGGTGGAAATCCAAATTGGCAGAGGTGGGGGCAGGGAATTGAACCATCGACCTTCAGATTAGGAGTACAACCTAGAAAAAAGTCAGACACTCTAACGACTCCACCACAGAGAACACCACACATATAGTATATGTGTACAAATATATTATATGTTATATCTGTTTTATATGTATGTACTATTCAATATATTATGTGGTTATGAATAACCATAGTCCCTTAATGCTTCTCTCTACCCGTCTTAAGCTCTGTGATATTTGCTGCAGAGTAGGCATTCTCTCCTCCTGGCATCCTCCAATGCCGCGAGCCAATGGTCATTCTGCTAACTTTCATATTAGATTTATTTTACGTGCGATATGAAATGGAGTTTTTATTGAATGTATCAATTTAATATGTAAATATTATTAATTATGTAATTGTCTTGTAATATTTTTCTACTATTTTGTCATTGTTTTAATATAGGTCAACTAACTACTATAACATGTACCTGCTATTTGAAGTCCATTGAAGGGGGGTGGCAAAGACCCTATAATACTAAGACGGCTCACTCCCTATCTCTCCCATGGTAATGTAAATTTTGCAGTGCCACCTTGTGGTGGGTTTGATCAGCCCGGTTGCTGGTTGGTGTTTCACATGTAAACTCATACAGTTATATTATACATGAGATAGGTAAGTATGAATACACATCAATTTGAAATTGCTATGAACAAATACACACCATCATCAGCATCATCATCAGCATCGCCATCATTACACATCTTTCACATTCATATATACATTTATACATAGTGTAGTGGTCTGCACTGACCTCTCAGGCAAGTAACCACATAGACAGGTAGGCGTGGGGAGTGTGTTGATATCAGGGAGCCTAGGTGGTGTAATGGTTAACACACTGGCCTGGAATGCAAAGAGATGTGGGTTCGAGTCCCGCTCTAGGCGCAATATTTCCCATTTTCATCACCCCCATGACACTGGTTGCCGTGATCAGGATCCTGTTCAAGCTTTGCGCTGTATGGTTGTTGAACCTACCCTGTGTATGTATGTGTTAGTGCATTGCCTGTATGTATGTAATTGTAAGCATTACCAGACTTACAATTCCAGGGGGACGAGTGTAGTGGTCTGCACTGACCTCTCAGGCAAGTAACCACATAGACAGGTAGGCGTGGGGAGTGTGTTGATATCAGGGAGCCTAGGTGGTGCAATGGTTAGCACACTGGCCTGGAATGCAAAGAGATGTGGGTTCGAGTCCCGCTCTAGGCGCAATATTTCCCATTTTCATCACCCCCATGACAATATTTTATAGCACCTGTTTAACCAAGAGAACAGCCAGTGCACCAAGTGATGGGTTTGATCATTTTGATTACACAGTACAGGCTGAGTGAGCCGTCTTAGTAGTATAGGGTCTTTTTGGGGGTGGGGGGTGGGCAGGGGGTGAATTGGTCTGCTACTAGGCAGGCTGCCTTCTGTTTCACACTTCCCCCTCCAGATGCTGCTGCCATCGCCCAGCACCTGTACAGTTAGGAACTGTTTTGTTTGTTTGTTTGTTGTTGTTTTACGTCCTAGCAACATCTAAGGTTATATCAGGATGAGTACCGACTTGTGACAGTGCGCACTAATGACGACATTATAGTGCTGCCCCACTGGGAAACCAGGCCACCAGCACCATGACCTGACATCCCACTCAGTCACATTATCCTGACACTGAGCCAACCAGTCCTTGCCCTATCCTAATAATGCCGAGCGCCAGTCTAGGATGCGACAAATATCAATTGTTAAGTCATTGGTTTGACTCGACCAGGATTCGAACCCACAAACTGATGGGTTCGGACGCTCTACTCATTCGGCCACCTGGTCTGGTTAGTTAGGAACTGAGTCATGACTCTCAGTTTGGAACTGGGCTGAGGTGGGGGTGACAGCAGCAGCACCTGGAGGGGAAAGTGCGAAAACAACAGAACGGGTTCTGCCTAGTAGTAGCTAACACTTTCCCCTCCCAGTCACTCCCTGCTCCCCCATGGACCTCAAATAGCAGATACATATTATAGTAGTTAGTTGACCTATATCAGCACAGTTATAAACAGAGTTCACAAGACATTTGCACAATGAATAATCCGCGTAGAATAATTTGATACATTCGAGATATTATTTGAAGTGTATCCATTTTTACACATCTCATACCTGACAGATGGCTTAAAATCCGTCCCACAGGGACGGTCGGTATATAGTGGAGTTTGGCCGCGCGCTGAGGGATCCAGCGGCGATATCCGGCACTACACGGAGCCAACATGCATATTGGTCAGTGAGGGATTAACTGGGAGGTGAACGTTCTTTTTTTATACTCCCATAATTCATTATAGAGCATATATATACATATATATATATATATATATATATATATATATAATCTCTGGCAAGGATTATAGGCCCTTGCCCAGTAATAAAGAAAAGAAAAAATCCTCCGGCACGACTGACAATGTCGGCCAGGTGGAGGGTGGGGTGAGCGCAGGTGGCGCCACTTGTAGTGTATATTCTTACGGAGAATAACAATGGTATGAAGTAATAATAATAATAAAGAATAATAGGAAATTCCCTTCATATTTTTATACTCGCATAATACATTAGACACCACATATATCCCAAATGCACAAACTGAAGTGGTAGCTGAATCTTATATATCATATTCACGACACTGGTATCGGTGGGGGGGGGGGGGGGGGGGGGGGGGGGGGGGGGGGGGGGCGGGTGGCGGCGCCACCTGTTCCACTGTGAAAAGGGGGTCACCCATAACATAAGGGTGGTCAAATACGGAATCTTCTCTTACGCGCCTTTATACTATAGCATAGGTTTTGTACATAGCATATATATATATCAGATATATGTGATGTATGCAGCAGTTATTCCAATATTATTATGAATGGAACTGTTTTCTTACATCTCTATTTGCTACTTGCTACTCAATCCACTTAATATCATGTGTTGCAATAGCTAATTGATTGACTGATTGATTGCTGGCTTCTTTATGCCGTGTCGGCAGCTTAGGCCATATTCACGGCGCAAATTGTTTGTTATTTATTCAACCACCGCCTTTACATATAATGTAAAACCATACAATCAGTTATGTGTCTATAGACACTTATGAATTTTTAAAAGCTCACAATAATATAATTAAATAAAATAGATGAAAGAATTAAGTGATAACAATTGTTGTAATGAATTATCTGAGGTGGTACAGAACAGCTGCGCTCAAAAAGGCTAAAATGTCTTCCTGTTTTACTTTAGTAAAAAGGTCATGCATGCTGTTTGCAGTGTACATTCTTTTGTCACAGTGCTATACAATTTAAACAGTTTGGTCAAATATGCTTGACTGTCAGTGGGGACTTAGATCCAATATATTCAAGGGGTGGGCCACCCTTGAGCAGGAAAATGTGTGTTAGCCACGGAGTGGCCCGATACGGCAGTGGTTGAGGACCACTTGGTCCCGCAAACCCCCGACATGAGACTCTGGTGGTTTTCCCACAGCCCGTTCAATTTCATGCAATAGCTAATTAAATATACTTTATCCTGACACTGAGCAACACAAACTTTGTCCAATACCTGCCTATGTTGTTCACCATGTTAAAGTTGTATGGTCCGATGAAAAGTATTTTTTTCAAAACCAAAGCACTTATCTAAATTGGGTTCTATCTATCCAACTTAGATATTTGTGCATTAGCTAAGGATTGGGGAGAGGCTATAAAGACTAACCAGTGAATTTATGACCTCATCAGATTGGACACCAAATTTGAGACAGGAATGCTCATTAAGCAATTAGGTCAATCTTGTGGCCTAATTAGCCATACCCTCATTCCAAGTACCATATATGTAACGCGGTCATCACAAGATGTAAATAAGCGTAATCGCTCGAGGACTTTTGGAAAGCTTGTCGAAAGTATTTTGGGTTCTCTTAGCTCAAATTGCTTCAAAACTAGCAATTTTTCATCAAAATTACTCCGGACTAATGATTTCTAGGTTACAACGGTCAATTTGATATATTTATCTAAAAAAATGAAATAAAAATTCAAACACCATCGGACTATGCAACATTAAAGCTGCATAGTCCGATGAAGCATCAACTTTTCAAAACCAAAACAAGTATCTCAATTTGACTCTAAATATGTAACTTAAATACTGGTGCAGTTGTTAAACATGTGTCACCACATGGAAGGGAATACTGAGGCAATTTAATAGAACCTATTACTGCAGAAACCTATGGGGTCAGAGTTTTGGGAAGCTTGCCAAAACTAAAATAGTGCTTGTTTGCACTTTAAATATCTCAAAAGTTAGCTATTTAAAATAAAAGTTACTTCAAATGAAAGTAGGGTAGATTATAAGGATCAGCCTAATATGTTTATCTCAGAAAATGACAGAAACTCAAAACCCGTTGGACTGCAATTTTAAGTAGTGGCCAATATAAACTGCGTAATTCCTTGGTCTGATCCTGTCGACACTTGAACCCACGACATCCCACATGAGAAGCCAAGCAGAGTTCATGCACAAATTCCACTTTTCATATGACCAAATTGTTAGGATGAAATGAACAAAAAAGTACAAATATAAACAAATGAAGAGTTCAGGGGCAAAACCAGGTAAACGCCAATCCAAAAATGCAGATAAACATTGGAACTGAACCTTCAAAGAGTTAATTTTTCATATTCCTACTCCTTTCCCTCATTGCTCCATAATCATGTTATTCTATGAAAAGTGGAATTATTGAGAATTAAATTATTTTCAGGCACAAATCTTTGATTTAAACTACATTTTTGGATTGGAGTTTACATGGTCTTGCACCTGAACTCTTCAAATATACTTTTTGTAGGTTAGATTCCAATGTTTATCTCCATTTTTGGATTATCTGGTTTTTGTTTAGGTGGTTTTGCACCTGAACAATTCATATATATATATATAGATAATATTTATTATGTAGAGTTCATGCGCAAATCTGTGGAAACTGCAATCCAAAAATGTACTTAAAAATTGGAGTCAAACCCTCAAACGTTTAATTTGTTTAATTCCTATTTTTGTTGTTGTTCATTGCTCCATAACCATTTCTTCAGAACCGCGATCGAATTAATGGGAATTAAAATTACGTTCAGGTAAATTACAAAAATATTGAGTCAATTTTTCGATTGGTGTTTATGGGGGATTTGCCGTGAACTCTTCATATATACAACTATATATAAATATATAGATATAACTATATATAGATATACATATATATATAGCAACATACATATATATATATATATTTGTGTATAAATACTATATTCATTATTCTATGTCGGCAAATATCTATGAATAGTCCACGCAAAAATTGAGGATTGAGAAAATGTTTGCGCAACCCGCCAGGTGGCGTTTCTACAAGCCGGATCCTGTTTCCCGGACTACATTACGATAAAATCCGTCGGCGGAAGATCTTCCGCCCGAATGGAGACAAGAGCGCGGTGGGGCGGAAGTGCGCCCACTCGCTGACACGGCGCCTGCGCACAGAGCGGCGTGTTAATGGACGCCAACGTAGGGCGCGGCCATCTTGGAATTATGTTACGGCGGACTGGAGGGGCAGCTTATTGTCCCTGAGGGAACACGCTCCGGAATGGGTGTGGGTGTGGGTGTGGGTGTGGTGTGGGTGGAGAGCCCCCCCCCCCACCCACCCATCGGTTGGTTCTAAATGTATGCGGGTGGCCCCCCCCCCCCACCCCCCTTCTGCCTCAGTCATCCAGTGTTGGAATCTGCACTAGTCATCTACTGCTCCAGCCTAGTCAACCTCAGCTCCGATCGTCGCGCCACCACCCACTTCACACTCGAACCAGCACTCACCCAACTGCTGAATAATCATGGGCTGTCACACTACGACGTTTTGGCCCAACGCGGGTCGACGCGTGCCGACGTGTTGGGTTTTTGGTCCAAACGTCGGTACACGTCCGGTACGTTACCGGCGCGTTACCGGCGCGTCGGTACACGTTGAGGGATAGCAACGTGTGAATGGACACCGACACGTGCCAACTTGTTGGATCGCGTGTTTCCGGCGCGTTGGCAGGACGTCGACACACGTTACCAGCGTGTTGGAGGAACGTTGCTCGCACGTTGCTGTGTGTGTATGTGTGTGTCTCTGTGTATTTGTGTGTCTATGTGTCTATGTGTGTGTGTGTCTCTGTGTCTATGTATGTGTCTGTGCCTCTGTGTGTGTCTCTGTGTATCTGTGTGCGTCTCTGTGTGTGTGTCTATGTGTGTGTGTCTCTGTGTCTCTGTGTGTGTCTCTGTGTCTCTGTGTATGTGTCTCTGTGTTTCTGTGTTTCTGTGTGTGTATCTCTGTGTCTCTGTGTATGTCTCTGTGTTTCTGTGTCTCTGTGTGTCTATCTGTCTGTGTTTGTGTCTCTGTGTCTCTGTGTGTCTGTATACGTGTCTCTGTGTGTGTCTCTGTGTATGTGTGTGTCTCTGTGTCTCGGTCTCTGTCTCAGTGTGTGTGTGTCTCTGTGTCTGCGTCTGTGTCTCTGTGTCTGTCTGTGTCTCTGTGTCTGTGTGTGTCTTTGTGTATGTGTGTGTGTCTGGGTGTGTCTCTGTGTGTGTATGTGTATGTGTGTGTGTCTGTGTGTGTGTCTCTGTGTATATGTGTGTATATGTGTATGTGTCTGGGTGTGTATATGTGTCTGTGTATGTGTGTATGTGTGTGTCTATGTGTCTGTATGTGTGTATCTGTATATATGTGTGTCTCTGTGTGTATGTGTGTGTGTCTCCGTGTGTGACTATGTGTCTCTATATGTGTGTTTATGTGTGTATGTGTGTGTCTCTCTGTGTCTGTGTGTGTGTCTCTGTGTATGTGTCTCTGTGTGTGTCTATGTGCCTCTGTGTGTGTCTCTGTGTATATGTGTGTGTCTCTGTGTGTGTCTATGTGTCTCTGTGTGTGTCTATGTGTCTCTGTGTCTATGTCTCTGTGTTTCTGTGTGTGTATCTCTGTGTATATGTGTATGTATGTGTGTCTCTGTGTCTGTGTGTGTGTCTATCTGTCTGTGTTTGTGTCTCTGTGTCTCTGTGTTTCTGTCTCTGTGTCTCTGTGTGTGTCTATGTGTCTGTGTGTGTCTCTGTGTCTCTGCCTCTGTCTCAGTGTGTGTGTGTCTCTGTGTGTCTCTGTGTCTGTGTGTGGGTATGTGTGTGTCTGTGTGTGTGTCTGTGTGTGTCTATGTGTGTGTCTGTGTATGTGTGTGTATGTGTGTGTGTCTGTGTGTGTCTCTGTGTGTATGTGACTCTGTGTCTCTGTGTGTGTCTCTGTGTGTGTGTATGTGTCTCTGTATGTGTGTGGCTCTCCCTCCCTCCCTCCCTCTCTCCTTCCCTCCCTCCCTCCCTCCCTCTCTCTCTCCCTCTCTCTCTCCCTCCCTCACACACACACACACACACACACAGACACACACATACACACACAGACACAGAGACACACACACATAGACACACCCAGACACACGCAGAGACACACACATAGACACACAGACACACAGAGATATACCCACACAGACACACACACAGACACACACACAGACACAGAGACACACACACACACATACACAGAGACACAGAGACATGTACAGAGACACACACACATACACACACAGACACACACAGACAAAGAGACACACCCAGAGACACAGAGCCACACACACAGACACAGATACACACACACAGACACAGACACAGAGACACACACAGAGACAGAGACACAAAGACACAGAGACACACACAGAGACACAGAGACACACACAGCGACACAGAGACACACACATAGACACACACAGACACAGATACACACATAGACACAGAGAGACACACACAGACACACATACAGACACAGAGACACACACACATACACACAGAAACACACAGAGACACACACATAGAGACACAGAGACACACACAGAGACACACACACATACACACACAGAGACACACACATAGACACAGATACACACATACAGACACAGAGACACACACACAGACACACATACACAGACACATATACAGACACAGACACATATACACACACAGACACAGAGACACACACACATATGCAGAGACATACATAAAAGACACAGAGACACACACACAGACACAGAGACACACACACAGACACACACATAGAGACACATAGACACACACATAGACACAGAGACACACACAGACACACATAAACACACACATAGACAGAGAGACACACATACAGACACAGAGACACACACAGACACACAGACACAGACACAGATACACACACAGACACAGAGACACACACACAGATGCAGAGACATACATAAAAGACACAGATACACACACAGAGACACAGAGACACAGACACAGGGAGGGACACGTCGATACCCGTTGATGGCGCGCTAATAACACGCAATTATGACGCTACCAACACGCTGCCGCCCGTCCAACTACCCCCCGAAACGCCAAAAAGTTTGACGTTTCTCGACGGGTTGCAAATATTTTCCGCGTTGCCGGCACGCCGGCAGAAACGTTGTAGTGTGACAGCCCCATTAGGGCATAGATTTGTTTTTGCTTGTTGCCTTTTTACATATGAGGAGGCATACCGACTTTTGACACACCCATAGTGACGTTATAGTGCTACCCCACTGGGAGATTAAGCCACCAGCGCCATGACCAATGTCTCGCACAGTCACATCATCCTGATACTGGGCTAACCAGTCCCTGCCCTATCCTAATATGAATAAGCAATTCTTAGGACCGACCCCCCCCCCCCCCGATATAACTACCGCAAAGTATTTTATGATTGCGCATCTATTTTTGCACTCCACTCGCGGTGTTCGATTTGAAATTCTAGCAACTAGGGTGACCCGAGTCATGGTCCTGATAATCGAATACGGCCGTTGTATCCGCGGAATAAACTATTAATATTTTATTTGTGCATCCATGTTTATGACAAATTGTTCTTTATTTCTTATAATTTTGAATAAAATCAAAGATTTGAACTGCGCATATCAGCAAATTCCATGGCAGCGGGCATTTGTTTTGATATATTATTAATCAATCGCTGCAGCCGTGCTGCAGAGTAGCACAGATGAACAGGTACACTGGTCCCAGTGACGTCATCGCATCATATATGGAAGGTCTGTAGCAAGGCAGTGTAGTTGTTCCTTGATTTGGCGTGCGTTACTCTGCGGCGGCGCGTTGTCAAGGCAGTAAGCCCATAATCTATTATTAACCAATCGCTGTCGTCCACCCTGCTTGCTGCGTAACGAAGTTCGACGAGCGATTTCCGTTACCCTTTGCTGGATTTGGATTATTCTGTTATTCAATACGAGTTTACAAATGGTGGCGCCCATACAGCGCTATTTCCGTTTCCGGTTGCTGGATTTTGGTGAATTCATGTCCACCCTCTATGAATACAGGTATTGTTTATGTATATAATATACACATGTTAGTCCTTAGCCTCCCCAGTGGGTGGGTCAGTATTAATGCTGAGCACCAGGCTAGCTTGTGACTCGTATCAATTTGATAAGTCATTGGTTTGACTCAGCTGTCCGATGATACGATAACAAAACGCACTGGCTATTCGTAGAGCTGCTGCTCTGCAAATTATAACCACACATACTGTAATTCGCAAAGCTGCAACTAACAAATCAGCCATGGACGGAGGGAGGCCTCTGACACTGACACTTCTGCCTTGTGTGATTCAGGCTGTCATGCCTCAGTGATTTCGATCTGACTGGTTTCTCACATGCTGTTGTTTACATTTACATAATTATTTACATTTACATGATGATTATGTTTTATTTGTGAATGTTTTAACTAATAATTGTCAGTTATTTATCACAGATAGTGCAAATGCATTCTAAAGACCGTCCTTCAATATGACTTTAGGACTTTTCATGAACAATATATATTGTTTATTTACAATTTTTCAATCGATAACCAATTGAGGAACTGTGAGATAATTTGCCTATTGGCGTATTCCTAATATATAAACTGTAATAACTTTATTTATGCTATGCATATGAAGTCCATCTAAATCAGGTTTGCGAATAATAATCATTCTTGCGCTAATTTACAGAGCAAACCCACTCTGTGAATAGCCTCGTCCATACTGAAATCAATGAATACCATTCCACTTTTTCAAAATGCAGAAGTGCCTGGCTGGCTTATCACGTTGCCCCGATATCTGTGTGCATTAGGCTGATATCTAGTAACCTTATCATCACAGATAGGGTTACTACACGAGAACCAACGGGGCTGGGGCGGTGGACGGGGTTGGGTGGGGAGAGGAGTTGAGGGGCGGGGTGGGGTGCGGCGGGGTTGGAGGGCGAGGTGGTGAGATTATACCAAGCAATTTACTATATTTATCTCAGAAAAATTACAGGAATTCAGAATCAGCGAACTAAGCACATTTAACAATATATTGTGGAACCAACAAATGAGGCACATCGAGTTTCTAAGAATCAACCATATATATATATATACATATGTATATATATTATACCAGTTGTTCTGATCACTCGTCCTCTGTTAATCGGTGCTGGCAACATGCATCGTCAAACTTCACTGATGGGTCGCCATGTATGGGTTGTTAATAGCATGTTTTTGTTTGCCTTCCGTACACATTTCATTTTAATATTGATGGCTTTTACTAACTTTGGTCACTTTGACCGGAGTGGCATCCATTTTGAGTCATGTAACTGTGAGTGTGGTTAACTCTGCCATTAGACAGTGCCGCCGATATGGTTTATAACATAATGGTACAGATGGTGGCACTCTATTAAAACTGGACCAGGCATGAGTCCGAAATATAGCAGAGAACATAGATATATACACAGTCTCTGGAAATAGTCGGAGACCGTGAATATATATAATGACAGTTCAACACAAGATTGGTGCAGGCATTCATGCAGAGCCTAACTGTATCCTGTGCAGCATGCATTAACAACAAATATATGCATGACGACAGCGGCGAGGTGGTGAGGGAGGAGGGGCGGGGTGGGCCTCGGGACCTGGGCGGAGGTCCACTCCCCGCCTCGGCAGACGTCCTGGGCGAGGCGCGATCCGAAGGCCGCGGGATCGCCCCCGGAGGCCTCCACCCAGGAGGGAGCCCCGGATAGGGCGTTGCGGATGGAGGCAGGGTCGATGGAGCGGGTGTAGGGGGCGGCCATGTAGGCCGCGACATCGAAGGCGGTGGGAGCCAGAGGGTCGTGCCCGTGGCCCGAGGCGAAGGTGACATAATCGCGAGCCTGGCGGCGGCGGTTTCTCCAGGTGGTGAGGTCGAGGGCGGCGATCCTGAGGCCGTCGACCGCTGCCACCTCGGCGGAGGAGAACCCTGGAATCAGAGGCCAGGGTTGTAGGGGAAGCTGTCGTGATCGGGGTGGACGTAGGGGGGTGGCGGGGTGGGAGTTTGGGTCGGCGCGGGGGCCGGCAGGGGAGGGGGAGGCAGGGCGAGCAGGGCGAGCAGGGCGAGCAGGGCGGGCAGGTCGAGCAGGGCGGGCAGGGCGAGCAGGGGCGGTGGTGGTGAAACACTGCTGGCGGGGAGCGGGATGGTTACGTAATGGGCTTTTGGCCAGTTGGCGGCGGGCGGGGGGAGGGTTACGTAACCGGCCGGAGATGAGAGACACAGCAGCGCGGGGGGTCCCTTGGCTGTTGCTTCGGCCCAGGAGGTGGGCCGGGGGGGTGCCCTGTGTGCGGGCAGAGGACTTCTGGTCGGCTGATGGCCGTTTCCGGTCTGGGTCCGTTGGGGAGGCTGCTTGTGACGTCAGAGATGTGAAGGCGTCTGTGTATGGTGCGGCAGATGGTCGGGGGATGTGAGGAGCCCTCCCGGGAAGGGGGTCGCCGCTGGGAGCGGTTGGTGCTCGGGTTGCGTGGAGGGGGGGCGGGGGTTGGTCCGGGCCCTACTTGTGCGCGCCTCGCCGGAGCCGGGTGGGCAGGTCGCCGCCGACGGACTAAAAATCCGCCAAGGGAATCGCGGGGGCGGCAGAGGCGCGCTCCCGGAGACGTTTGGTGTTGCACACCGCCTCACTGTGCATAGTGAGGATGCGCCTGACGTTGGCGCAGTAGGCGCAGGTGTGGCGCCCTGCTCCCCGTGCGCCTCACCAGCGGGGGCGAGGTCGCATGAGGCGGGGTCCCGGTTCCATGCTGAGGACGGGACCCCGTAGGCCTCTCGGGTGTTGGGAGTCCTGGCATCGGTCTGGGAGGCGCGTGGTTGGGGCGCGGCCACGGCGCGGGGGGCGGCCGAGGCGCGTAGGGTGGGCGCCCTGGCGCTCGAGACAAAAGTCGCGGGGGCGGTGAGGACGTCCAGACGGACGGCATTGATGGCGATGGGGTCGAGCCATCCGTCTGGGAGGCGTCCTTCGGCCACCCACGCGAACACCGCCTCGGACCAGCGGCGGACCGTAGGCCAGGGATGGGTTACACAGTCGCGCTGGACCGTGAGGTTGTGGTAGAGGAGGCCTGGGATGGAGTCCGAGGGGAAGGCGGGGTGGGACTCGAGCATCCTGAGGGCGAGGTTGTACTCCTCCAGGGTAGCCTCTCCCCTCTTCACCGCCTTCCCCTCGGGGCCACGCTCGATGAGGTCGTGGGGGAAAGTTAGCCCTGAGGAATACCTCTGCGTCGTCCCCGTGTTGTGCGCCTCGGCCGACTCAAGGATCTCGCAGACGGCGTCGGCCGCGGAGGTGGGCTGGGTCGGTCGGAGGCGCTGGTCGGGGGCGACGCGTCGTGGGTGCAGCCCGCCTCATAGTCTGTAGGTAGTGGGGGTGGACGTCGGAGGCGGCAGGAGGCGGGGCGGCGAGGTGGCGCTGTGTCGTGGGGGCGGCGCCCGCGGTCTCGCGGGTGAGATCCTCCATAAAGACCGAGAGGCGCTCCAGGGCTGACGGGGCCGAGGGGGGTGGCGGGGGCGGCGGGGGCGGCGCCGGCGCGGGGGCCGGGGTCACCCCTTGGAGAACGAGGCTCTGCACTAGTCCCGTGAGGCGCTCCAGTGCGCGGGTGTTGGCGTCGATCCGCGCCTCAGCTGAGGCGACCCGCTCCGGGGCCTGAATTACATTTAGGCGTGTCAGAAAATGTAGATGCATTATGGGAACTGCCTTTTCGCATCGCAATATAAAGCACCTGAAACATGGATTACATTTAGGCGCGTCAGAAAATGTAGATGCATTATGGGAAAATGTAGCCCCGCCCCAAAAATAATATTCCAGTATCGAGACGGATGGAACACACGGTGACTATCTACAATAATCATGTGAGTTCGTTTGTTGGGGTTTTGCGTCCTGGCAACATCATATAATCTCATCTCAGGATGGGTACTGACTTATGACAGTGCACTCTTCACGACTTTATAGTGCTGCTACAGTGGAACGGTGGTAGGCCACCATTGTGGTAATTATTCGCTGTTAACCTCCAGTGTTGGGTTTTCTTTTAAAACGAAAGAAAAATACAAGAATATATATGTAAGCGACTAGGGAAGGCAGGTGAATGGTGGTAGCCATCAGTTTATTGAAAAAGGTTTACCCACAAGCGGTTCAACACAAGAGAACAAATAATCATGGAATCTGGGCATTGTACCAGGCATTGTACCCAGAGAATAAGAACACCACAGAATTTAACCAAAATGTGAGCCATTATGAACAAATATTCTGACACATGGGACAAAGAATACACAGGATCTAACCGAAATGTAGGCTATTGGTGACAAGTACTCGGCGAGTTTAATGTGGAAATTTGATAACCCTGGTGGAGGGCATCTTTCACTCAGAGTGAGCAGAACGTAGCTCAGCGCTAGAGTGTCCACCTGTGAAGGTGTCAGACATCCAATCGATCCCAATCGATCCTGCTCAGTGGACCCATTTGCAGTTTGGGCTATTTTCTATTCCAACCAGTGGTCTACAACTGGTTCATCAAAGGCTGCAGTATGTGCTGTCCTATCTGTGGGAAATTGCGCATATAAGACCCATTGCTGCTTATCGGAAAGAGTAGCATATGTGGCAGCAGCGTGTTTCCCCCCAAAGAAATATGTCAGAATGACCATATTTTTTACGTCGAATATCCGATGATAAAAAACAAGGTACTCTAGTGGCGTTGTTAAATAAAAGAAACTTTCCTTACACTCAGAGTGTACAAATAAGAGAATCCCATACAAGCCTCACTGTCGACTAGATTATACAGAGCTCTCGCCTTAGTCGACTGGCGCGGACATTTCAGGCCAAGAGACTAACTAAATAATGGCTCTGGTCTCGGAGAAACAGTCCCAATTTGCATTTATATTAAACCCCAGGATGTGCTCGCGAACTAAGCAGAGAGGCAGGCGTCCGGGTGAATAGAGAGCTACGTTGATGCATTTGACATTATCACTTATGGGAGCTTGAGGTATTGGGAGGTATCTGTACATTAAAGTTGCAAAGTCCCATGGTTTTGAGTTTCTGTCATTTTCAGATAGACAAAAATGTATTGATCGTTATAATGTACCTTACTTTAGTTTGAAGTAACTTTTATTTTAAATGCTCAACGTTTGAGATATTTAATGCATACCCATGTCAAATCAATGTTGGCAGGCACGCCAACACTTTGACACCATAGGCTTCTGCAGTAGCACTTTTGATTAAATTGCGTCAGTATTCCCTTGTGTGTGGCAACAAAATAATGTTTAATAAGTGCAGCAGTTCGAAGTTAGATATCTAGAACCAAATCTAGATAATTGTTTTGGTTTTGGAAATTTGATGTTTTCATCGGACTATGCAGATTGACATAAATATAATTTCATATATATGTATATATTTGATAGGGCAGTGACTAGTTTGTTAGTAGGCCAAAACTTGATTGGATATTGGGTGATAGTGTTTCCTAGTGCAAAAGACCTGACATAGTGGCCCACTCAGTATAGCAGAATAGTGCAGGCTTCCAGTGCGTAAGATGGGGAGTTCGAATCCCAGCTGAGTCAAATCGATGACTTATGAAATTGATGCTTTTAACTACCTAGCTTGATGCTCAGCATTAGTAGGATAGGACAAGGATCAGTTATCACAGTGTAAAATATTCTGATTTTCGACGTTATGGGGAATGCGAATGTTCGATTACGAAACAGGTATACATGACCAAGTGCATGTATGTATATATATATGTAAGTGCTGGTGGTGCCTGAGTGGAATGTAAATAGACATAGTCGTGCCACTGGGCTGTGTGTATGGGGCATTTAGGGCCTACGCCCTCCCCCTCTGCTGGGTAGGATCACCACACTCAGGGTCAAGGTTCAAGGCTGGTGGTGGCCAGTGGGGCCACACAGCTTGGTGGTGGTGGGCAGACCAATGGTAGCCATGGGGACCAGGAATGCTTGAGCCCTATTGGTAGAGCCAAGAATTCTTGTTTCCCATTAGAGGAAAAGGGTGGGGTTATACTCTACACTGAACCCATGTACCATATATAATAAACCAGAGAGGATTGTACTCTCTCTTCTCACACTCTTACTTTGCTTCACTTTCTCTTTCTCTCTGTCTGTATTGTTTTTTCACCTTAGCCTACTGACATAGCCACATACTCGAGCATGCAACCGTACAATAGTGCTTACATCCTAAATACTATGTAAATACTCAGATTGATCTGACTAATATTGATCTAGTTATATGACACTACTGTTACCATATTGCTATGGAAGTTTTGGGTTACAGAATTTCATTGTGCTACATGCTGCAAATTGTGTATTCAACAGTTATTGTATACCATATTCTATATACCTTTTGTGTGAATAACCCTGAATTGAAAAATGGCTGGAAGACCAGTGCTTCGGCACTGACAAAAGACTTATTCAGCAGAATAAAGATATTTACCACAACAACAACAAAAGTGTCAGGATAATGTGCCTCTGTGTGGGGTATCAGGTCATGGTGCCGGTGGCCTGGGCTACCAGTGGGGCAGCACTATAAAGTCACCATCAGCACGCACTGTCACAAGTCGGTAAAGCAACAGCAAGCAACAAACATCTAGTGTTCATTAAGCAACTGTCAATGCAATGGTACCAATAAAAACAATAATCCAACAGTTGGCGATACCTCCATACTAGCAGTAGGGCTAGAATCCAAATGAAGTATGTTTGTTGTTGTTTGTTTATGTCCTAGCAACATCTAAGGTCATATCAGGACGGGTACCGACTTGTGACAGTGCGCACTCATGGCAACTTTATAGTGCTGTCCCACTGGGAAACCAGGCCACTGACACCATGACCTGGTATCCCACTCAGTCACATTATCCTGACACTGAGCACACCAGTTCTTGCCCTGTCCTAATAATGCTGAGCGCCTGGCTAGGAAGCGACAAGTATCAATTTTTAAGCCATTGGTTTGACTCGACCAGGGTTCGAACCCACGAGCCCATGATCTACCAGCACGGGAGACGGACGCTCTAACTCATGCGGCCATCCCATCTAGTTCAGGCACAAAACCCCATACACGTCAATCCAACAATTTAATTTAAGTTGCATAGTCCGATGGTTTTGAGTTTCTGCCATTTTTCTGAGACAAATATATTAAATTGATCGTTATGACCTACCTTACTTCTCTTTGAAGTAGCTTTTATTTAAATGGCTCAGTTTTGAGATATTTGAAGTGTACACATCTAAAATTAGTTTTGGCAGCACACCAAAACTCTGACACCTTAAGCTAAGATTCCTTGCATGCGGTATGCGGCATGCGAATGCGAATGCGAATGTGAATAAGAATCGAAAAGCATGTAAATGAATAGTGGTGCTTCCATACATCCGAATGTGCGAATGCGAATGCGAATGCGGCAACTGAATCGGTCCCTGTAGCCATCGGTGTGGCATGCGAATGCGAATGCAGCTGCATTTGCCATATAAACCAATACTATTCCTTCACAAATTAGGATGAAAAGCCCCCAACAAATGTTGTGGGTTGGCATATATCTATGCCGCAAATACGACATTTGCATGCTGCATGCCGCATGCCACATGCCACACACTGCGTGTAAGGAATCTTATCTTAAGGCTTCTGCAGTAACAGAATCTATTAAATGTACTCTGTATTCCCTTCTATGTTTCAACAAATGCTAAATAATTGCTTCAGTGTCTATTTTAGACATGTAGCATTAAATCTAAATAATTACTTTTATTTTTGAAAATTTGACATTTCATTTGACTATGCATCTTTAAAATAAAAGATGTATACCTGAAGGGAATGGGGGACCTCCGACTTGTTAGTTCAAATTCCTGCCATTCGCATCGCCACTGAACCAGTGGGCCTATTCGGCACACTGTCACACTGCAAACCCAATGGCTATGAGCAATCTTCATACAGAAAAAGTCAAATATCTCTAAAACCACAACACCTACAGACAAACCGCTTGGAATACATATAGAAAACATACAAGGAATAGATTATATTAAATTTATAAGGTTAGGGTTCTGTATTTCTATTAATTTTGAATGAAATAGACGTTTTTTCACTGCGCGTACCGACAAACTCAATGCATTGTCAATGGCAGTGAGCAATCTTCATACAGAAAAAGTTTAATATCTCTAAAACCACACCACCTAGAAGCAACCCGCTTGGTATACATATAGAAAACATACAACGAATAGAATATATTAAATTTATAAGGTTAGGGTTCTGTATTTCTATTAATTTTGAATGAAATAGACGCTTTTCACTGCGCGTACCGACAAACTCAATGCATTGTCAATGGCAGTGAGCAATCTTCATACAGAAAAAGTTTAATATCTCTAAAACCACACCACCTAGAAGCAACCCGCTTGGTATACATATAGAAAACATACAACGAATAGATTATATTAAATTTATAAGGTTAGAGTTCTGCATTTCTATTAATTTTGAATAAAAATTGACCTTTTGCACTGCGCGTACCGGCGAACTCAGTGCATTGTCAATGGCCGTTTAGGACCACTGGTACCGATGCGCCATCTAGTGTCAACAAATGAACTACCCCGGATGTCCCCCATTTTAATTCTCCGAAATTCCACTTCTCATGTGATGAAATTATTATGGAGCAATGAACAAATATGAACCCTTTGAAGATTTTACTCCAATGCAGTTGCAGTAAAGTATGTTCCATGGCGTCACCATACCGTAAGTGGCAGACCACCAAACCCTCAGCCTCGGTTTCTCCCCCCAACCCCCCACTTTTTAATTTGTTGCTGTTCCTCTGTTATCTCCAGTCAACCATATACGATGACAGAGACAGTCCAGGTAACAATATAAAATGTAAGACCTAAATGCACTGGGATTGGTCCCACTGCTTCACTGGTCACAGATGGTCCAGTGTATTATTAACAACCCCACCCCAACAACATAATTCATAAACTCACATAACTAACTACCTTAGAGTTACACTAGAATGTTCCTAACAAATCAACAGTTATATACCGCTTGCCTATCTGCAACTGAAGATTAAAACTTACTACAAGTTTACTAACTGAATACAGAAGATAACTTCTGCTTACATTCTAAATACTATGTAAATACTCACATTGATCTGACTAATATTGATCTGGTTATATGAGATCACTGTACCATATTGTTATGGAACATTTGGGTTTCAGAATTTCATTGTGTTACATGGTGCAAATTGTGTATTCAACAGGTATTGTACATCAGTACTGACAAAAGACTTATTCAGCAGAATAAACATATTTACCAAAAACAGAAAAAACAAAAAAATGTTTTCTTAAATTTTGAATTGGCATTTACAGGGTTTTGCACCTGAACACTTCAAATGTTATTATTAGTTGGTTGTCGTCCTGCCAACATCTAAGGTCATATCAGGATGGGTACCGACTTGTGACAGTGCACACCAATGGCAACTTTATAGTGTTGCCCCACTGGTAAATCAGGCCACCAGCACCATGATTCGATATCCCACTCAGTCACATGATCCTGACACTGAGCTAACCAGTCCTTGCCCTTTCCTATTCATGCCAAGCACCAGGCTAGGTAGCGACAACTACCACTGTAATAAGTCATTGGTTGGACTCAACCGGGAACCGAACTCCCGATCTCCCGGACGCGAAGTCCCCGCTCTACCGATTCTTCCCCTGGATTGATGTGACAAAATGGCTATGGAGCAACAAACAAACAAAGTATCAATGTACAAAAATGAAACTTATGATGGTTTGAATCTAAAGTTTATCTCAATTTTTGAATTGTCGTTTTTGTTTTTTAACTAAATGTATTTTATTCAGCGAATAATGTCTTTTGTCAGTGCCAGAGCACTGGTCTTCCGGCCGTTCATTACAATTTGTTGGTACATAAATGACAATATCAGTTGCAATAATAACCACATGAAAATCCTGTTCGATTCATAGAAGCATAATATAAATGGACTATTAGTTGCAATCATAACTGCATACAATTCCAGTTCAACATATGTATTATTCACTTTGTGAGTATGCATCACATGGTATTGCATGATTCTAGAATTGTCTTTAAACACTTATTTATTCCTTTGTCTTTCTCTCTTCTTTTTTCAAAAGCTATAATATTTCTCCAATACACATATATACATTATATTGTAAATATGCAAATCAGTAGATCCAATCACCAAGACCAAATGTGAGAAAGCTGCCAATTTGTTAATCCCATCACAGGTGTTCCGTATTGTGTGGCCCAATGATGGGATCGGAAGTCTGAGATTGCAGTGGGGACTTACATCAGACAGGTTTTAAATCAATTTCAAGAAAAATGTTAGGTAACAGGTTTTGAAGGAAGGTGTAGTAGGGCTGGGGTAGGGGTGGGATGGGGATCAGTGTGCAGGGCTGTGTAGTGTATTTGAGAACATTTATATATAGATGTATGTACAAGGGTCAAGGCAAGGATGGCCTTTAGAGTACATATAACCGTCGTTTACAATGTTTTGCAATTGAACTCTTCAAATATTCCTATTGTTTCTATCATTGAATTTTATTATAAAACTGGCAGCAAGAAAATAGCAATCTAAGCACCAACAGTCCTAAAGGAACTCTCAATGCAATGCTTCTAGTGCTACCACTACGCACAGAAAGGGGGAAAAAAACACACCTTTCACTTTGCAGACAACTAAATACTGTTAAACTCTTTACTGCCCTGGGGCTCTGGGAGCAGCTAGCCTGTCTCCCAAATGCCAGCGCCGCCATCAATTATCAAAATTACATTTAATGAAGTATGAAAGGCCTGACGTGTCCGGAGGAGTGTTCCACAAATGTCCTACTCGGCAACCAAACCTCCCCCACCCCCCCAACCCCCGCCCCCACCCCCTCCGCGGAAAAGAATAGAGGCAGTGAGTGTGTGGGGGGGGGGGTTTGAGCGCTGAATATTGGTTGTTGGAGTTTTACGTCCTGGCAACATCTATGGTCATATCAGGATGGCTACTAACTTGTTACAGTGCACACTCCTGGCGACTTTCTAGTGCTGCCCCACTGCGAGACCAAACCACCAGCACCATGTCCCAATATCCCACTCAGTCATATTATCCTGACCCTGAGCCAACCAGTACATGCCCTATCCTAATAATGCCGAACGCCTGGCTTTGGAAGTGACAAGTATACATTTTTTAAGTCACTGGTTTGACTCGACCAGGGTTTAAATCCCACGATCTACCAAAACAGGAGACGGACACTCAACTCATTTGGCCATCCCAATTGGTGGGGTTCCGAGGACGTGGAGAGGTGTTTGGTAGCGGTGTGTGTGTGGGTGCGGTGGAGTTTTTGGCCTGAGGAGACCTCTTCTGCTCCGAAGTCCATTTATCTGTCTGTCCTTTTGAATGCTGGATGCGCAAACTGTCAGCATCCATAAATTACCGCCTTTGGCTCTATGAGGCAGTTCACGACGAAATAACCTCCCCTTTCCAATATGTATCTAATTAAAGACCCATTAGATCGAGTAAATGAAGTGTGTCTACATACATACATGTACCTGCATATATACACACATATATATATATGCATATATTAATAGACATATATATGAAGAGCTCAGGCACAAAACCATGTAAATGTCAATCCAAAAATGTAGTTTAAATAAAAGATTTTTACCTAAAAATAATTGTAATTATCACTAATTCCACTTTTCATATGATCAAATGGTTATGGAGCAATGAAGAAAATAGTAGGAATATAAAGAAATTAACTTTTAAAAGTTTGGATTCCAATGTTTATCTCCACTTTTGGATTGGTGGTTACATGGTTTTGCGCCTGAACTCTTCATATATTTGTTTGTTGTTGTTTTACATCCTAGCAACATCTAAGGTCATGTCAGGATGGGTACCGACTTGTGACAATGCACCCTCATGGCAACTTTATAGTGCTGCCCCTCTGAGCCAACCAGTCCTGGCCTTATCCTAATAATGCCGAGCGCCTGGCTAGCAAGCGACAAGTATCACTTTTTAAGTCATTGTTTTGACTCGACCAGGGTTCGAACCCACGATCCCATGGTCTACCAACACAGGAGACGGACGCTCTATCTCATTCGGCCATCTGATTGTCTGCACTTACCTATAGAAACCACGGCTTATGTTCACTGCCCATACATCACGCACACACATCATATCCTGGTCATGGTACCAATGTCATGCGGACCCTTGCATTGCGTCTAGAGCCAGATTCTTGCAATCCTTGGGCTCATGTCATCATGATTCAACGATCTAATAATGCTGGTGCAATCACCCTATCCAAGCCTACGTGTCCAGGTGGCTCCTTGTCGGAGACCTCATTGGAGACCATTACATATATGTAATAACATTAAGTGATTGCGATGCATGTTGGACATAACCGAAGGTGTTGACCCTCTTCCCAGTGTGTAACAGATTGTTTGGTTGTTGGAGTTTTACATCATGGCAACATCTAAGGTCATATGAGGATGTGTGTGATTGTGCGCACTCATGGCGACTTTATAGTGTTGCCCCATTGGGGAAATCAGGCCAGCAGTACCATGACCCGAAATTGAACCATCTGTGGGAAAGCCACCACATACTCATGCGGGAGGTCGGCGGGACCAAGTGGTCCTTAGCCGCTGCCGTATTGGCCACTCGTGGCTTACACATGCTTTTCTGCTCAAGGGGGACCCTCCCCCTGAATGTATTGGGTGTCAGTCCCCACTGACACTCAAACACATTTTACTAAGTTGCGTTGATTTTTTGGCCCTGCGCCAACGGTTCTACACTGCAGACAGTATGCATGACCTTTTTACTAAAGTAAAACAGGAAAATATTTTAGCCTTTTTGAGGGCAGCTGGACTGTACCACCTTATATAGTTTACTAAATGGATTCTATCAATTATTAATAAATCTTTTCTTTTTCTATGGGAATTTGTTTCCCTTGACCACAAATATATGATTGTGAGCTTTCTAATTTAATCAGTGTCTATTGGCACATAATTGATTGTCAGCTTTTACATGTAAAAGCGATGGTTTGAACAAAAAACAAACATTTCTCGCCGTGAATATGGCCTATGCTGCCGACATGGCGTAAAGCAACCACCAATCAATCAATCAATCACCATGACCCGGTACCCCTCTCAGTCACATTATCCTAACACTGAGCTAAGCCAGTCCTTGTCCACTCCTATATATTCTGCGCGCCAAACTAGGAAGTTATAAGTGTCAATTTTGTATGTCATTGGTTTGACTCGACCAGTAATTGAATTCCCGATCTCCCACATGGCATGCCTGCGCTCTATTGATTTGGCTACACAGTCCAGTATATATATATTGTAGTAGTCTGTACATGAGCCCTACTACCATGAAGTAGCGGCGGAGACTACACCGCGCACCTACGCAGTTACACTGAACTGCGCTAGGTGGCGGCAGGCTAGCCACAGGCCAGACCCCGACTGGGCTGCCCTCTACTTTGTGTGGCTAGCTCACCCCCCCTCCCCAGCCAACCTATAGAGTCGCTGTGGGATCTGGCGAGTCAGGGGGTGGGTCAGTCGACTGTTGACGCTGTGGAGAGCAGATTGGTTCAATAAACCAAGTTGAAGCGTACTGTCATTGATTCTTGGCGTTCTTCCGTGTACGTGGCAGTGTGGGAGTCGGAGGGCCGCGGGCCATTACAATATGATGATAAGTCACATGTCTCACCAGTAATAATGTGGGCATGGCCTCCTGGCCTGAGGCGATAGCAGCTTGATGTTCATCTTACTACTGTCCACAGACTTCTCCACTGCGAACCAGAGGGGATGGCCAAATGAGGTAGAGTGTCCGTCTCCCGTGTTGGTAGACCATGGCATCGTGGCTTCGAACCCTGGTCGAGTCAAACCAATTACATCAAAATTGATACTTGGCCCTTCCTAGCCAGGTGCTCTGGCATTATTAGGATAGGGCAAGGACTGGCTGGCTCAGTGTCAGGATAATGTGACTGAGTGGGATATCAGGTCAGGGTGATGGCAGCCTGGTCTCTCAGTGGGGCAGCACTATAAAGGTGCCATGAGTGCTCACTGTCACAAGTCGGTAGTCATCCTGATATGACCTTAGATGTTGCTAGGATGTAAAATACCAACAAACAAACAAAAAGAGCCAGATTCAACTCCACATTTCTTGCAATCCTCAGGCTCATGTACTAACAATTCAACGATCTAATAATCCTGGTGCAATCACCCTATCCAAGCCTACATGTCCAGGTGGCTCCTTGTCGGAGACTTCATTGGAGACCATTACATATATGTAATGACATTAAGTGATCACAATGCATGCTGTACATAACAGAAGGTGTTGACGCTGCTCTCCGTGTGTAACAGATTGATTGGTTGTTGGAGTTTTATGTCATGGCAACATCTAAGATCATATGAGGACGGGTACCGAATTATGATGGTGCGCACTCATGGCAACTTTATAGTGTTGCCCCAATGAGGCTTCCTTTCCGGAAGGTCGGGAGTTTGAATCTCAGTCGAATCAAACCAATGGCTTACAAAATTGATACTGGTCATCACCTAACCTGGTGTTCGGTATCACTAGGATATGGTAAGGACTGGATAGGTCGGCATGAGGATAATGTGACTGAGTGGGGATCGGGTCATGGTGCCAGCAGTCTGGTCTCCCAGCCAAGCAGCACTATAAAGCTACAATGAGCACGCGCTGTCAGGAATCAGTGCCCACCCTGATATGTTGCCTAGACGTCAAACTCCATCAAATAAACATTATCCTAACACTAACACTGAACCCAACCAAACAGTCCCTGCCACACTCGGTTGCTAGGATGTAAAACGACAACAACCAAACAAAACACTATCCTAGTGATGCCAAGCGTCAGGCAAGGTATCACCAACTTTGCAAGTCTCCTCTTTGATGGGAGCCAGCAATTGATCACCACAGGAACGCCCCACATTGGAAACCAAGCGCCCTGCCTGACCTGCCTGGCAGGTGCGTATGCAGGTCACCCCCGAGAATCACGACTAAGCCTGAGTACAAGTCCCCTCCGGGCATACTACTCACTGCTCAGCACCGGATAGCCCAGTCTGACGCGTTGCCATAGTAACCACAGTTCTTGCATGCGAAATCGCACCAGGGCCCGTATGCATGACGCGGTGTTAGCGAGCCAAAACTGATTTTGGTGGGGATTTCTAGGTTAGCGGCGGAAACTCAGTACGCAAGGAGCGTGTTAGCGCAAACACACCGCGTCATGCATACGGGCCTGCAGGTGAGTTCTCCAGGGTGACGTGATTTATAGCAGCCGACAGGGTATGTGGGAGGTCAAACTGCCAGCCAGCAACGTCAAAGAGAAGATTAGATAAAGTGATACTTGGCTGGTGATTGGCATCACCAGGATAGAGCTAGGATGGTTCGGTTGGATAGGTGTCAAGATATTGTGTCTCAGTGGGAATATTGAATTTATGGTGTGAAGAGAAGGGTATATTAGTTGGGCAGTGATAATAAGTCGTCGTCATGATGGTGTTTTGTCACCAGTTATGATATCACCGAGTGGGATATCAGTTAATGGTGCTTGTGACAGGGCATCCTAATACGCCATTGTCGATGTTGATTTCAACATGGGTAATTTAACCCGCAAGAAAAAGTACATACTAAATATGGAGGTGACTACTGGCGCCATCTATAATGTCTTTCTTAATAATAAATGCTCCGACTGTGGTGCCATCTTCTGTAACTTTCGGTAATGAGATGCAACCCAGTTTCATTATAGACACTTCCACCAGAGCATTTCGATCGATAGGATGTGTTCTCTCCCTTGGATTTAATTTCAACAAGATGCCGCTAGCCAGGTACACACAATTTAAAGATCGAGACAAAAACAATAAGGAATAACAGGCTGTAGTTCCTAAGAACAAAGCGACGAAGCAGGTCAAAGTCAGTGGCTATACCTGATTATTTTACGGCAAAAATAACTGCTTGTGTTGGTCAACAAAGAATCGGCGCGAGCCCTGGACTGACATACATATATCAACGCATGGACAAATAGGATGTGTTCTCTCCTTTGGATTTACCGTCCCACACACCAAACTACAAGTGACATTCATAGGGCTACGTGCCTGAAATCCTCGAAATCTTAATAAATCAAACATCTCATGACTTAAATGTAACAACGGAATAGTAAGAATAAATGCCACTTCATACTGTACTTGTCTTGCGTGGTTGAATTACAGTATAACCCTGTTAAACCAAGCTTGGTTAAACCAAACGATCGGTTAATCCAAACTTTGTTTGGGGTCCCGGCAAAGTACTACCATTTATCATATAAAACAGTTTGTTAAACCAAAGTCTGTTAATCCAAACTATTGGTTAATCCAAACAAAATTCTTGGTCCCCAGGCCACTTCCGGTAGGTTAAACCAAACTTTCATGTGGTTATAAGTTCATCTGAGACCCCACCAACTTGTTTATATGATAAATGGTAGTGTTTTGCTGGGCCACCGAGAAACGTTTGGATTAACTGATCATTTGGGTTAACCAAACTTGGTTTAACATGGTTATGCTATATACACATAAAAAACAACAATCAAAGTGTACACATACATTGTATATTACATGCATAATGCACCCACGTTTTTGCCAAAGTCAAGTCAAAGTCGAAGCCAAAGCTCAGTTAAACCAATGATCGGTTAATCCAAACAAATTTCTAGGGTCCCTTCAAGTTTGGTTGAATGGGGTTATACTGGAGTGTGTATTCTGTCCCATTGTGACATTACGGGGTAGGATATACGGGTCATGGTGCCAGCATCATGGAATCATAGTGGGGCATCATTAAAAGGCAAAATACTTGCACCTTAGGACAAGGCCTCATATCAAGAAGTGGAATATCTGGTCAGGGTTTTTATGTAATAGGTTCTTGTTGGGCAACACTATGGAATCATCAACCAATAAATGAGAAGTGTGGACGACACAAGGCAGTAATTGTCCGGCTATTACCCGATATATTGCTCGGACATACAACTGTATTTCATCAGTGGCTAATCTGAGTGTCCAGCAAGATCTTCAAATCGTTATTAACAGTCTGTCAAATATTGCGATATATTCAGAGGGCGTTAGTGTGAGCTACAGACCCCTCTCCCCCCCGCCACCTCGTACTCTCCTCTCTCCTCCCACTGCCTCTCCTTCTTCCCTCCAGCCTCCTCTTCTCCGCTTCCTCCCAACTCCCCGTTCTCATCGCGTCTCCCTGTCTTCCTCCTTCCCGTCCCCCTCTCCTCCTTCCGCTCCTACTCCCTCTCATCTCCCCTCTCCTCCTCCCTCTCATCGCCCCTCTCCTCCCTCTGCTCCTGCCTCTCCTCCTCCCTCTCCTCCTCCCTCTCATCTCCCCTCTCCTCCTCCCTCTCCTTCTCCCTCACTCTTCCCTCTCCTCCTTCCTCTCACCCCCCTCTTCTCTCTGTCATCTCCCCTCTCCTCCCTCTTCGCCTCCATCTCCTCATTCCCCTCCTCCCTCCCCTACTCCCTATCCTTTTCCCTCTCCTCCTCCCTCTCACCCCAACTCCTCCCTCTCATCCCCTCTCCTCCCTCTCCCCCGCCCTCTCCTACCCGTCTCCTCGCTCTCCTCCTCTTCTCCTTCTCCTCCTCCCGCTCTTCCTCCTTCTCATCCCCCTCGCCTTCCGGGCACCCCCTTTCTCATCCCCCTCTCATCCCTCTCCTGGGCGCCCCTCCTCCCTCTCCTCCTCCTTCTCCTCCTCCGTCTCCTCCTCCCTCTCCTCCTCCCTCCTCTCTTCCCTTCATCCTCCTCCCTCCTCTTCTCTCTTCGTTCCCCTTCCTCATCCCACCTCCTTTATCCTCTTGCCACTCCCTATCCTCCTCCATCCCCTCCCTCTCCACCTCCCCATCACACTGCCGATCTCCATCCTCCCTGTCGCTTACTATCCCCGTCCCCTTCTGCACCCCTTCTCTCACCTCGCGTTCCCAATCCCGCCTATCCTCCTCCCTCCCCGCCCCTCTTGCACCCCCCTACTCTCCCCAATCCTCCCGCTGTCTATCCACCTTCCGCCCAGCCTCCTCCTCCCCTCCTCATCCCACCTCCCATTCCCCACTCCACCTCTTTCCTCCTCATCACCCCCTCTCCTCCTCCTCCTCCAAACAAACCCTTCTCTAAATCTTCCTCCCACCTCCCACTCCCCATTCCACCTCTCTCCTCCTCCATACCCCCTCTCCTCCTGCTTCCCTCTTTCTCCCACGTCCCACTCCCCAGTCCCCACCCTGCCTCCCCCCTTCTCCCTCTCCCTCCCCTCCTGCCTGCGTCAATCTCTGCTCTCCTCCAACATCCGCGCCCCTTCGTTGCTCTTTCCACTCCTCCATGCTACCCTCACCCCGCTTCGTATCCTCCTCCCTCTCCACATCCCTCTTCTCCGCATCGCCCCTCCCCCTTTCACCCTCCAATCTGTCACCTACATCACCTCCCTCACCTCCAGTGACGTGCTGCCATGTTACGACTGGCTGCCTACTGCACGAATATGGCATTCATGTTCCGACAGGCGGCCTACTGGACGGATATAGCATTGATCGGTTAATTCCACCCCTCAGCCCTTCATCTCACCCACCCTCCCTCTCCCACTCCCTGTCCGCCTCCACACCCCCCCCTCTCCCCTCCTCAGTCACTATTTTCTCGTCCACCACTCCCTATCCCCTCTCCCTCCCCCTCCCCCTCCCCACTCCCTGTCCGCCTCCCCATCCCCTCTCCCCCTCCCCTCCCCTCCCCACTCACTGTCTTCTGCTTCTTCACCACTCCCTATCCCCTCCCCCTCCCCTCCCCATTCCCTGTCCACCTCTACCTCCCCTCTCCCCCCTGCCCCTCCTATCCCCACTCACTCTCTTCTCCTCCACTACTCCCTATCCCCTCTCCCTCCCCCTCCCCACTCCCTATCTGCCTCCCCCTCCCCCCTGCCCCTCCCCCTCCCGTGCACACTGACGGTCTTCTGCTCCTCCACTACTCCCTATCCTCTCTCCCTCCCCCTCCCCCTCCCCACTCCCTGTCCACCTCCCCATGCCCCCACCCCCTCCGCTCCCCACTCACTCTCTTCTCCTCCACTACTCCCTATCCCCTCTCACTGCCCCTCCCCACTCCCTGTCCGCCTCCCCATCCCCCCTGCCCTTACCCCTCCCTCCCCACTCACTGTCTCCTCCTCCACTACTCCCTATCCCCGCTCCCTCCTGCTCCCCACTCCCCCCCATCCCCCTCCCAACTCCATGTCCGTCTCCCTCTCCCCATACCCTGTCCCCGTTCCACCCTCCCCGCCTCCCCTCCCCACTCCCTGCCCCCCTCCCCCTCTTCCTGTCCCTGTCCTCCTCACCCACTCCCTATTCCCCTCGCTCCCCCTCCCCCTCCCCACTCCATGTCCCCCTCCTCCGCCCCATTCCATATCCCCCTCCCCCACTCCCACTCCCTCGTCCTCCCCCACTCCCTATTCCCCTTCCCCTCCCCCTCCCCAGTCCATGTGCCCCTCCTCCTCCCCCACTCCCCACTCCATGTTTCCTCCCCCTCCCCAAACCATGCCCCCCTACCCATCACTACCCATCCCTGCCCCCTCCCCCACCCCCCATCCCTCCACACCCCCATTTACACGCCACCCCACACCCACCCCCTTCCACCATCATCCTGCAGACATCAGGCAAAGAGAAGAAAGACAGCAGGATCACAGAGGCCCTTTCAACTTGAATCACAATCGTCTGCTCCCGCTAAAACTAAAAGTCGTCTGCTATCGATAAGAGGGAACCAAAAGTGAGTTCCATTTTCACTGAAATTGTCATGCAATGTGACTGCATTACCTAGACTCTCTTCCTTCCTAACTATTAGTGTCATGACATTTAGTGAACATTGCATTTAGTGATTAGGATGCATACTGTACATACTGGATGGTGGAGACCCTATTCTCGGTGTGTAACTGATTGGTTGGTTGTTGGCGTTTTACGTCCTGGCAACATCTAAGGTCATATCAGAATGGGTACTGGTTTGTAACACTCGCGGTGACTTTATACTGCTGCCCAGCTGAGAAACCAGCCCACCAGTATTAGGACCTGAGTTCCCCCTCAGTCACATTATCCTGCCACTGAGCTAACCAGTCCTTGCCCTATCCTAATAATGTCGAATGCCTGGCTAGGAAGCGACAAGTAGCAATGTTTTAAGTCTAATGAAGTGCACTGCCTGTATGCATGACACGGTTTTAGCTTACACTCGGTGTGTTTGCGCTAACACCGCTCCTTGCGTACTGAGTTTTCGCCGCTAACCTAGAAATCTCCTCCAAAACCAGTTTTGGCTCGCTAACACCGCGTCATGCATATGAGCCCAGGGCTGGTCTCCTCAGGTGAAAGGCCACAAACATATGTAGGGATCGGTAGGTAGATTGTACCAGATATTTGTTGATAGCCTAATGGTTAAGACGACAGTCCCCAGAATGGCAGCAACATGGTTTCACGTCCTGCCACATAGACACTGTGATACAGTTTGATCAAATCTCTACTGACATCGGTATTCTTAGCAGAATAATAGTGTACATGTTGAGACCGGACGGATTATCCGAATCGGTAGAGCGCAGACTTCCCAGGCGGAATCTCGGGAGTTCGATTCCCGGCCATGTTAAGCCAGTCACTTACTCGCGTCCTAGCCTGGCGCTTGATATTATTAGGAAAGGGCAAGGACTGGTTACCTCAGTGTGAGGATAATGTGACTGAGTAGGATATCAGGTCATGGTACCGGCGGCCTGATTTCCCACTGCCTCTGGGAAAATGTCCGCATAAGACAGAACATCCTGCCAAAGGGGCCTAACAGTACCCGGCCAGAATGAATTAAGTGACTCTCTGAACAGTACCGGGGACGGGGGGCGTGGGGGGACAAAATGCGGTGATGCTACCAGATTATCTACAGAGGGGGGGGGGGGGGGGGGTGGGGAGGGGGGGGGACCAGTTAAACACGATATTTGGCAGCGACAAATCTGTCTATATTTCCTGGTCCGACTCCGGTGTACACCTCTCCAATCTGGATATATTGCTCCCCATTGGACAGTGGGGTGTGGGGTGTGCGCAGTTGGAGGTGCGTTGACTGGGGTTAACATGCATGCTCCAGAGGCCGGGTGGGATCACATGACTGCCATGTATAAGCAGTCCTGGCGCCTACCGTCTAGTCCCCCTGAGACGACGTCACGCAACCTACTCAAGCCCCGCCCACACCCCCGGCACTTCCGGTTTACAGTCTAGTATCCAAGAAACTGGTAATCCACCAACATGTTTGTTTGTTTGTTGTTGTTTTACGTTCTAGCAACATCTTAGGTCATATCAGGATGGGTACCGGCGTGTGACAGTGTGCACTCATGACGGTTTATAGTGCTGCCCCACTGGGAAATCAGGCCACTGGAACCATGACCGAATATTCCGCTCAGTCACATTATCCTAACACTGAGCTAACCGGTCCTTGCCCTATCCTAGTAATGCCGAGCACCAGGCTAAGAAGATATACATATCAATTTTAAACTTATTGGTTTCACTCGAACGGGAGCGAACTCCCGACCTTCCGCACACGAGGCCGGCGCTGTACCGATTAGGCTACCGCGCCCGGTACCCGCCAAGCAGATTAAACCCCATTAACATGTAAACCACCACCATTTTTTGTTGTTGGTTATGGATTTATTTACCTTGCTCACAACGGATAAGTGTGTTAACACTTGTTTTCACCGCTGGGCAGCACTAGTCTAATTTGATTTAAATCTTTTGAAATTTGGGACAGTAATAATTTTGGTTTTCTTGCTTGTTGTTTGTGGCGTGGAACTGTTTGTAGATTGCAAACAGTCTGAAATCGAGCTTTTACTATACTTTGTGTTAGTCCATTTAAAAGTCATCTGTTGTTCTAGGTTACATTATTGTTTTAGTAGTTTCTTAAAGTTGCATAGTCCTATGAAGCATCACATTTTCAAAACCAAAACAAGTATCTAGAATTTATGCTACATATCTAATTTAGATACCGATGCACTTATTGAGAATCTGGTGCTCTCTATGTCGGAGTGGTTAGAGTGTCTGACTTTTTTCTAGGTCAAACTCCTAATCTGAAGGTCAGTGGTTCGATTCCCTGTGCCCCCACCTCTGCCAATTTGGATTTCCACCGCTGTGTATAACTTACAGCGTCATCAAAGGCCAGTTGCTCTCATATCATGTCTATGTGGTGTGGGAGGTTAAAAATCCCTTGGGTCGGTAAAAGTGTAGGCTCGGGCTTTCTATCGACAAACTGTCTAATGGTGAAAACAAGCCTATTCAGGCTTATCCATGATAGGCAGTATAAATCTTCAAGAGAGACAGTGCTAGGTAGAAGGGAATACTGAGGTAATTTAATAGAACATGTTACGGCTAAAACCTATGGAGGTAGAGCTTTGGCGTGCTTGCCCAAACTAATTTGACCTGTTTGCACTTAAAATATCTAAATACTTAGCCATTTAAAATAAAAGTTACTTCAAACTAAAGTAAGGTAGATAATGACAATCAATTTAATATATTTATCTCAGAAAAATTAGAAAACTCAAAACCATCAGATTATGGAACGTTACATGTACTATATAATATATTATGTGAATATAAATAACGGCAGCCCCTTAATGTTTCTCTCTAACCACCGTAACTTCCATGTTATTCACTGCGGAGCAGGCATTCTCTCCTCCACGCCTCCTCTACACCATGAGCCTACTCTCACTCTGCTCACTTGGTATATTTTACATAATATATTTGTGTTCTCCAGTGGAACACATCTGCATACCTGGGTATATGGAACTGTGGAAGATAGCACCTTGAAAGAGGGCATTACGTAATCGTGCAATAGTGTGTCATATTGTAAAATGTTCCGATCTAATGGCATGAGGATATATGTGAAAACTACTATAATAAATTTCAACTTGTCTATATAATGGTAAATGGTAATATATCAAATCCAAAGGCATATGAGGGATATGTGGAGTTGGTAAACTATTACTCATTAGGTATAGAAATTGTATAGTAAAATAGTATACAGGAGGAGTGTCACTTCTTAGATAGTCTTTGGAGGAGTCACCTCACATACCCCCTCCCCCTAGGTGTTATTTATGGATCACTGGCCACTGCAAGGCACTGTAGCCAGCATGACAAGGCCTTGGATACAACAGATTGATCCCTGATTGGTGGATCAACCCATGTGACCACTGCCATCTTGGATTCTAGAAACCTATATAAGATAATAAACCAGGGAGTCTCACTCTCCTACTTTCACTCTTGACCTACTTTCCTTCATTACCTGTATTGATTTCTCATTAGCTTGTCCACGCCATTCACACCACCAGCCGCCGACTTTACAATATGATTATTAACCACACAGTGCTTTGTCACCCTCTTATATTTATCTGACCTCAAACTTCCTCCTCCTCCCCCCCTCCCCCCCACCTACACTCATTGATTCCATTCCATACGGTCGCGACCACCCTCCCCCCCCCCCACCACCACCACGCCTCCTCGCTCCAACCAAGGTCATGACATTCCACACCTGTCGTTACCGGAAGTTTGTGGCACAAGGCTCTCTCCTGCTTCCATTTATCTGACCACCGTGACCCTCACCTCCGTCCTCCTGCCCCTCTAATATTGCGCCTAGAGCGGGACTCAAACCACCATCTCTTTGCATTCCGAGCCAGTGTGCTAACCATCACACCTCCTAGGCTCCCTGATATCATCACACTACCCATTCCTACCTGTGTATGTGGTTACTTGCCTGAGAGGTCAGTCAGGGCAAACCAGATAGAACAATATTATTTTTAATATATCTCAGTGAAAAATACCAGTTGAGAAACAGTTGAGAAACAGTTGTGTAACGGCATGATAGCCTTTTGTAGATAGAACATCTTTACCTCCATAACACCAATTTGGTCACTTTTTCAGATAGAACCTTTTTATAGTAAGGTCACGATATGACATTGCACATTTATGTGGCTATGTCCTTAACCGAGCCTTTTGACACTTTATTCTATGAGGTTGGTTAGCGGCCTTGTCACAGGGCTGGGGGAGTACCAATACTTAGATGCTCAATTTACCGGGCGGAATGCCTGGAATTCAAATCCCGGCCGAGTAAAGCCAAGGACTTACCAAATGTATACTTGTCGTTGGACCTAGCCTGGCGCTTGATATAAAGAGGATATTCAAAGGAATGGTTAATTCAGTGTCAGGATAATGTGCCTGAATGGGAAATCGGGCCATGGTGCCGGTGGCGTGGTTTCACAGGGGGGCAGCACAATAAAGTCGCACAAGCAGGTACCCATCCTGATATGAGCTTATATGTTGCCAGGATGTAAAACCCCAACAATCGAACAATATTCAATGTAGGAACCCTGCAGCAGCAACAACAACAATATAACAACCAACAAAGCCCCCGTCCTGATATGACCTTAGATGTTGCCAGGACATAAAATGTCAACAACCAACAAACCAACAAAAACAGTACCCATAGATACCATGTTCAGAACCACTACATTACCTGATGAGTTTCACACTCAGGGTCTGCATGCCTGAAGATTTGTTTGTTTATTGTTGTTTTACATCCTAGCAACATCTAAGTTTGTATCAGGACGGGTACCGACTTGTGACAGTGGGCACTCATAGCAGTTTAATACTGGCCCGATTTCCCACTCAGGCACATTATCCTGATCAGGCTGCCATGACCTGATATCCCACTCATTCACATTATCATGACACTTAGCCAACCAGTCCTTGCCCTATCCTAGTAATGCCGAGCGCCTGGCTAGGAAGCGACAAGTATCAATATTTAAGTCATTGGTTTAACTCAATCAGGATCTCCCAAAACAGAAGACGGATGCTCAACTCATTCGGCCATCCTGTCTGGTCCATGCCAGAAGATGCATGCATATCTCATGGTGCTTTTGGCACTGAGCCAATTAACCACTAGAGACAGGAGTTGAGTGACATCGGCACTGTGCCCACAGAGCAGGTGATCATCCGTCTGGAAGGTTTACTAATGGAGCAGTCCTGATATGACCTTAGATGTTGCCAGCACGTACAACTCCAACAACCAACTGATGGAGCGAATAGTTTTGCATCCTGGCAGCATCTAAGGTCATATCAGGATGGGTACCGACGTGTGCCAGTACGCACTCATGGGGACTTTATAGTGCTGCCCCACTGGGAGATGAGGCCACCAGTATGATCTGATATCCCACTCAGTTACATTATCCCAATATTTAGCTGACACTGAGCCAACCAGTCCTTGCCATATCCTAATAATGCCGAGCGCCTGGCTAGGAGGTGACAAGTATCAATTGTTAAGTCATTGTGGAGTATATTCTTAGAGAAAATGGATGTTTTGCATATGTTTTGTTTAATGTTTCTGTCTCGTTACATAATGCGGAGAGCGGTTGGCTTAAGCGCTGGTCTGAGCTAATATTCCGACTCGCATAATAAAGTGACTCCCCATGGCACTTTATTGGGACTCTCCACCAACTTTATTTGCTGGGGCAAAGGGGGGTTGGGGGCATGGGACAGCGAGGCCGGGAAGATCCATCAGTAGGTGTATCCTATTGTAAAATTGTCCGATTTAATACATGTGAACCGAGGTGAAGTTACTATAATAAATTACAAACTGTATATATAATGATAAATGTTAATATATAAAAACCCAAAGGGATATGAGGGATGTGTGAAATTGGTAAACTATTATTCATTAGGTATAGAATTTGTATAATTGAATAGTCTTTGGAGGGAGTGTCACTTCCGAGCTTGGCTATGAACAGTCTTTGGAAGAGTCACCTCACATGCCCCCCCCCACATGGTATTGTTATGATCATTGACCACTGCATTGTATTCTAATTGGAGGATTAAGTCATGTGACCACTGCATTGTACTGTGATTGATGAATCAAGTCATGTGACCATGGCCATCTTGAATTCTAAAAACCTATATAAGTCAATAAATTGAAGAGTCTCATTCTCTTACTTTTCACTCTTAACCTGTATCCTTCATTGCCTGTAGTGCTTTCATTTGACTTGTCCACACCACCCACACCACCAGCCGGCACGTTTACAAAATGGCGACCACGACGAGACTCAAACTCGCAATCTTCTGATTCGACACTCATCCCAGCACCCTGCTCAGGAATTTGTCTCCAAACCGGAAGTTGCTGAAGTACCGGAAGTACCGGAAGTAGACGTCACGCATGTGTCTGGGCAACCGGTTGCCGCTGTATCCAATAACCGATGGAATACGTTCTCTGGTGGTAGTAATGGGCAGAACTATTGTTGTCGGTGACAGACCATTTTACAACATCCTTTGTGGTTGTTGTGTTGCATCCTAGCAACATATAAGGGCAGATCAGGACTGGTATCGACTTATGACACTGTGCACTCATGGCAACTTCATAGCCACTCGGAGACCAGCCTGCCAGTACCGTGACTTGATATTACACATTATCCTAATACTCTTCTAACCAGTCCATGTCCTATCCTAATCATGCCCAGCGCCTGGCTATGAAATGAAAAGTATCAATTTTAGAAGTCAGTGGTTTGATTAAAGCAGGGTTCGACCATGTGTTTTTCGAATCCCACATTCTACCAAAATGGGAGACGGACGCTCAACTCATTTGGCAATCCCGTCAGGTATATGAGAGTATAATCATTCATATCACTACACTACTGAGTAGGGTGGGTCCACTGGATAGCAGAAGCATATGACGTCAGATGCACAGGCATGCTATAAGGTGATATATGAACAGTTCAGATGCAAAACCATGTAACCCCCAATCCAAAAGTGGAGATAAACATTGGAATCCATACTTTAAAAAGTGTATTTCTTTATATTCCTACTCTTTTGTTCATTGCTCTATAACCATGTGATCATATGAAAAGTGGAGTTAGTGATAATTACAATTATTTTCAGGTAAAAATCTTTTATTTAAACTACATTTTTGAATTGGTGTTTAAATGGTTTTGCACCTAAACTCATCATATATAGGCCCAGATTTCCGGGGTCCGAGAAGCAACTCTGCACAGTTGCCTCCGATATTTGATTCTGTATTTATCCATTAGATTAAAGCGACCAGCTATAGGTCGCTGAGACACTACCCTTACTCCGACAAATGCTCTCCAAGCATTCGTTTGCCAGTTTTCTGTTTATGCAACTACATATGTGGGGGGAGAGTGCTGACATTGGTTGCTTCTGTTGTGTTTTATTTAGTCCAGCAGCACTGACAGTTTTAGACAACCATATAGAGAAAGAAATATTAGAAATTGCAATCTAAAATGATAAATATAAAGTTCAAATGTTTATTTATCATGACCAGCTACTTTGTGTGTGCATAGTTGATTACATCATGTAGATTAATAGACTTTAAAAGTTGAATTGAGAGCTTTCTGTGGATGCCATCTGGGTGGTTGCCATGGCTTCCCCTTGGTGTAGGGAACCCCTCCAGGTCAAGCGATGAGGGAATCCCACATATGATGTAATTCATACATCACAGACCTCAACTCTCCACCCACATGTTCAGTGGCACAAACTAAACAAACTAAGCAAAGGTAGGTTTGGAGAGCTTTTGATGCTGGATTCGTTTGTATGTGGGTGAGGTATACCCAGCGACTTTAATGAAACTCTAAAATGAGAACATGGCCATGATGAGATAACATTTTGTGGGGACGATCATTTTCCTATAGGGATTATTAGGCCGATGTGTTATCTTACTTTCAATGTAACACAGTGATTACAGCGTATGTGTTCATCTTATCGTATAACATCACCCACCCTGTAATAGCCCTGTCACACTACAACATATCTCGCCCCCGCACCGCCAATGCACAAAATCACTTTTAATCGTCGAGAGATGTCAAACTAGTTGGCGTCAGTCAGTGCAACGTATTGGTAGCGTGCGGCCGACGTTGTGGTAAAAGTTTGGCGTGCCATCCTGATATGATCTTAGATGTTGGTCGGACGTAAAACAACAAAAAGCAACTGCTTGGCGCAACGTGTGGTAACGAGCCTCACGCGCGTGCAGCGTGTGCTTACCGTTTGCATAACAATCTTCCAGCGCGTTTAACGTATTTCGATGCGCCCCTGACGTCGCCATAATGTTGGCACCCGCGCGTTGTCGCACGTTGAAAGTTTTGTGGAATAGGGCAAGGACTGGTTAGCTAAGTGTCGAGATAATGTGACTGAGTGGGATATCGGGTTATGGTGCTGATGGTTTGGTCTACCAGTGGGGCAGCACTATAAAGTGTCAATGACTGCGCGCTGTCACAAGTCGATACCCATCCTACTATGAACTTAGATGTTGCGAGGATATAAAGTTGGTAAATCCCATTTGTGCAATATCCATCCAGTCAGTCGGTGCGCTAAAGCCAGTTGCGGCATTTGTGTATCATACACGCAGGTGATTCGTTCATACTATCTACCCATCGAAGAATGCCTGCGGAGCCTGATTGACCCATCGCCCTTGGTGGCACGCACCCTGAAGAGACACATTTACGAGTTGGGTCAGGCAAAGCGAGCAATAACTTATCGGTGAACTGAACTGTGTGAGCACTCTGCTGCCCGGTGTTGCCTGACCTCATACTGTACAAGGCACTCTATCAAATAGGACCCCACTTCACGGATGAGCTTTGTGCAGATTGTGTGTGCATTGAGTGAATCTGCCAGGATTTATCCCATGTACGTGACCTTGTATGGGAAAAGGCGGGTCTTGTCATGGGTAAATGTGGATTGATTGGTTGTTTGGGTTTTATGTCCTTGCAACATCTAAGGTTATATGAGGATGGGTACCGATTTCTGACAGTGTACATTTATGGTGACTTCATAGTGCTGCCCCACCTGGAAACCAGGCCAACAGCACCATGACCTGATATACCTCTTAGTCACATTATCCTGACACTGAGTGAACCAGTCCTTGCCCTATCATAATAATGCTGAGCGCCAGGCTAGGAGGCGACCAGTATCAATTTTGTAAGTCATTGGTTTGCCTCGACCAGGAATTGAACTCCCGACCTTCCAAGTGGACGGTCTGTGCTCTACTGATTCGGCCACTGCTTCAGGTCTATCCCATATATGTGACCGTCTATGATTAGTTAGTTTGTGGATTGCAATGATTATGTGGTTATCATAGGTGCCGTCATCATATGACCTTAGATGTTTCTAGGACGTAAAACAACAACAAAGAAACAAACTATCATAGGTATGTTGGTTGGCTTAGTAGTGTTGGGGCAGTGCTGGGGCAGTGCTGTGGCAGTGCTGGGGCAGTGCTGTGGCAGTGCTGTGGCAGTGCTGGGGCAGTGTTGGGGCAGTGTTGGGCAGTGTTGGGCAGTGCTGGGGCAGTGTTGGGGCAGTGTTGGGACAGTGCTGGGGCAGTGCTGAGGCAGTGATGGGGCAGTGTTGGGGCAGTGTTGGGGCAGTGCTGGGGCAGTGCTGGGACAGTGCTGGGGCAGTGCTGGGGCAGTGCTGGGGCAGTGTTGGGGCAGTGCTGGGGCAGTGATGGGGCAGTGATGGGGCAGTGATGGGGCAGTGTTGGGGCAGTGTTGGGCAGTGTTGGGCAGTGCTGGGGCAGTGTTGGGGCAGTGTTGGGGCAGTGTGGGGGCAGTGCTGAGGCAGTGATGGGACAGTGTTGGGGCAGTGTTGGGGCAGTGCTGGGGCAGTGCTGTGGCAGTGCTGGGGCAGTGCTGGGGCAGTGATGGGGCAGTGATGGGGCAGAGCGGGTGTGGCAGGAGGGCATAGAGGTATCGTGGTTAATGGTTAGGTGTAGTTGCATGTGGGGGATGATGGCAGTAATGTTCATGGTGTAAGCACTCTACCTGCCTTACGTATCCCAATATATCAATATCCCAGCATGAACACGGATGGGACACATGTGGTAATACAGAATGACCAGACGGGATGACCAAATGAGTTGAGCATCCGTCTTCTGTTTTGGGAGATCTGGCGATCCAAACCCATGTGTTAGTGGGGTTGAACCCTGGTCAAGTAAAATTAAAAGACTTAAAAATTGAAACTTTTAGCTTCCTAGCCAGGTGCTTGGCAATATTAGGATAGGGCAAGGACTGGTTGGCTCAGTGTCAGGATAACGTGATGGAATTGGATATCAGGTCATGGTGATGGCAGCCTGCTCTCCCAGCGAGGGAGCACTATTAAGCTGATATCAGGTCATGCTGATGGTGGCCTGGTCTCCCAGTGGCCAGTGAAGCAGCACAATAAAGGTGCCATGAGTGCGTACTGTCACAAGTTGGTACCCATCCTGATATGGCCTTAGATGTTGCTGGGACGTAAAACACAAAATAACTATGGTAATAGATCGATATCCAAATTGTCAGATGTCTATGCATTATATATACCACGTCATGGCTTGTCTATTGACTTTGATAGATCAGTCATCAGAACCATGGTTTATTTCTTTACTGTTTTGTTTAATTCCTTTGACGTATCCTAGTAAATTTAATCACAGGAACTTTGAGCAGCCCCATTATCATCATTTTGAAATATTGATAGTTGTCATTACGTAGCCTAACGTTCGGAATTACTCGGATAGATTGTTGTGTGTTTGTTTGTTGTTGTTGTTTTACGTCCTCGGATAGAACAAGGACTGGTTAGCTCAGAATCAGGACAATATAACCGAGTGGTTGGTCAGTTAGTTATTGGAGTTTCATGTCCGGGCAACATTTAGGGGCATATATTCGGTCATGGTGTCGGCGGACTAGTCTTCCAGTGAGACAACACTATAAAGTCACCATGAGTGCGCACTGTCACAAGTCGGTACCAGTCCTGATATGACCTTAGATGTTGCTAGGACGTAAAACAAAAACAAACAAAGAAACTTGCTTCAACCATGTCAAACTAAATATAATCGATTATACTAATCAACCTAGGCTTGAATGACAATGGGAGAGCCCATAGTACAGTTGGAGGCCGAAGGTCGCGCCACCAGTAGCAGTATGTAGATATAGGAGGTGAATACATCGAGGACATTGGTTGGTAGATAATGAAATAGAAGAAGAAGAAGAAGAATTCTCGTCTGCGCCTTTATACTCGCATAATGCTTATACATCACATAACTTCCAGGCGGGTGGGTGGGGTGTCGAGCCCAGTCCAGGGGGTGGAGCAGCACATGCCCGGACCCCCAACACAGATATGGGGGGGGGGGGGGGGGGGGGGGGGGGGGCGGGGGCAAAAGGGGGGGGGGGCACTACAGCACTTAGCGCATTTATCACTATCCCTATATATCGGCGAACTTATAAGGTTTCACATTTTGCAAACTTGACAAGCAGGTACGTTGGTGGTGGAAATCGATCTATATAAGACCTTTTACCACCGACCGTGCTGCACACTGAAGTACTAATACTATCCACAACCAGGTGTTTGCGCCACCACCGTCAGAGGGAGGGGTTGGTGGCGGAAAGAGTCCATATTAATACAGCCTGGGTATAGACAGACCCCTTTCAATGTTTATCAACATTGTGTATGTGCGCGCACCTTGGCTGCAGAAGGAAGGCACACTGGCATTGAGTTTGCCGGTTCGCGCAGTGCAAAACGTCAATTTTATTCTAAATTAATAGAAATGCAGCACCCTACCCATATAAATTTAATATAATATGTTAGTTGAATATGTTTTCTGTATGTTTACCGAGCCGTTTGTTTCTAGGTGGTGTACTTTTAGAGATATTCTACATTTTTCGGTATGAAGATTGCTCAAGGCCATTGACAATGCAGTGAGGTTGCTGATACGCGCAGTACAAAACATCAATTTTATTCCAAATTAATAGAAATGAAGAACTAATCCTAACCGTATAAATTTAATATAATCTGTTCATTTAATATGTTTTCTGTATCCATGCCAACCGGTTTGTTAATAGGTCGTGTAAATTTAGACATATTTCACTTTATCTGTATGAAAATTCCTCATACCGATTGATTTTGCACAAAGACCCTATAATACTAAGACGGCTCACTGTGTAATCAAAATGATCAAACCCACCACTTGGTGCGCTGGCTGTTGTCTTGGTTAAACAGGTGCTATATTATATGTATAAATGTATATATGAATGTGAAGGATGTGTGATGATGGCGATGATGATGATGATGCTGATGATGATGTGTATTTGTTCATAGCAATTTCATATTGATGTGTATTCATACTTACCTATCTCATGTATAATATAATTGTATGTGTTTACATGTGAAACACCAAACAGCAGCCGGGCTGATCAAACCCACCACAAGGTGGCACTGCGAAATTTACATTACCATGGGAGAGATAGGGAGTGAGCCGTCTTAGTATTATAGGGTCTTTGGTTTGCAGTGTGACTGTATGTGGTCCTCTCGCCAAGCTGCGCATGCCCTGACCTAATTACCCATCCTGGCATCATGGGAAATACACCTATACTCCTCATCTTTCCCCGGAACGCCCACATCGTGTTTGGGCGATAATTAGCGGTTGGCATGGCAACCATAACAGGTGTGTTTGGTGAGTGGTGTGCGGGACTTGGGGACCAGGAGGTGCTTCTGGTGATGGTTGTGGTTGTCTTGGGTTCTTAGATATGGTAACCCCTCCTGATATGACCTTAGATGTTGCTAGGAGGTAAAACAACTACAAACGAACTGGATATGGTAGCACAATATTAAGCCCCCAAACAAGAAATTTGGTGATCATCCCCACCCGTGCCCGAAAAATGGCCCGCCCCAGATTTTTTGTTTTAACTGATAAAAATGCGTTGGGATAGCAGCAATTCAACTTTTGTAAGCACACAATATGTTCTAAGCACACACAATCTTCCATTGGGCTAGCAGCGATTCAACGTTTGTAAGCACAAAATATGTTCCAAGCACACAAAACGTTCCAAAATTGAACTGTACGATGTAATACATTTCTAAATGAAAATACAGTGTTCATTGTTTGACTGAAAACATTATGATGTGTACATGAATGACTGAAAAATATAAATAAAAAATATAAATAAAAACTGCCCACCCGACCCAGCTTTTTTTTTCAAAAGGGCGATCGCCAACTTGTAAATGTTGTATTTGGCCTAATTGGATGTTATCTTTTGTAGGTGCAGTTCCACTTATAGTTACAGTTCTAGAAGTACCTGCTCACTGATCTACTGGGGATAGATGGAGGTTGATTGGGTGTGAGGTGGGGGAGGTGAACGTGGGGTATGTGGGGCGTATGGAAAGGTTTGGGCAGGGGGTTTGTATCTTTCTTTGTTTATTGGGGTTTTACATTCTGGAAACATATAAGGTAATATCAGAATGGATACTGACTTGTGACTGTGTGCACTCATTGCGACTTCATAGTGCTGCCCCAATGGGATCCCAGACCGCTGGCACCATGACCCGATATTCCACTCAGTCACAGTATGCTGATACTAAACTAGTCAGTCATTGCCCTATCCTAGTAATGCCGAGCACCAGGTCAGGTAGCAACAAGTATTGTCATTGGTTTGACTCGGCTGGGATTCAAACTCACGCCTTTCTTTCTGCATGGGAAGCCTCATACCGAAACCTAATCTACCGATTAGGCCACCGTTCCCGGTGTGACGTTGGGTGGGTGTGGGGGTGGGGGGAGCGTCCTGGGTGTGGTTTGGGCGTGGCTATACGTTCTTTGTTTAGCTTTGGTTGGTACAGTGGTTAATCAGGTGACCCACTTATGTATGTCAGGCATACATATGACAGTTTCTGCGAATTGTTCATGTTGACTCCAGGTATGCAGGTATTGCAATACCTCAGGGAGTTTGACGCCCCTGCCCTGCAGAATTGTAAACCACTGCCTTCTGGTACAGGTTCTTGACAGAACCGAAGGCTAAGGGAGCAAACCCTGAACAGAAAACCATGTCACTGTGGCAGCATCAAGGGTGGTTGATGTATGGAACTCCCAACATCTCCCGACCAGCCACTGCAGGGACAAATAGTTTTGCGCCTGTCAGGACATGTTCTTGCCGTTGTGAGACCTCTGCTTGCTCCCCAAGAGAGTGCCGCTGGTAACCTGCAAAAGCCAGCATCACTTCAACACTTTTGCAGGCAGCTTTCATGAAATGTGGAGAGCGGCAGTCAAGTAATGAAAGCACTCTTTTTTGCATCACGACCAACAGCATGATGATGATGATGACTGCAAGATGCGTAATTGACTACTCAAACTTGGATCCTCTGCACCCTTATTCTGGACTTTTTACCTGTGCTATCTGCCTTATTACTGACGCAAACTGGAACTTTCAACAATCTTTTCCACACTAATTCATATTGTGTTTAACCTATCGATTTAATTATTGTATTCTTTAATTCCTTACTCTCTTGTACTTCTTTCTTGACACTGATGCTGCCCTCTGTTGTATATAATGTGATTTGACACATACGTCGTCTAGCAGCTCATTTCTTGCTCTGTAACCAAGGCAATTGCTTCTTCATTTTGCATATTTAATCTTATTCATGGAAAATTCCATTACTACTGCATAGTTACGACACTAGTGCTCCCCTTCAGTCTTTTGGAACTAAAGTTGCCAGTGCCTTAAGTCTGCTCTCGGTCTATATAAGGTCACACTCCGCAGACATTCTCACTTCGAGACAGGAGCAGGAAAGGAGACAAACCAGGACAGGACTGGCCAAGGACTCTAATTTGCCGTCCCACCCACAGCACATATTAAGACTTAGGGCCCCACATCTTAGGCCTCACATTGTATGACAAAGACTTAATATCGAACTGTAACTTAAAATTTATAAGGGGAAATTAATACCAACTTTTAAATTGAGGTCGGTTTCATGTTGTTCAATTAAAGAAACAAACCTATTAGATCCATTGATGAACCAGTCCTCCAATGATGCCCCTAATTATTGACACATAATGAACCTGGTGGCCTAATCTGTAGAGTGGAGGCTTTCTGTGCAGAAGGTCGGGAGTTTAAATCCCAGTTGAGTTAAACCAATGAGTTATAAAATTGGCACTGGTTTCTTCCTAGTCAGGCGCTCAGCATTAATAGGATAGGGCAACAACTGGTTACCACAGTGCCAGGATAATATGAAGGTGTGGGATATTGGGTCAAGGCATGGATAGGATGATGATACTCAGGAAGCCTAGATGGTGTAATGGTTAGCACACTACCCTGGAATATAAGAGATATGGGTTCGATTCCTGCTCTAGACGCAATTTCTTCCCATTTTCATCAAACCCATTGTAAAATATTCCCATGTATTGCATTGGTGGGGGAATGCAAATGTTCTATTATGAATCGGGTATACGTGACCAGGTGCATGTATGTGTATATATAGGTGCTGGTGGATTGATTGGTAAATAGACATTGTGGTGCTGTCGGGGCTGTGTGTAAGGGGCACTCAGAGCCAACCCCCTCTGCTAGTCAGGATCACCACACTCAGGCTCAAGGCAGGTGGTGGCCAAGGGAGCCACACAGCTTGGTGGTGGTGGGCAGATCACTGGTAACCATGGG
Source organism: Branchipolynoe longqiensis (assembly GCA_030323885.1). Classification (NCBI taxonomy): domain Eukaryota; kingdom Metazoa; phylum Annelida; class Polychaeta; order Phyllodocida; family Polynoidae; genus Branchipolynoe; species Branchipolynoe longqiensis. The sequence continues at coordinate 7,455,773 of CM059200.1, forward strand.
GACCAGGAATGATGGATCCCTATTGTTGGAGTGAATAATGCTTATTTCTCATTGGGGGAATAGGGTGGGGTGATACTCTATACTGAATCCATGTACCATATAAATAATAAACCAGAGGGCTTGACTCTCTCTCTCTTCTTTCACACTTTATACTCTTCCTTTCTCTTTGCCTGTATTGATTTCACTATAGCCTGCCTACACAACCACAGATTCGAGCAGTAGACTTTACACCATGACACTATTATTAACTACCAAAGAATCCATATCCCTCAAGTAGATTAAAGCTGCATAGTCCGATTAGGCGTCAAGTTTTCAAATTCAAAACAATTATCTAGATTTGATTCTACATATCTATCTTAGATACTGATGCACTTATTAAATATTTGTTGCCACATAGAAGGGAATACTGAGTCAATTTAATAGAACTGTTACTGCAGAAGCCTATGGTATCAGAGTTTTGGCATGCTTGCCAACATTATTTTCACAGGTTTGAATTTCAAATATCTGAAAAGGTAGCCATTTCAAGTAAAAGTTAATTCAAACTGAAGTAAGGTAGATTATTATGATCAATTTAATATACTTATCTCAGAAAAATGTCAGAAACTCAAAACCATCGGACTATGCAACTTTAATGTAAATGCCAATTTTCCCATAATAACCACACAGTTTTTGCGGCCACCTACCGTCTTAGCCCATAATACTGAACTTATTATGGCTAACCCACTAACACACTCACCTCCTTTATAACCTACTAATATGCCCTAACTAAGTAGTCGCCAAACTATATATTTACATCGTAATGTAAGCAGCCAGAAGACCAGTGCCTCAGCGCTGAAAAAATGTATGTTCTGATGAACAAACTGTTTCACCAAATAAACACTGGCCAAAAATATCCTATGGCCAGAAGTAAACTAGTTTCACGGCACTGGAAAAGAAAAGACATTAATTCTACAGAATAACGGGGATTATTAATTAATTTGACCTAATTTTGAGAGGATTCTAAAGGAACTCACCTGGACTAGTTGTGCCTCCTAGAGCAACAAATAGGAGTATACAAATGAGAACGCAATGTACATGCTGGAGCAGTCCCACGCCGCCGCGCCACCTGGACGGACCAGCGGGAACTAGGAGTTCGAAGGTCATGGCCGAGCTGTAGGAGTAATCCAAGGTGAAGGTCGAAGGCAGCGCTCTGCAGACAAAGAAGGGACAGGTAGGGTTCTTTAATGGCAATGTTGTCAGGTCGAGTGGGATATCAGTGGGCGATAATGGGTGCTGTCTCATCTTTTTGTTGTTATTTTGTTGTTGTTTTAAATATAGTTTATTCATTGAATGAAGTCTTTTGTCAGTGCTGTGGCACTGGTCTTCCAGCCATGTGGCAATACAGTTATTTACAATATATGTATAGGTAGTCTGATATTGTCATTAGCAGCTAGCTCAAGTCAGCTGAAATAACACTATTAATCATTGCAAGACTTACATATGGTATAGTTTGACAATTGACATATACAATAGTAGTTCTTTGTTGTATACATACATACTTAGATACATAAATGTGTATTGATTACACCTTTACATTACGGAGTGGTTAGGTGCATAGTTTCCATTCACAGGTTTGAATACCAACTGTGTGAATTGCATAATTATCATGTTGTTGGAGATAGCATTTTGAGATGGAGTGTTAGTAGTTTGTTTATTCTGTTAGATAGAGTGTGGTTAGCTTGTAGGGTTATGCTTAAAGGGTTAATACCTCGGGTGTGTTTTTAATTACATGAAGTAGTATGAGTAAGTAGGTAAATGATAGGTAAGAGTGCTTGGGGCTTTTTTGTCTTTTTTGTGTTGGTACATTAGTTGTTTAAAGCTGCATAGTCCGATGAAAATATCCAATTTTCAAAACCAAAACAATTATCTAGATTTGATTCTACATATCTAACTTAGATAATGGTGCACTCATTAAGCATGTGTCATCACAGTGAAGGGAATACAGATGCAATTTAAGAGAACCTGTTACTGCAGATGCCTATGTGTCAGAGTTTTGGCATGCTTGCCAAAATTAATTTTGCATGGTTATACTTCAAATATCTCCTAAATTAACCATCCAAAATAAAAGTTATTCCAACTAAAGTAAGGTAGTCTATAACGATCAATATAATGTATTTATCTCAGAAAATGACAGAATCTCTAAACCATCGGACTATGCAACTTTAAGCGGGGGAGATTTCAATCACAGAGAATTGGTCTCCCTCATTCCACTGCTCCTTACCCTACCCTAATAATGCTGAGCGCCTAGCTAGGAAGAAACAAGTATCAATTTGTAAGTCATTGGCTTGACCCCACCAGGGTTTGAACCCACAAGCCCATGTAAGTATTTTGTGTAAGTATTTTATTCTTCACCGGATGCAAAGGCTGAACTGGTAGAGTGCAGGCTTCCCGTGTGGCAGGTCAGGAGCGTGAATCCCAGATGGGTCAAAGCAAGGACTTATAACATGGATACTTGTTGCTACCTAGCCTGGAGCTCAGCAGCTCAGTATTGATCAGTATCAGACAAGGATTTGTTAGAACAGTATCAGGATAATGTGAGTGTGTGGGATTTTAGCTCACAGTGCTAGCTTCAACCTTATGGAACTCCATAATACTCCCATGGATAGACTACTGTTCACAACTGTGGTTACCCACTTCTAAAGGACAGCTGACAAAGCTAGAGTCACTGCGACGCAGCGTCACATCATATATCGAAGACACCAAGAGCCTGGATTACTGGGACAGACTAAAATTCCTCAAAATCTACTCCATTGAACATCGATGTGAGAGATATTGAATTATATACACCTGGAAAATGATTGAAGGCAAAGTACCGAATTATGGCATAACAATGTATCATTCAAAAAGATATGGTAGACTAGGTAAGGTACCAGCAATAAATACAAAAGCCTCACAATCAACAAGAACACTGCGGGAAGAAAGTCGTTCTGTTCGAGGAGTACAGTTCTACAATACAATGCCAGCTTACATTAGAAATCAATCAAACTGCAGTGTACAATCATTCAGAAGGCCGTTTGACAAGGTGTTAACAACAATACCAGATGAACCACAGATTCCAGGATACACCGAGCCAACGCCAGCAGATTCAAACTCATTACTGCACATGACAAAACTGAACAGAGCATCCTCACCACATGTGATGGGCTCTGATAGTGGAGTCTCTGACTTGGCCTGAGCATACAGCTCAAACACTCTAATCTAATCTAATCTAATCATGGTCTACCAGTGGTGCAGCACTATGAAGTCATCATGGATGCACACGGTCAAAGGTTGGTAGGACTACCCGTCCTGATATGATCTTACATGATGCATACAACATAAAACAACAAAGAAAAACATTAAATTCTTCTGAGTTATTCTTATTTCTTCCTCAGCGGAGTATTCTTGTTTTGACCACGGACACCCCTTCATGTTTGCGCAGTAATTGACACTACCAATTGTAATAAAGTGATAGCGATAGTGGTGCTCGCGCCAGTTCGGCGGCTACTCGCGGCGGGTTTGCCTCACTGCTTGCAAACCTAAGTCGCCCAGGTCGCTGCCATCACCTGTTCGGGCGGCAGTAGCGTTCGGTGGACGAGATGCTACAGGCACTCCGTTATTAATATTAATATAAGGTATTTATATTTCACATAAATATACATTTAATGTATATTTATGTTTTGCAATCCTTTTGGGTTTTTTTGTTTGTTCCAGTGGGTTTTATTATCCTCTGAATACCTTATTGTCGGTGGTGATGCACTGCTCTTCTAGCCCTAATGATAATTGCCACTACGCACTAAACACAGCTAGAACAATACAGATAGACAATTACAAGACAATTAGCAGAGCATCACTATTAATAGTGGATAAAGGATGAGATGGGAGATAGTAAGAAGCCCAGGAGGAGGTGACTGCGTCGTATCTGAAGCATCAGTAGGGGGGGGGGACACAGATGATTATATTTATAGACCTGACATACTCATTGAAATGAATACATATCGATGCTGTTTTCTGTTGGGGTTTTACATATTGGCAACATCTAAGGTCATATTAGGACACGTACCGACTTGTGGTTACAGCGTGCACGCGTGGCGAATTTATAGTGCTTCCCCACGGAGAGACCAGGTCACTGGCACCATGGCCCGATATCCCACACAGTCACATTATGCTGATACTGTGATGCCCAGTACTTGTCCGATACTTTTATTAATACTGAGTGTCAGGCTAGGTAGCGACAAGTGCCAAGTTTATGAGTGATTGATTTGAGTCGGCTAGGATTCGAACTCTCGACCTTCCGCACGGGAAGCCTGCGCTCTACGGATTCAGCTGCCGCATTGCGTCACGTATATTAATGAATATCTATTAATGTATATACCGTATATGTCCCAATAGAAGCGCGCTACCCAATAGAAGCACACCCCCCCATTTCAAGATTGAAAGCACGCACAAATTTACGATCATATTCAGACTGAATGCACATAAAGTAAGACAATCCCACTCAGAGGCATGCCAAAAACAAATCCATGAAATTCTTTAACTTTGAATAGATGTGTATCCATGTGTCTGCACTCATGCAGTGTGCATCTATTGGGACATATACAGTACTCATATAGTGGTTTACCTATGCGTAGAACACATTAATGAACATGTATTACCATATATTTCCCAATAGACACGCACTGCGCAAGTGAAGACACATGGATGCGTGTCTATTTATTTCCCGTGGGTGCAAAGCAATTATTGGTGATGGTTTGTTTCAAATTAACATGCGCTATGATTACATATGCAGATATTGTGAAACATTCATTACTGTTTATTATTTCATGGATTTGTTTTTTTGTGCCTCTGAAATAAAGTGGGATTGTCTTATTTTATGTGCATTCAGTCTGAATATGATCGTAAATTTGTAGGTGCTTTCAATCTTGAAATGAGGGGTGTGCTTCTATTGGGTAGCGTGCTTCTATTGGGACATATACGGTACGTGTATACAGTGATCTAGATAGACATAGCTCACATTAATGAATCTGTATTCATATAATATATACACATAAAGTGGTGAACATATACACACCACACATTATTCAATATATATTAATGTATGTATAATCATATAGTGGTGTAGATATACATAACACCCATTATTCAATATGTATTAACATATATCCAATACTCATATATTGGTGTAGATATACATTATTGAATAGGGATTAATGTATATGATGTCAAATAAAAACTTAAATCGATGATCGTCCCGACCCGTGCCTGAAGAATCGCCTGCCCCTGAGTTTGTGTTATTCCTTTTTTTTGTTAAACTGTGAAGAAAAGCATCGGGCTAGGAGCAATTCAACTTTCGTATCAATTTTTAACTCATTGCTTTGATTCGGTCAGGGTTCTAACCCAGGAGTTTGAATACCACGACCTACTAGAATGGGAGGCAGACCCTCAACTCATTCAGCCATCGTGTCTGGTTATGTATTACGTCTCCGTAAACAAAATATATGCATTAATTAAAAAACGCCCGCCCGACGCTGATTTTTATTTCAAACGGACAATCACCATTTTTTTAATTTGGACTAAATATTCAAATACCATTCTAAAATCATCATCGAATCAGTATGGGATGTATAAACTAGTTCAGGATAGCTGTGAACTTGCAATGCAATTATGTATAACTTTGCACATATCCATGGCTAATCCTTAACACCGGAACCACCATAACAAGGTGGACAGAGCAAACCAGGTTTTTAAATATTTGGGAATTTTGGGGTGATTTTTATTTAGTGCTATGCAACCAAGCAGGCGACGGCTGTGTTGATACTCTGCAGCCAACGGACTGCCGGGTACCAGCTAACTACTCACCAGACTGGTACCTGACTACATTGGTACTCTGAAGCCAATGGGCTGCCGGGTACAAGCTAGGGTCACTTGCCCTGTTGATTGATACCCGGATTAAAGACTTTCACCACGGCCACCAGCCAGTCCAGACTATGCACATGCGCCTTTAGCAACTGTGTTGGTATTAAATCAACCGGGTGGGTACACTGTTGTCTTCTTGTGGATGTTTAAAGCACCTGTCACACTTTACCAGACTGAGTACCGGACACCACCGGACAAAGAATTGTATATTCCGGTGCTCTCCGGTACACAAAATGTATCGAAATGTATCGAAATAGAGCGTAATTGGGTCAATTGCCACCAGACAACCGGACAAGTACAGTATATGTACCGTACATGACCGGATGAGAACCAGACAAGAACCGGACGAGAACCGGACACGTAGCGGATGGGTACCGGACATGTACCGGACAAAACGGACAAAATGGACACACCGGACACCAGCGGATGGGTACTGGACATGTACGGATGGATACCGAATGGGTACCGGACATGTACCGGACAAACCGGACACCAACCGGACACGCCAGTCCGGCGGTGTCCGGTTGAAGTTGTGTGCATGTTCAAAACTTGTACCGGACACTGCCAGACACCGCCGGACACCACCGGACACCGCCGGATAGGTACCGGACATGTACCGGACATCGGCGTACAGTACCAGACAGTGGCCAGTTCTCGTGCGGTTCCCCAGTCCGGTATGGTGTGACTGGGCCTTCAGAAGTAGATAAGGGATATATAATAAGATATACAAACTTTTCAAGGTGAAGTCAATATATGCTACAAAAGAGTTGTTGTAGACACGTGGTTGGTTGGTTGTCGGGGTTTTACGTCCTGGCAACATCTAAGATCATATCAGGAGAGTTGCCGATTTGTGACAGTGCACACTCATGGCGACTTTATAGTACTTCCCCAGTGGGAGACCAGGCCGCCATCATGTCCGAATATGCCACTCAGTCAGATTATCCTGACACTGAGCTACCCACAGTCCTTGCCCTATCCTAATAATGTTTAGTGCGTGGCTAGGAAGCGGCAAGTATCAATTGTAAAGGCATTGGTTTGACTCAACCAGGGACCCAATATTTTCTGCCAAACCGGGAGACGGACGCTCAACTGATTTGGTCATCCGGTCTGGCTGGTGTATGTATACACATGGTAGCAATATGCAAACAATAGTCCAAACATGTGGTGTTAGTGCTACACCAGCTGTTATTGTCAGAAGTGTGCATGTGTGTGTTTGATTAGGCCTACTTCAAGTTTGTTTGTTTATTGCTGTTGTATGTCCTAGCAACAACTAAGGGCATATCAGGACGGGTGATGACTTGTGACCGTGCAGACACATGGTGACTTTATAGTGCTTCCCCGCTGGGAGACCACGCCGGCAGTACCATTTTTTTTTCTTTATTTTTTTTTTAATTGAGGCTGTATTGAGGCTGTCCATAGCATATAAGCCCGGGTACCCAGGCTTGTTTTCAATGCTGGCCAGTTGTAGTGTTTGTGTTATCTTACCACACAGTGGCTGCTGATAAGGTATTTGATTGCCTGCATTTCAGTAGCAGATAGATAATTGGTTGGTATGGTTAGTAGCCTATGTTAGTTTTTTTGGATTTTCTTGGTATATATGTTTTTATTTTTCTACTCTTATTACTAGACAAGCCTACTCCTATTTACATATCATAGGCTTGTACGTAGCTGTGTGGTGTGTTATCTGGCTACTTTTGGCATGGTTACCTTCCATTGGGCATCCCGCTGGTGGGCCGTGACATATCACATGCCCCTTTGCGGTGCAGCTTACTGGGGGTTTCCTAGCATTATTTTGCACAGATAATTTTTGTAAGTTTTTAGGTCAGGAATTTTTAGGTCATGCCCTGATATCCCACTCAGTCACATTATCCTGACACTGAGCCAACCAGTCCTTGCACTATCCTAATAATGTCGAGCCCCTGGATAGGAAGTGACAAGTATCAATTTTTAAGCTATTGGTTTGACTTGACCAGGGTTCGAACACACAAACCCATGGGTTCGGATCCCCCCGATCTCCCAAAACAGGACACGGACGTTATTCCCGAAGGAACAGCCTGACATCAAGTCTAAGCCACAAAATAAAGTCAGTATCCCATTTTTAATCAATAAATGTTGGACTTTTGTATTATTAATTACAAAATTACAAAGTTAAATAAAACAAATTTAGAGATAAATATGTAATACAGAATGCGACACAACACACGGTCAGCCTGGATAAACCCATAACCATGGCAACACATCGCATCATTATGCGGCGTCATGCAGCCATCACCTGGAAGAGTGTTGCGGAATAAAGAGTGGCACTAATGTGGTGGCAAACCGGCAGGTGGCGCTGTGAATGCTGGGCCCACCCCCCACCCCCCGCCCCCATCCCCCACCCCCCGCCCCTCATCCCCCACCCCCATCCCCACCCCCCGCCCCTCATCCCCCACCCCCACCCCCACCGCACCCCCCACCCGAACTGCACCCCCCACCCCCACCCCATCCCCCACCTCATCCCCCACCCCACCCCCATACCACCCCACACCCCATCCCCCACCCCCAACCCCACCCCATCCCACACAACCACCCCACACCCACCCTCATCCCCACCCCATCCCCCGCAAGCACCCCACCCCCACCGCATCCCCCACAACCATAAAACCCCCACCCCCACCCCCAACCCCAACCCCAACCCCACCCCCACTCCCACCCCATCCCACACCACCACTCCCACCCTCGGCCCGCTTCGACAAGATCCTCATGTTTATGCAGATGTTGGGAGTGTAGACAGCTGCAAGGCTTAAGCAGATGGCCACCATACAGTGATCAGGCGACAAGAGACAAGCAGATGTTCTCGATGTTCAACTCGCAAAGTGTTCATGATGTGAGCCTTGGATCCTTTTTTTATATTATTTTTTAAATCTTCCCACCCGGCAATGTGTCAGAAGTAGTGATTGTTTCAATATGCTTACGGTTTGTTTGATGTTTGTTTGTTGTTCCTTTGTGTCCTAGCAACATGTAAGGTCACACATGAGCTTAGATGTTACTAGAACGTGAAACAACAAACAAACAACAAACATCAGGACTGGCACTGACTTGAAACAGTGCACACAAATATGGTGACTTTATAGTGCTGCCCCAACTGGGAGACTAGGCCACTGGCACCATGACCCGATACTCCACTCAGTCACATTATCCTGACACTGTCCTAACCAGTCCTCATCCAATCCTATTGGATGAGGACCCGTCGGTACCCGTCCTGATATGACCTTAGATGTTGCTAGGACGTAAAACAACAACAAACAAACGAATCCAATCCTATTAATACAGAACGCCAGGCTAGGTGGAGACAAGTATCAATTTTATAAGTCATCGACTTGGGAAGCCTGCGCTCTACCGACTCGGCCAGGGCGTCCGGTTCCTGCTTATGGTAAACTTCCATGTGCATTGGAATCGGCGAGCTTACCTAAAAGTGGAAAAATTCCACATTAAGGTCGATATTTGCATCTCTGACCTGGTATCCTGCTCAGTCACACTATCCTGACACTGAACCAACCAGTCCCTTCCCTATCCTAATACTACTGAGCAACAGGATAGAAAGCGACAAATATCAACTTTTTTGTCATTGTGTAAAGTCCACGGCTGGAATCTGTGGTTGTGTATGCAGGCTATGGTGAAATCAATACAGGCAAAAAGAGAAAGGAAGAGTATAAAGAGTGAAAGAAGAGAGAGCCAAGCCCTACGGTTTATTCTTATATGGGACATGGATCCAGTAATGTATATCACCTGACCACTTTCTCCCAATTAGAATCAAGCATCTACAGCTCTACCAATGAGAATCAAGCATTTCCGGTCCCCATGGTTACAGTGATCTGCCCACCACCACCAAGTGGCGTGGCTCCCTTGGTCACCACCTGCCCTGAGCTGAGTGTGTGGTGATCCATGACTAGCAGAGGGGGGAGGGGGTAGTGGGTAGGGCTCTCAGTGCCCCTTACACACTATCTTACTAGCACCACAATGTCTATTTACAATGAGTACAGTATCACCAGCAACTACATAAACACATCTATGCACCTAGCACTATATACCTTTTTCATAAGTAGAACATTTGCATTCCCCCACCAATGCATCAATATCGGAATATTTTACAATTGGATTCGCTCGACCAAGATTCGACCCCGTGGGTTCGAATCCCACGATCTACCAACACGAGAGACGGACGCTGACCTCATTCGGCCATCCCGTCTGATCGGCATTTGTTTATCCCGTCATAGAATGCTGCATCATTTGCAAGTTAGTTAATTTTTATGTCTGATGTACTCTTGTATGGCTAAAGACACAGTGATGCTTTAATGTCAATGTTTTAACAAATATATATTGATCAATACAATAAATAAGACCTAGCAATGATTCAGTCCTACTTAAAGGCACATGTTTCAGTTTTACATGAAAAGAAGTGAGGGGGGCGGGACATAGCTTAGGCGGTAGAGTGTCCACCTGTAGACACTAGCGTGTCATCTTATCAATCCTGCTCAGTGGATCTATTTGCAGTTTGGGCTATTTTTTTTAATATGTTTTTCGGTAAATATGTTTATTCTGCTGAATAATTCTTTTGCCAGAGCCAAAGCACTGGTCTTCCAGCCAGTTTTCAATTCAGGGTTATTTACCCAAAAGGTATATAGAATAAGGTGTACAATAACTGTTGAATACACAATTTGCAGCGTGTAACACAATGAAATTCTGTAACCCAAATGTTTGATAGCAATATGGTAACAGTAGTGTCATATAACTACATCAATATTCCAACCAGTGGTTCGCAACTCGTTCATCAACGGCCGTGGTATGTGCTATGTTGTCTGTAGGAAAGTGAATATAAAAGCACCTTTTCTGCTTATTGGAAAGAGTAACCTATGTGGTGGCAGTGGGTTTCCTCGAAAGAAATATGTCAGAATGACCATATGTCTGAGGTCCAATAGCCGATGATAAAAATCAATGCGCTCTAGAGGCGTCGTTAAATAAAACAAGCCTTACTCTGAAAGGAGGCGAGTGTAGGAAGTTCTCAGGCACAGCTCCATATCCGTACCCGAGAGGTGCTCAGTTTGTTGACATATGCTATTTTAAAGACGGGAAGCCCCTGCCCCGACACGCACAACCTTTGCTCAGATCTCCCAAAGACCCTATAATACTAAGACGGCTCACTCCCTATCTCTCCCATGGTAATGCAAATTTTGCAGTGCCACCTTGTGGAGGGTTTGATCATCCCAGCTGCTGGTTGGTGTTTCACATGTAAACACATACAATTATATTATACATGATATAGGTAATTATGAATACACATCAATATGAAATTTCTATGAACAAATACACATCATCATCAGCATCATCATCAGCATCGCCATCATCACACATCTTTCACATTCATATATACATTTATACATATAATATAGCAACTGTTTAACCAAGAGAACAGCCAGCGCACCAAGTGGTGGGTTTGATCATTTTGATTACACAGTACAGGCTGAGTGAGCCGTCTTAGTATTATAGGGTGTTTGGATCTCCATACCCACCCCACCCCCACCCGGCGCCTCTCCATCCTGGTCCCTTCTCGACTCCCTCCATAGTATGAAGTGAATGTGTTAGTGTTAGAGCGCAGTCTTGTCACATGTGGAAGTTTGTGGGTTTGAATTGCGGTAAAATAAAAGCAACGACTTACAAAATTGATACCTGTCGCTACCTAGCCTGGTGCTCAGCATTAACACGATAGGGAAAGGACTGGTTAGCTCAGTATCAGGATAATGTGACTGAGTGGGATATCGTGTCATGTGGCTGGTCGGTCTGGTCTTCCATTGCGGCAGCACCATAAATCTTCCATGCCAACGCCCTGTCCCAAGTTAATGCCCTTCCTTAGATGTTGCCAGGATGAAAAACCCAAACTAAGAATCAAAATATGTTTAGTTGCACATAAAGAAGTCTAGTAAAATCAAACATGGCAAATATCAACTAGCATTTATAGTTTACCTGAAGATTTTGTTTTCGTGAACTATATCATATTTTTGTGTGTGACATATCGGCGAGATATACGAACCCCATTTAGGATGAGGAGTAACCTTGTAGACCGGAAGTTAATCCTTCGAGGCCCCTGGCGGCAGAAGTTGTTAACTGCCTTAACACGAGCGTTCTTGTGGAATGAAGCTAAGACCGGATTTCCGGATCAATTCTCAAACAACGCCCCCCCCCCCGCCCCAGACTACCACCACCACCGCATCACCACCACAGCACCACCACAGCACCACCACAGCACCACCACAAACATCAATACAACACCACCACATCACCACCACAGCACCACCACAAACACCTATACCGCACCACCACAGCACCACCACAACACCACCACAGCACTACCACAGGACTACCACGGCACCACCACAGCGCCACCACATCACCACCACAGCACCACCACATCACCACCACAGCACCACCACAGCACCACCACATCACGACCGCATCACCACCACAGCACCACCACAGCACCACCATATCACCACCACAATACCACCCCAGCACCACCACCACAGCACCACCACCACAGCACCACCACACCACCACCACACCACCACCACAGCACCACCACATCAGCACTACATCACCACCACAGCACCACCACAGCACCACCACCGCACCACCACAGCACCACCACCGCATCCCCAACACAGCACCACCAGAGCACCACCACACCACCACTCTGAACACCGGATTACATGCGCTACAGCTGACATTGCCTGCACCACCGCAGTCCACTCCTCCAGGGCCTCACCGACATTAGTGTGCTACAAACCACCTGCACTACCTCTCCACAACCTAACACCACCCCTCCAGCCCCTCCACTACCTGACGGTACTAGCTTCACCTCTCCAACACCTCACACCACCCCTCCTCACCCTCAACTACCTGACTGTTCAACCAGCACCTCACACCATCCCTCCTCACCCTCAACTACCTGACTGTCCTACCACCACCTCACACCACCCCTCCTCACCCTCAACTACCTGACTGTTCTATCCCCACCTCACACCATCCCTCCTCATCCTCAACTACCTGACTGTTCAACCACCACCTCACACCATCCCTCCTCACCCTCAATTCCCTGACTGTTCAACGACCACCTCACACCAGCCCTCCACCCCCCAACTCCCTAACTGTTGTACCACCACGTCAGACCACCCCTCCTCACCCTGAACTACCTGACTGTTCTATCAGCACCTCACTCCACCCCTCCTCAACCCCAACTACCTGACTGTTCAACCACCACCTCACACCATCTCTCCTCACCCTCAACTACCTGACAGTGCTACCACCACCTCACACCACCCCTACTCACCCTCAACTACCTGACTGTTCTATCACCACCTGACTGTTCTATCACCACCTTCCACCACAAGCACCCTCCCCCCCCCCCGCACTAATTCACACCTCAACCTACCACCCCCACACACTGGAACCACCGATCCCCTCCCTCCACACACCAACCCATCAACCCCTCACACTCACAACAACTCTTCCCACTCCTCCACATCCCATCCTGCACAGCCGCCCTCCACCCACGCTCACCTGACCCTTACCCCCTGACAATCTCGTGCATCTGTTCGATTGGAGATTGATTCCTTACAAGAAATTCACCTACATTATTTCCCAATTCTAAACAACAAACTAAACAAACCCAACTGAGCGAAAATGAGGGAGTCAATTAGTAACACGTCAATTTTAATTTCTGGAATGCAACGTGCTGGAGTTGTGCTTTATCTACATGTGTATGATGTGGTTCGGTCAAATTTGGTATTTGTTTTTTTGTCCACATATTTATAACTCCAAATATTACAAACGTTAGGGACCAGACGGGATTGCAAAATGAGTTGACCATCATTCTCGCATTTGGTAGATTGTGGCATTCAAACTCTCAGGTTCAACCCTTATCACATCAAACTTAAAAATTGATATTTGTAGCTTCCTGGCCCGGTGCTCGGCATTAATAGGATAGGGCAAGCACTGGTTGGCTCAGTGTCAGGATAATGTGACTGATTGGGATATCAGGTTATGGTGCCGGTGGGCTGTTCTCCCATTAGGGCAGCACTATAAAGTGTCCATGAGTGCGCACTGTCACAAGTCAGTACTCATTCTGATATTACCTCAGATGTTGCCCAGACGTCAAACTCCAACAACCAAGCAATAAATGTCAGTTCTGTAGCCTTGGTTTTCTGGCATTTGTGAAACGTTGCTGAATGGTAGTATATACAGGGCGGCTAGGAAATAGGTCACGTTTGGCTACGTTCAAAATTGACTCCGTCAAAACAGGAGACTTTGATGTTTCCAGAGTAGAAAAGACAACTGAGAGGATAAAGGCTGACCGCACTTTAATAGCCAATACTCGCCTGGCAGGTTGCAATGATGTGGAGTATAATTTGAATGATATCTATATAAATTAGCGGAAAGTGCATATAAAATACCTCTTGCTGGTTCTTGGAAAGAGTAGCCTAGGTGGCGGCAGTCCTCTAAAGAAATATGTCAGAATCACCAGATGTTTGCCGTCTAATAACCGATGATAAAAATGTATGTGCTCTAGCGGCGTACTTTTAGATAAATATAAAAGGTATATGAGCCTGTCTCAAAAGGTGCTAACTCTTCGGGTTTTTTGTCCATAGTAACGATTGACACAAAAAAGCACAAAAACGGTTACACTGAAAACAGAAGGACATTTGCTTCAAATCAATATGTATTCTATTGGGATTGTGAAACACCATGTAAAAAACAAATCAGTTTATCCTGAGCAAATACATAAGTAGATAGTGTGTTGATCGTTACTATGGACAAAGTTTTGTCCCATATTGCTTAGCACCTTTTGAGGCAGTTTCATATGTTCATTATTACAATGTAGCATAAAAGCATAGAACAATCCGGTTTTGATTTCCGTTAGATTTAATGAGAAAATACATTAAGTTGATCCAGATTACATTAGTTTATACAAGTAGTATTTCAAAGGTTACCTTTCGAGATATTTGAAGTGAAAAGATGTGAAATAAATAATGAGGGTTTTAGCTTGGAAATGATGTTAGAGAAAATATAATTCAGCAGTGGCGACTTTTGTTGAATTTACTTAGAGTTCCTTGGACCAGATGAGATGGCCGAATGAGTTGAGCATTGCCTCCTGTTTTGGGAGATCAGGGGATCAGAACCCATGGGTTTGTTGGTTCGAACCATGGTCGAGTCAAACCAATGACTTTAACACTTTTACTTGTCGCTTCCTAGGCAGGCATTCGGCATTATTAGGATAGGGCAAGGACTGGTTGGCTCAGTGTCAGGATAATGTGACTGAGTGAGATATAAGGTCATGCTGCTGCTGGTCTGGTCTCCCAGAGGGGCAGCACTATAAAGTCGCCAAAATACGGCTACAGACTGTCACAAGTCGGTAGCCGTCCTGATGTGACCATATATGTTGTTAGGAAATAAAACAACAACAAACAAACAAACTTAGAGTTCCTTATATGCAGTATTTTTGACATGCACACCAAAATGGATGACTTCATAGGCCTCAGCTGTGACGGGTTCAATTAAATTGATTTCACCAGCCGCAACAACCAAATAAGTTTAGCGTCCCTCTCCCATTTTCGTAGATCGTAGAATTCGAACCCATGGGTTCGAACCCTGGTCGAGTCAAACTACTGACTTCAAAATTGATACTTGTCTCTTCTGAGCTTGGCACTTGGCATTACTAGGATAGGGCCATGACTGATTGGCTCAGTGTCATTAAAAGACACTATAAATTTGCCATGACTGTGCACTGTCAAAAGTTGGTACCCATCCTGATATGACAGGCAGATGTTGCCTCTTTCCGATAAGCAGTTAGGGGTCTTTAATGTGCACTTTCCCACAGATGGGACAGCACTCACCACAGCTTTTGATGAACAAGTTGTGGACCACTGGTTGGAACGGAAAATAGCCCAAACTTCAAATTGGTCCACTGAGCAGGATCGATCCGATGACCTACAGCTTCCGACGTGGAGACTCTACCACCTGAGCTACGTCCCGCTCCCACTACAACTACTAAACAAAGCTTGACCTTAGAGCCTCTCTGCTCTCGAAATCTGTGTTTTCCCCCAACAATTTCAAGATGTGTTGAACAGGAAATATTGATGGTTAGCAATATGCAATATGGACTTTAATGAAAGAGAATTGTATTCGCTCATGATCTTGATGAATATGTCAAATTGTCTGGTGTCATGGAAGTTCACCTTTAACATAAAATTTGTGACCTTACTATAAAAATGTTCTATCTGACAAAGTGACCGAATTGGTGTTATGGATGTAAAAATGTTCTATCTACAAAAGGATATCATGCAGTTAGACAACTGTTTCTCAAATATTGTTTTATCTGCTTTGCTATCATGCAGTTACACAGCTTAGATGTATCAAGCAATTCTGAGCAAAAAGAACCACAGCACCGCCACAGCACCACCATTCTCAACGCCGGATTACATGGCCTATAGCTGACAACAGTCCCTGCAGCACCGCAGTCCACTACTCCAGGGCATCACCAATATTAGTGTGCTACAAAACCAGCTGCACCACCTCTCCACAACCTAACACCACCCCTCCAGACCCTCCACTACCTGACGGTACTATCGTCACCTCTCCACCACCTCACACCACCTCTCCTCAACCTCAAGTACCTGACTGTTCTACCAACACCTCACAACACCCCAAGTACCTGACTGTTCTACCAACACCTCACAACACCCCTCCTCACCCTCAACTACCGGACTGTTATACCACCACTTCACACCACCTCTCCTCACCCTCATTATCTCAAAAGCACCATTTTGTCATATAGAACCTTTTCTATTAAGGTCGCGATTATATACGCACCTGTAGACTGAGCTGTGCACTTGCTACCTAGGGTAGCAGACAAATAGATTTCGCTGGTGCCCTGGGTATATGTTCGTAACAGTCCACGTAACTCCGAGAGCAGTCTTCTATCCTTTAATATACCAGTGGATGTATATCCGTAACAGGAAAATCAATTCCGAGAGTAATGTGGGATTATTCTATCGACTGGTTCCAAAAGTAACCTCTCAACTCAGAGAGTAGTGCCTGAAGCATTTATCCACCAGCGTGCGTATTTTCATCCTAGTAAAAGCAAATCCATGTGTTATCCATTGTGTTATCCAATTATCAACTGGCTTGTAAGTTATAAGTGAATTGCGAGAGCAGTGCCCTAACCGTGAGATCCTTCTATCGACTAGTTCCTAAGCAACCTCTCAACTCGGAGAGTAGTGCCTGACCCTTTTATCCACCAGGGTGCGTATATGCATCTAAGTTAAAGCAAATCCATGTGTTATCCAATTATCAATCGGTGAGCAGTGCCTGATACTTTAGTCCATGCATAACAGTCCATTCAACTCTGAGAGCAGGCGGTTTTCCGGTAATCCACTGGACTTGACAAATACGCGCAACCTGGAAATGAACTCTGAGAGCAGTGCCGCATCTCCTTATCCACAGGTGTTTTATATCCGTAACAGTCCATTCAACTCTGAGAGCAGGCGGTTATCCGGTAATCCACTGGAGTGCATGTATGTGCGCAACTTGGAAATGAACTCTGAGAGCAGTGCCCCATCTCCTTATCAACCGGTGTTTTCTATCCGTAACAGTCCATTCAACTCCGAGAGCAGAGCCTCACACTACCTTCAACTGTTGCGCATAATCAATCTCTCTCTCTCTATATATATATACACATACATAGAGCCACTCGACAGAGTAGGTCTACACTATGGAAGCTGGCACCCAAAGGAAACCCTGCGGAAGAAGCGTGAACGGTGATGACCGATCTCCCGGGGAAGGGTGAGGTATAGCCGGTCACGACGGGTGTTAGGGAGCCCCGGGGCCCGACAATAACAACCACCGAGCTTGGCGGGATACGCAGCCGCAGCGACGGCAGCAGTAACAGCGGCGCCGGCCTCTCTCCGAGCGGGGATTAGACTGAACGATGGCCGGTACACGACGGGCTGAGGCGAAATTGCGCGCGCACACTGACTGACAACAAAAGCACGCGGCTGCTCGGGTCCGGGGCTAGCCTCACTCTGAGCCTCCACCATGCGCACGCGCACACCACAGACCGCCCCTGCGTCCCGCGCCTCCCTCCCGCCGCCCGCCCGGAGCGCCACCAAGCGCCGCCCGCCCTCCCGCCCGCCCGCTGCGCCACCTACAGGGATGCCTGACAGGAGTGTGGGTGTGTGTGTGGGGGGGAGGGGGGAGGGGGGCCACAGGCGGGAAGCATGGGAGAAGCACAGGTTTTTTTATTCATTTTAATTCGGTTAAACTGTTTTAAACTCCAATTAGGGAGTTCAACCAGAGTGAGGCACAGGGCCGGTTCCAGGACCTGTTAGATATGTCCCAATGAAAGGGGGGAACCCATGGAAAGTGCACGGCCCGGAGCCAGGTTTTTTGTTATTTACAATTTATATTTTTTATTTATTTATATATTTATTTTATTATATTTTAGCTACGCGCTACATAGAGGATTCAACCAGGGGGTGGCGCAGGGCCGATTCCAGGACCTGCTAGATGTGTTCCAAATGAACGGGGGGAACCCAGGGGAAGTGCAGGGCCCGGAACTAGGTTTTGATTTTGATTTTTTTATTTTGTTCACATTGTTCATTTTGTTAACTTTATTCACTTTATTCATTCCATCCATTCCGTCCATTCCGTCCATTCCGTCCATTCCGTCCATTCCGTCCATTCCGTCCATTCCGTCCATTCCGTCCATTCCGTCCATTCCGTCCATTCCGTCCATTCCGTCCATTCCGTCCATTCCGTCCATTCCGTCCATTCCGTCCATTCCGTCCATTCCGTCCATTCCGTCCATTCCGTCCATTCCGTCCATTCCGTCCATTCCGTCCATTCCGTCCATTCCGTCCATTCCGTCCATTCCGTCCATTCCGTCCATTCCGTCCATTCCGTCCATTCCGTCCATTCCGTCCATTCCGTCCATTCCGTCCATTCCGTCCATTCCGTCCATTCCGTCCATTCCGTCCATTCCGTCCATTCCGTCCATTCCGTCCATTCCGTCCATTCCGTCCATTCCGTCCATTCCGTCCATTCCGTCCATTCCGTCCATTCCGTCCATTCCGTCCATTCCGTCCATTCCGTCCATTCCGTCCATTCCGTCCATTCCGTCCATTCCGTCCATTCCGTCCATTCCGTCCATTCCGTCCATTCCGTCCATTCCGTCCATTCCGTCCATTCCGTCCATTCCGTCCATTCCGTCCATTCCGTCCATTCCGTCCATTCCGTCCATTCCGTCCATTCCGTCCATTCCATCCATTCCATCCATTCCATCCATTCCATCCATTCCATCCATTCCATCCATTCCATCCATTCCATCCATTCCATCCATTCCATCCATTCCATCCATTCCATCCATTCCATCCATTCCATCCATTCCATCCATTCCATCCATTCCATCCATTCCATCCATTCCATCCATTCCATCCATTCCATGGGTTGGTGGTGCCTGAGTGGGATGTAAATATACATAGTGAGTGGTGCTGGCAAGTCTGGGTGTGAGGGCACTCAGGGCCTACCCCCTCTGCTGGGATAGTGATCGCCACACTCAAAGGTCAAGGTTGGTGGGGACCATGGGGGCCATACAGCTTTTGGTGGTGGGCAGACCACTGGTATCCATGGGGACCAGGAATGCTGCATCCATATTGGTAGGGCCAAGAATGCTTGATTCCCATTGGGTGAAAGGGGTGGGGTGATACTCTACAATGAACCCATGTAACCATATAAATAATAAACCAGAGGGCTGGACTCTCTCTTCTTTACACTTTATACTCTTCCTTTCTCTTTGTCTGTATTGATTTCACCATAGCCTGCCTACACAGCCAAATATTCGAGCAGTAGACTTTACACAATGACTTAAAAATTGATACTTGTCGCTTGCTAGCCTGGCATTCAGCATTATTAGGATATAGGGCAACGACTGGTTGGCTCAGTGTCAGGAAAATGTGACTGAGTGGGATATCACTATCAGGTCATGGTGCTTGTGGTTTGCCAGTGGGGCAGCACGATAAAGTCACCATGAATGCACACTGTCAAAAGTCGGTACCTGTCCGACATAAAACAATAACAAACAAACTTTTATTGAATTGATTTTTGTTACCTGTTATCTTTGGTCCTAGTGACAGGAAGGTTGACCCATGGAAAGGCAAGGGGAGGAGCCACAGTTTTTTTTAAACCAGCCATCAAAGAGGGGATGCAGACAGGTTACGGGGAAGGGTCCTATATCAGGCCATGCTATGCTTGTGCTACTAAAGCTAAGATTCCTTATATGCGGTATGCGGTATGTGGTATGCGGCATGCGGCATGCGGCATGCGAATGCAAATAAAAATCAAAAAGCGTGTAAATGAATAGTGGTGCTTCCATACGTCCGAATGTGAATGCGAATGCAAATGCAAATGCAAATGCTGCAAATGGATCGACCCATGGACTGATCGGTGTGGCATGCGAATGTGAATACTGTTGCGTTTGCGATAAAAACAATACTGTTCCTTCACAAATTTGGAGGAAAAACCCTAACAAATGTTGGGGGTTGGCATATATCTACAATGCATATATGACATTTGCATGCCGCATGCCGCATGCCACATGCCGCATACCGCGTATATGGAATTTTAGCTTTACACAGTTGTTAGTGCCGGGAACCAGAGAAAGGGCAGGGCCGACGCCAGGTGGTTTTTTTTAAAGTCTGCTCCCTCTCTGGGGACGGTGGGGAGTGTGTAGCCAGGGTAAGGATCAGGGTCGGTTCCAGGCCAGGTTTTGTCCTCCAATAAAGAGGAGACCAGGGGTAAATTGCAGGGCCGGAGCCAGGTGTTTTCTAAAAGGCTCCTTCATTGGAGGGGGGGGGGGAGGGATGCATCCAGGGTGAGGACCAGAACTGGCTCCATTTAGGGGAGTGGTCGGTTTAGGTAGTTTTGTTATCTTTACAATGGTATTGTATGGCTGATCGTTTGAGCCCGAAATAAAGCGATTGATACAGGGGAGTGCTCGATCTGTGGAGGTGGTCTGTTAGAGAGGTTTACTTTATAGACCGGTAGGTGTGGATCGAGTGATTGCATCAGGGAGCCTATGTAGTCTAATGGTTAGGACGTTAGCCCTGGAATGGTAAGAAGGGTGTGCTAGGAACCTGTTGCAGAAACGAAGCTTTGGCATTTGCAGTAACAACCCTCCGACACTAGCTATATAGGTGGATATTAAAATATTGAACTCAATACGAGGGTTGTAATCGTTATGGTCTGAGCACCAAAATGAAATCAACAATTACTAGACATTGTTCATAACCTGCCGCTGACAAATCTGCAGCATGGTCTGCTGCAATTTGTTAAGTCTCCCCTGATATTAGAATTCCAGTTCCCCTACTCCCTTTTACCCATCACCCATCACCCATCACACATCACCCATCACCCATCACCCATCACCCACCACCCATCACCCATCACACATCACCCATCACCCATCACCCATCACCCATCACCCATCACCCATCACCCATCACCCATCACCCATCACCCACCACCCATCACCCATCACCCATCACCCATCACCCATCACCCATCACACACCACCCATCACCCATCACCCATCACCCATCACCCATCACCCATCACCCATCACCCACCACCCATCACCCACCACCCATCACCCATCACCCATCACCCATCACCCATCACCCATCACCCATCACCCATCACCCATCACCCATCACCCATCACCATCACCCATCACCCATCGCACATCGCCCATCGCCCATCACCCATCGCCCATCGCCCATCACACATCACCCATCACCCATCTCCCATCACCCATCACCCATCACCCATCACCCATCACCCATCATCCATCAGCCATTGCCCATCACCCATCACCCATCACCCATCACCCATCACCCATCACCCATCTGTTGTTATGTCTACCTGGTCTTTACATACTGGCACTAATCGCATCACTTTTTATTTTCTTGCACGCATTGATTAAACAGGTTGAAACTTCAATCACAGACAATTAGACTTCAACATTCCAATGCTCCTTGCCCTGACTTAGTAACACTGAGCGCCAGGTTTGGTAGCGACAAGTATAAATATTTACGACATTACGTTTAACATGACCTGGTCTCCCCCATTGGTGCATCAGTATAAAGTTGCCATGAGTGTGCGCTGTCACAAGTCGGTACACATCCTGATATGACCTTAGATTTTGCCAGGATGTAAAGCTCCAACAACCACCCAACCAACAGAGTCCAACCTGGAATCACGCAGCGTGGGGGTGGGGTGGAAAGGCGGGATGGGGGGGGGGGGGGGAGCGTGGACCATCGGCTTGTTTTGGTAGTTCAAGAAAGTGGCACCAGGTGGCAGCAGGAACGACTGGGTGTCAGGAGGTGCTGACCCTTGCCCTGGGCCGCGTTCAGGGTCGGACTCGGAGGTGCCTCGGAGATGGTCGTGACGTCATGCTAGTCTGAACTGCAAAAGCAGTTTGTTGTTTCAAAGATGGCCACCCCCATAGCTGGCGGCCATTTGCAATGGAAACAGTGCACTGTGATTGGCTGAAACCACTGAATGCGGCAGCCATTTTCGAGGCACTTTTCATCTCCAGTCTGGAAAGGGAGGCGTCTCTGAGACGTTGCCGAGACGCACTCTGAACGGAAATAAGCCAAAAACCCTCGCCGAGGCACCTCCGAGACGGACCCTGAACGCGGCCCAGGTCCAGCACGTCGGTCACGTGGACGGGTACGTGGTTCAAGGATCGCAGCATCATGGATAACCTCGTTCTGAATGAAGCAGTTCAAAAGGAGTGTGAACCATAGAGATATATAGCTCGATATCATATGTTCCACTAGATAGTATCATGCTGTAAGGTGTATCATCGAATATTCTTTAGATATCTGGTCACCTTCACTTTACTGAATATTCCTTGCATGACCTTTCAATATACAGTAAAACCTCTCTAACCAACCGCATTCCACAAATCGACTGCCCCCCTACATCAATCGATATATTTCGGTCCCAAATGAATTCACATACAATAAATTCCATTGTAATGATAACAAGAATTCCCTAAATTTCCCATAAGTTGATTTCCGTATAAAAGAAGCCAGTCTCCGGAATTTCGCTATTCTGGATTTAGAAACCTACAATTGTAGTATATCTCATTACGAATTTTATTAAGGCGGAATTGCCTGACTCCAGCTTAAAGCTGCATAGTCCGATGAAATATACAATTTTCAAAACCAAACCAATTATCTAGATTTGATTTTACATATCTAACTTAGATACTGATGCACTTATTAAGCATTTGTTTCTGCGTAGAAGGCAATAATGAGTCAATTTAACCGAACCTGTTCCTGCAGAAGTCTATGGTGTCAGAGTTTTGGCAAGCTTGCCAAAACTAATTTTCCATGTTTGCACTCAAAATATCTCAAAAGTTTACCATCTAAAAGAAAAGTATCTTTGAACTAATGTAAAGTAGATACTAGTGATCGATCTAATATATTTATCTCATAAAAAATACAGAAATTCAAAACCATCGGACTATGCAACTTTAAACAAGTGTATATGACCAGACATGCTGCAGATGTATTATTCATGAATCCAGGTATGTCCCGATCATATACACTGCATTTGAATGCCTCTTTTACAAATCTTTTTTTTTTTCCCTCAAAATTATATTCCAGTTGAATACTTTTTGATGGCAGCACTGAGGCGTTGGTCTACTGGCCTTAGCAAATATAGTGCATATGAACTATTTATTTATTATGGGAGCGGGACGTAGCTAAGGCGGTAGAGTGTCCACCTGTGAATATGTCGGTCATCCTATCGATACTGCTCAGTGGAAACATTTGCAGTTTGGGTTATTTTTCCTTCCATCAAGAAGTCCACAACTGATTAATCAAAGGATGTGGTATGTGTTGTTGTGTCTGTGGGAAAGTGCATATAAAAGACCCCTTGCTGCTTATTGGAAAGAGTAGCCTATCTGGCAGCAGTGCGTTTCTTCTAAAGAAATATGTCAGAAGGACCATATATTTTAAGTCTAATAGCCGATGATGCGAAAATTGATGTTCTCTAGAGGCGTGGTTAAATAAAACAAGCTCTCTTTAATATATGTATTATGAGACTCAAATGAGTCTTTACAATGTCACCCTCACATGAATCCAAAATGGCTCAGTCTTGAAAAACCAATATGATATCTCTTGTTGCTTTGTCTGAGCAGAAACAGTGAACAATGTGCCTGCTCTTTTGAACACCTGTGCATGTACTAACAGCTCTTTCATTGAATTCCTGTGAATACCGGTATATATCATGAGATCATATTACTTATCGACGCCAGTCATGGTGCCAGCAGCCTGGTATCCCAGTGCGGCAGCACTATAATTTTATAAACGTTGCCATGAGTGCGCAATGGCACAAGTTGGTACCCATCCTAATATGACCTTAGATGTTGCCAGGACATAAAACTCCAAGAACCAACCAACACTTTATCAAGTAACCGGAGAAAGTGGCCGAATCAGTAGAGTGCATGCTTCCCGTGTAGAAGGTCGGGAGTTTGAATCCCGGCCACGTCAATGCGATGACTTACCAAATTTATACTTGTCGCTTCCTAGACAGGCGTCAGTAGTACTAGGATAGGGCAAGAACTGATTAGCTCAGTGTCAGGATAATGTGACTGAATGGAACATGAGCTCATGCTGCTAGTGGGTTCTTTTCCCAGTCTGACAGCACTATTGAAGTTGCCATGACTGCGCACTGTCACAAGTCGGTACCCATCCCGATAATACTGTAGTGGTCTGCACTGACCTCTCAGGCAAGTAACCACATAGGCAGGTAGACATGGGTAGTGTGTTTATATCAGGGAGCCTAGGTGGTGTAATGGTTAGCACACTGGCCCGGAATGCAAAGAGATGTGGGTTCGAGTCCTGCTCTAGGCGCAATAATTCCCATTTTCATCACCCCCATGACACTGGTTGCCGTGATCAGGATCCTGTACAAGCTTTGCGCTGTATGGTTGTTGAACCTACCCTGTGTATGTATGTGTTAGTGCATTGCCTGTATGTATGTAATTGTCAGCATTACAAGACTTACAATTCCAGGGGGACAAGTGCAGTAGTCTGCACTGACCTCTCAGGCAAGTAACCACATAGACAGGTAGGCGTGGGGAGTGTGTTTATATCAGGGAGCCTAGGTGGTGTAATGGTTAGCACACTGGCCCAGAATGCAAAGAGATGTGGGTTCGAGTCCCACTCTAGGCGCAATAATTCCCATTTTCATCACCCCCATGACAATACCTTAGATGTTGCTAGTATATTTAACCCCAACAACAAAATTAACTTATTGACTACGTATTTACTCACTTGGAATCTCTTATCGCGATGACGTCTAAGGTACGTCTACATATTTATGATACTTTTATATGAATTTATTACTTTGATAATTGTCAGCAACTTCACTTAATTTAAAATAACCTTAATCTTGAAGTATTAAAGTGGTGGGATATTTGAGGTGAAAATACATTAATTGTGACATCAATGTCCAAGTGTTGGGTTTCAACAGTGACAGCTTCGATTAAGTCGACTTTACTATTCCTTCTACGAAGGAATAAATGTGTAAAGATTGTATATGCATATGACTTGGAGATGGAGGATTACATCTAGCTAATGGATTTGGTTTAACACAGTTGATGCTTTCATCGGATGATTCATTAGAATGTGTTGCCGTCCTCACCGCAGTTGCTTGGTTGGTTGTTGGACTTTTACGTCCTGGCAACATCTACGGTCATATCACGACGGGTACCGATTTCTGACAGTGACTTGAATTGACTTCTGGAGTGTTTGTAACCTTACGACGGTTGCTGGCTGCAGAACTGCAGCATTAGAGAGAGGCTCTGATAAATCGGCCTAATCTTTGGTTGAAGAATAATTTTCTGGTGGGACAGTTGTAGAAGCTGGGGGATGTCTTTACACTGATTAAATGACGAGTCATTGGGGCGGCCCTGAATCACTCCGGTATGGCAGTAGCACAGCACTTGTATCCAGCAGACAGCAGCAAGGGTTTCCGAGGAAGGGATGGGTCCAGCGGTTCCATCAACAAGAACAAAGCGAGAGAAACAAAAAGATAAAGGACCCCACCCAAGCAAACAACTCCCTTGATCATGACAAAAAGTAAGCCTGGGAGAGAAAAAGCAGGTACAGTATAGGAAAGAGAAATGAGGAGAGTTGATTCAATGGTGCGTGTCTATTTGCTCTATGGTGACTAGCCGGTGAGCCAAAGACACTGACAGAGTAAGAGTAGAAAGTGAAATGCTGGCAGGCTCCACCTCCTGGAACTCTCTTCAGACAATAGCAATGAGGAGCATGGCCAGCGGAGAGAGGTGTGGATGAAGTGCGGTCCGGATAGCGAGTGATCTGACAGTGCACATTCATGGTGACTTTATAGTGCTGTCCCACTGGGAAATCAGGCTGCCAGGACCATGACCCGATATCCCATTCAGTCACATTATATTGATACTAAGCTAAACCAGTCCTTGGCCTATCATATTAATGCCGAACGTCATAGCTAGGAAGTGCCAAGCATCAATTTTATAAGTCATTGGTTTGACTCGACCGGGAACCGAACTCCCGATCTCCCGCACGCGAGACTTGCGCTCTACCGATTCGGCCACCACGTCCGGTCTCTCACCACTACTGACCACAGTGAGAATGAAGCATGTATTGATCAGTTTATGTGGACAGTGTCGGCATACTCCAATTCACTTATTTCACAGGTTTGAGTTTACCGTAACTTGAGTTTGTCTAAATTAAAGTTCTACAATCCGATCATTTTGAGTTTCCTTCATTTTGTAGAAAAGAATTGATTAGCTTGATTGTAATAAGTTGGACTGCATATGGTGGCCGAATTGGTAGAGCACAGGCCTCCAATGTGGGAGATCGGGAGTTTGATTCCGGACCGAGTCAAGCCAAGTACTTACAAAATTGATACTTGTCGCTTCCTAGCCATGCGCTCAGCATTAGTAGGAATAGGCAAGGACTCGTTCGCTCAGTGTCAGGATAATGTGCCTGAGTGGGATATTGGGTCATAGTGTGGGCAGCCTGATTTCCCAGTGAGGCAATACTATAAAGTCACCATGAGTGTGCACTGTCACAAGTCAGTACCCACCTGGATATGAACCCAAATGTTGCCAGGACGTACCATTCCAACAACCTACCATCCGAACCCTTCAGTTAAATATTTGAAGTGAAAACATTGCAAATTAATATTGGCATACCTGCCAACGGTATGATTACAGGCTTTAGGCCTAACAGTAACAGGTTGTATTAAATTGTGTAGTAGGCCATTTTGTACAGCAACCTGCTAACTGAATGAACCAGACGGGATGGCTGAATAAGTTAGAGCTTCCGTCTCCTGTGTTTGTAGACCATGGGATTGTGGGTGTGAATCTTGGTCGAGTCAAACCAATGACTTAAAAATTGATACTTGTCACTTCCTAGCCAGGCGCTTGGCATTATTAGGGTAGGGCAAGGACTGGTTGGCTCAGTGTCAGGATAATGTGACTGAGTGGGATATCAGGTAATGGTGTAAAATTCTTCCATTAAGTATGTATTGAGTATCGAGATTGCTAAATGGGAAACAGTACTCCCTTTATAATGCTCACACTGAGGGAGGGAAGAAGTGCCCCTTTAACCAGAATCACTCCCCCTTATCTCATCCAGCCCTTATCTCGTCCAGCCACATGGTCTCCGGCATGTTATGTGGTAATCCCACGATGGCTAGGTTGTGGCCGGGACTGGGTGGGATGGGGGGTGAGTCCTTAAAGCAGCCAATGGTGAACTGTGTTAGGGAGAGATCATGCGGGACAGTAATTACTGGTGTGCATGAGTGTAATAGCCAATAAGGAGTTCCATGACATCCACTGTTGTATGTATCTGAAAAGATGATATTGATAACTACTCTTCTGCTGGTGCTGAACTCGGATCGCGTGTTGTGTTGTGTGTTGTATCTACTATGGGGTAAGCTCTAATACATAATTCCTAGAATATAGAGGGCAAAAGGGGAGCTATGACCCGTACATATTACACATGATATCAGAGCAGCATAGCCTTGTTGAGGAGTACAGCTAATAGCATGAGAGAACATAATGACAGGAACTATAACCTCCATGTACCACCTAACGGGATCGGCCATCAATAGCATTCTAACTCCCGCATATATGACGTGCGGGGACCCGCAAACTCGGGATTTCATAATGGTGTTGGTGGCCTGGTCTCCCAGGAGGCAGCACTATAAAGTCACCATGAGTGCGCATTGTCACAAGTCGGTACCCGTCCTGACATGACATTAAATGTTGCCAGGGTGTAAAATTCCAACAACCAACCATCTGACTCTTCAGTTAAATATTTGCAGTGAAAACATTGCAAATTAATATTGGAATACAAGCCAATGGTCTGAGCGCAGGCTTTAGCAGTAACAGGTTGCATTAAATTGTTTAGTAGGCCCTTTTGTGCAGCAACAACTGCTTACTGAATGTAGTAGTAAGGCCTCCCTGTGTTAATTAACATAATTCATCCAATATAGTCCTTTGTTGGCATTGTGGCACTGGTCTAATATTGCTGTCAGCTAGTCCAATTCAGGACTAGCTGACAGCAAGTCCTGAATTGTAATTCAAGACTTATGTATGACATTGTTTGAAAATGTTAATATCCTAATATAATTATACGGTCTAATAGATTCTATACATCCATGTTTGTTTGTTGTTGTTTTATATCCTAGGAAAATTAAGAGTCACATCACGATGGGTACTGACGTGTGACAGTGCAAACTCATCGCAACTTTATAGTGCTGCCCCACTGGGAGAACAGGCCACCAGCACCATGACCCAATATCCCAGTCAATCACATTATCCTGATACTGTACTAACCAGTCCTTATCCAATCCTAATAATGGCGAGCACCAGGCTGGGTAGTGGCAAGTATCAATTTTGTAAGTCATTGGTTTGACTCGGCTGCGATTTATACTCCAGCACTGTAATGTTGCCAAGGGTGCCCACTATCACATGTCCTGATATGAGCGTATATGTTGCAAGGACGGAAGACCCCCAACAAACAAACAAGCATTACCTAAGATGTTGCTGGAACTAAAAGACCGCCTCCAAAAGAGGCAAAGAAAATTTCATGAAATGCCCACATTTGAGAGCTACGTGCATGATAGAGAACCAATTCTCCCTCCCTTTCCACTGGCGCCACCTTGCGGCGGCCCCGTCAGATCCCTCTGGCGGAATCGGAGCGCAGCGGGTGGGCGACGACGGGCCTGCCACCTGCCGACTTGTTCTGGCACAGCGCCCAGCCCTTGTGGGGAGGGTGGGGCGTGGGTGTGGGTGTGGGTGTGGGTGTGGGTGTGGGTGTGGGTGTGGGTGTGGGTGTGGGTGTGGGTGTGGGTGTGGGTGTGGGTGTGGGTGTGGGTGTGGGTGTGGGTGTGGGTGTGGGTGTGGGTGTGGGTGTGGGTGTGGGTGTGGGTGTGGGTGTGGGTGTGGGTGTGGGTGTGGGTGTGGGCGTGGTTGTGGGTGTGGTGTGGTGTGGGTGTGGGTGTGGGTGTGGGTGTGGGTGTGGGTGTGGGTGTGGGTGTGGGTGTGGGTGTGGGTGGGGTGGGGGTTGGAGGTTGTGGAGTGGGGGTTGAAGGTAGTGGGGTGGTGGGGGCAGTGGACGGGGACGGGGGCGGGGGCGGGGGCGAGAGGGTGAGGGCGGTGCAACTGGCCCGGGGCGGTTGGCGAGGAGAAAGACTATCGGTGCAGGGGGGGGGGGGGGGGGGGGGGGGGAGCTAGGGAGGGAGTGGAGGTGGGGAGGGAGGAGATCGTGGAGATGGCGGAGGGGTGATGGGGCTGAAGGCCGACGGTTGCAGGGGGTGGTTGCCGGCGGTGGTTGCAGGGAGTGGTTACAGGGATGGGTGCAGGGTAAGGGTACAGGACTGGTTGCAGTAGGTTGTGGCAGGGTTACAGGGGGTGGTTGCAGGGTATGGTTGCCATATGTGGGTGGTTGCAGGGTATGGGTACATGGCTGGTTGCAGTAGGTTCTTGCAGGGGGTGGTTACAGGGGATGGTTGCAGGGTATGGTTGCCATAGGTGGGTGGTCGCAGGGTATGGTACAGGGCAGGTTGCAGTAGGTTGTTGCAGGGGGTGGTTGCATGTAGTGGTTGCAGGGGAGGTTGCAGGGTATGGGTACAGGGCTGGTTGCAGTAGGTTGTTGCAGGGGGTGGTTGCAAGGGGTGGTTAGAGGGGTGGTTGCGGGGGTTGGTTACAGGGTTTGGTTGCCCGGGTTGGCTGCAGGGGTTGGTTGCAGGGGTTGATTGCAGGGGTTGGTTGCATCGGTTGGTTGCAGTGGTTGGTTGCAAGGGGTGGGTGCAGGGGGTGGTTGCAGGAGAGAGAAGATGGGGGGGAGTAAGCCGAGAGGAATGTCAGGGGAGGAGAAGGAGGTGGTAACCATGGTTACTTGGGAAGCTTTTGGGTGCGCAAACTGATCGTTGTATGCGCATGCGTCGTCGTGCGCACCACGTTTGTTTGATGTTTGTTGTTGTTTTACGTCCTACTAACATCTAAGGTCATATCAGGATGGGTCCCGACTTGTGACAGTGCACACTCATGGTGATTTATAGCGCTGCCCCACTGGGAAACCAGGCTGCCAGCACCATGACCTGATATCCCACTCAATCACATTATCCTGACACTGAGGCAAGCAGTCCTTGCCCTATCCTAATAATGCCAAGCACCAGGCTAGGAAGCGACAAGAATCAATTTTTAATTCATCGGTTTGACTCAACCAGATTTCGAAACCGCAAACTCATGGGTTCGGATGTCCTGATCTCCCAAAACAGGAGATGGACGCTCAACTCATTCGGCCAACCCGTCTGGTGCACACCAGGTAGGGGTGTGTTTTATTGTAGCATGTTTTATTGTTGCAGGTTTATTCGGTTCATTTTATTCAATTTGTTAGTTCTAGTTGCATAATCTGATGTTTTTTAGTTTGCCTTTTATAATATTATTTATTCATTTCATAGAATATTTTGTCAATGCACTGACATCGATTGGCCTTCCAGACATGTGAGACAAAAGTTATTTACTACATATCTGTATAAATATAAATATAAATATAAATATAAATATAAATATAAATATAAATATAAATATAAATATAAATATAAATATAAATATAAATATAAATATAAATATAAATATTAATATTAATATAAATATAAATGTATATATATATATATATATTTATATTGCAGCAGGTTGTTGCAGGGGGTTTATCGCCTACTGCATATATGTATGTGTGTTGTTTGATATTCCCATAAGCAGCTAGTCTAAGTCAGATTAAAGTAATCAAATCAAGAGTTCAGCCGCAAAACCACGTAAACACCAATCGAAAAATGTAGTGTACATAAAAGATTTTTCCCTCAAAATAATTTTAATTCTCACTAATTCCACTTTTCATATGATCATTTTGTTATGGTGAAATGAACAAAAAAGTAGGAATATAACAAGAAAATTACTTTTGATAGGTTTCATTCCAATGTTCATCTCCATTTTCTGATTGTCGTTTCCATAGTTATGCGCCCAAACTCTTCATTTCAAGGTGTACAAATCCGATAGTTTGCACAGGAGAATATATTGTGTAGTTAAAGAGGTTTACATATAAGATAGTAATTATATGTTCTCGTGTGCATTGACATTAAGATAAAGATAGGAATAACTAAGATTCACTGCGACAGTGAGCATGCTGCGTTGAGTTGTGGGAGGTTGTATTGATGCGTTCAAATCTGTGTATATGTATATTGAGGATTTGCGTCAAAAGATTAGCACCACGTTGTAAAAATATATGGATTTTTAGTTCGGATTTATATATTGGCAAAGAACATTATTATTCTTGGGCGACGGAGTGGGGACCAGGATTTTGTAACAGAGAAGCAATGGATGCCCCACTCGCTTTGTCACATAAGCGCCTATGTGGAAATGTGATAACTCATAGTGACTGGGATTGTGATGTGATGTTCATACTTAAGACGCCTTTAATAATTATTGAAATGTTCCCTTCCTGCACCAGAAAGCATGCATTCAGGGAGAGAAGCATTGAGATATGTTTGTTGTAACTGGCTGCAACCACCTGTTACCACGGGACCGATGGACAAGCACACCCAGCCATCCTGCATACATTATAGACACCACCTGCAGCTGGGGTTGAGTGACAGCTGCCCCCTATTAGGGCATCACCCACCCAGGCTGTACAGGGTGTCCGATTGGCTGGCTGCATTCCTTATACCTAACACACAGACCCCAGAAGGAGACACTCCACTTTCTACACTCAAACGAGCAACATCTATTCCAAAGACACTGAGGTGTGTGCAACAACAATTGGACCCCGGTTCAATGGGCTGTTGGCACTGATTCTGATATACACAAGCGAGAGTCATGAGGATCTGTGTGGGCAGTTGGTAAGGAGTAAGGGTGATAGGTCGCCGGTAGGTGAACAGGGTGAAAAATATTCTGATAAAACGCATTGGTGGGGAATGGGAAATGGTCTATAAAGGAGTACAAATGGGCTGTTAATGTAAGTGGTGTGTAAGGCCAGGTGCATGAATGGATTTATGTAGTTGCTGGTGACTCTTTACTTGTGGTCACGAGTCATTGTGTATTAGGTAGATAGTGTGAATGAGGCACTACTGCTAGTGTGTAAGGAATCCCAAGAGCTCTACTCACTACCCCCTCCCCCCCAACTGTTAGTCATGGATCACCACACACACACAACAGGCAGGTGCAGACCAAGCAGCCACACCGCATGGTGGTGGTGGGTAGATCACAGTAGCCATGGTGATCCCAGAATGCCTACTGTTCATTGGTGGAACTAGAAATGCTTGTTGCTGATTGGAGATGATGGTTAGGTGGTATGCCATACCAGATCCATGTACCACTATATAATAATACACCTGAGGGTACAAGCCCTCACTCTACTTTCATTCTTTATACTCTTCCTTTCCCTTCTTGCCTGTATTGATTTCATATAGCCTGCCTACACAACCCACAGATGCCAGCCGTCAACATTACAAGGGGTTGATGCCAATAAAGTGCAACCTCTGCACTATCAATCTTGCATGACTTGTCTTCCTTTATTTCTTGGGAGTTGTTGAGAGTAACGACAGGTGGGAAGTGACAGACAGTTGTCAGAACACACCTGTGGAGACTAGTAATGTTTGGGGTTCAGACGGCCGAGTCCCGACATATTACGACGTGATCAGTGCCTCGTCGGCCAACATGGTTGATAGAAAAGACTGCATAATACTGCTCAGGGCTGGGCGGGGTGGGAGTCGGGGTCGGGTCGGGCGGGTTCATGAAGGCGGTGTCGTGGGGGTCGGTGGCTGGGCTGTCTGGGGAGGGTCCCTCGTAAGGCTGGGCTGTGTCGTCTGAGGTGTGAGGTGCGAGGTGATGGTCCCCGGCTTCGTCTGGGCGGCGTTTCGATCGGTGTTCGCTGGGGGGCTGTCGGTGGACGTCGCGGGGCTGTCAGCAGTGGTTGGGGTGAGGCGCCGGGAAGGGCCCCCCGGGCCGGCCGGGGGGGGGTGCCGGCAGATCAAAAATCCACCGAGGGGGCCGGGGTTTGGCGCTCACGGGCTTGCTTGGTGCGGCATCCGGCCTCGCTGTGCATTGTTAATATGCGCCGTACGTTGGCGCAGTATGCACAGACGTGCCAGCGCCTGTCTCCCACCTCGCCGTGAGCCTCCCCGACGAGGGGCCCGATCGCACGAGGTGGGATCGCGGTTCCAAGCGGAGCAGGGGGCCCCGTGAGCGTGCCTATCGTAGGCGGTGCGGGTGTCGACTTGCTGCCGAGGCAGGTGTGCGCCTCGGGCCCCATCGTCGCCTCGGGGAGCTGTAGTTGCCGGGGTGGGGGGCGTGGTGAGGGAGTCCATGGTAAGCATGCTGTCGACTCGGATCATGTTGAGGGCCACTGGGTCGTGCCACCCTTGGGGGAGCCTCCCGTCCGCGATCCACGAGAAGATGGTCTCTGAGTACCGGCGGACGGCCGGCCAGGGGTGGACGAGGTTGTCCCTCATGATGGTGAGGTGATGGTGGTGTAGGCCCTGGAGAGAGTGGGCGGGGAATGAGGGGTGGTTGACCAAGGTGAGGAGGGCGAGGTGATACTCATCCTTGGTGGCCTCACCCAGTTTCACCGGCTTCCGTCCCGGGCCCCTCTCCACCAGGTCGGAAGGGAAGACATAGCCTGAGGGGACACCTCGGCGCCGGACGGTGTGGTGCGCCTCGGCGGAGGCCAGGATCTCGCGGACTGCGTCGGCCGCGGATGCTGGGCTGTGCTCCACCGTCTCCTGGCGGTAGGCGGGCGGCGGGGCCGAGGCGGCGGCGAGGCGGTTGTACCCCTCGTACTGCGGATGCACCGCCCCGGGTAGAGTCGCTTGAGGCGGGGGAGGCGGTCGGCTCCCGATCGCGGCGTGGGCCCGAGGCGCTGGGGCGGGCGGCAGGGTGTAGACGGCCTCCCGCATTGAGGCGGGCTGGGGGCTGTCCGGGGCTCCTCGGGCGACCCCGGTCTCGACGGCTTCCAGGCGGGTAGCGAGCCGGCTGATCACCTCCAGGAGGGTGGCCGTGTCGCTGGAGGGGCGGCCCGAGGGCGCCGAGGGTGAGGCCGGGGCCGAGGAGGGTGCGGAGCCTCCCGGCGAGCCCGAGGAGAGCCCTGGCATGGCCATGACAGTAGTCCTGGTGCTGGTAGTCCTGGTGCTCCTCCGGCTTTTCCCTTTTCCGCGCCCAGGCATGATGGATCGGTCCGAGGAGGAGCGGCGGTCCGAGGTGGAGCAGTAGAGGAGGTGAACCCAAAGGAAAAGACTGGGCAGAGAGCTGGAAGGCGGCAGGAGGGCGAGTGCCTGAGGGAGGCCGGCGGGCGGCCTTATAAGGAAAGGGGGGGGGCGGGCGACAGCAGGTGAGTTGTGAAAGCTGCCGGCCCGGGGGAGGGCGAGTGAGGGTGAGCAGCGGGCGTCGGGTGAGGCGTGAATGCTGCGCGACACGGGGGGCGGGGGAGGGAGCGGCGCGCGGCGGCGTCGGGTGAGGTGTGAGCGCAGCGCGACAGCCCGGGGCGGGGGAGGGTCTCTTCCTCTCCTCGCATCAAGCGCAATGCTTCGCATTACGACCAATGCGACGGCGGTAATATCGCCAGGATTTTGGGTTTAATTTGACAGAATTTCACTTATTGAGTATGTTATTCTGTTAAATAACATTATTTCAACCCCCCAGTGATTATTCATGATTCTAAATAACAGAATTAGATCGTAGCAGTGATTAGATTTGTGCTTTTTGTTTTATTTACATACACTTGATAGTAGAACGAACTGATTCTATCCAACCACGATGCAGGAGTAGTGTGATGCCTACGTCATACGGAAATCCTCAATTGATGATTAGGTCCTGCAGTTACGGAGGGGTTACCTGTATGTTTTCCCTTTCCCATCACCAGAAGCGGGGGCCGAATCAGTCGAGTGCAGGCCTCCAATGCAGAATGTCGGGACTTCAATTCCCAGTCGAGTGAAAACAATGGTGCACAAAATTGATACTTGTTGCTTCCTAGCCAGGTACTCGGCATTATTAGGATAGGGCAAGGACTGGTTGGCTCAGTGTCAGGATAATGTGACTTAGTGGGATATCAGGTCATGGTGCTGGTGGACTGGTCTGGTCTGCCAGTGGGGCAGCACTATAACATTGTCATGAATATGCCCTGTCAGAAGTCGGTAACCGTCCTGATTATGACATATGACATGCTGCTTGGATGTAAGTCTCCAACAACAAACCCTTCACAGGCTCGAATACCTGCAGTGTGAAATACATAATTGTCATGGAGTTGCGGGTATGGTTTTGAGATGTAGTGTTGGAAGGTTTGTTTGTTTATCGCAGTGGCTATTGGCAGTGCTGCAGCTCTGCGAATTGTAGTCACCAATACTGTAATTCACAGAGCTGCAATTAACCAATCAGCTGTGAGGAGGGAGGCCTCTGACACTGACTCTTCAGCCTCGCGTGACTCAGGCTGTCAAGCCTCCTTGATGCTCATGTGACTGGTTTGTTATGAGCTGTTGCTTACATTTAGATGCTGATTTTCTACATTTACATGATGATTATGTTTTACCTAATAATAATTGTCAGTTACTTATCGCAGATAGTGCAAATACATTTAAAAGACAGTTTGATTGATTGATTGGTGGTTGCTTTACACCATGTCGGCAGCATAGGCCATATTCACGGGGAGCAGTTCTTCAATATGACTTTGGGAATTTTCATTAATCATTTGTGTTGTTTATTTACTATTTTTCTCAGGTAAAAAATCCTGCAATTGAAAACATATAGAGGAACTGTGAGATAATTAGCCTATTGGCCTATTCCTGATACATAAACTGTAACAACTTGGCTTCTGCTATGCAGCGATAGCAGCTCTGCGATTAATCATTTTTTTCTTGAAGATTTATACTGCCTATCATGGATAAGCCTGAATAGGCTTGTTTTCACCGTTAGACAGTTTGTCAATAAAAAGCCCGAGCCTACACTTTTACCGACCCAAGGGATTGTTAACCTCCCACACCACATAGACATGGTATGAGAGCAACTGGCCTTTGATGACACTGTAAGTTATACACAGCGGTGGAAATCCAAATTGTCATAGGTGGGGGTACGGGGAATTGAACCACTGACCTTCAGATTAGGAGTCCGACCTAGAAAAAAGTCAGATACTCTAACCACTCTGCCACAGAAAACACCACATAATCATTCTTGCACTAATTTGCAGAGCAAAGCAGCTCTGCGAATAGCCTCCTCATCCTGTGTTTATTCTGTGTGAGTGCAGCCAGCTCTATTGGTGTGATTATGACGGTACAAACTGAGGGGTGATTTTGACTACATGTTCAGGTAAGTAGGTTTTCAATAATGTAGAAAGTCGGGCGTTTGAAACTCGGCCGAGTCAAACCAAGGCCATACAAAATGTATACCTATCGCTACCTAGTTTGGCGTTTGGCATTGTTCGTAATGCTAAGGCATCACGGGTAATTGGACACGCAAATGCAGCCAACCTCTAGTAACTAAGGCTGCTTGATATGTCACCGACTGGTGGCTCCTTACTGAACTAACCTAACTATCCCATTAACGCCGACTATCGGGTTTTCGGCACTTCCGCCATATATCGCCCAGAAAACAAGGTGACTGTGGCTCCACCGGTATCATATTTCTGAACTAAATTACCCCATCTTCAGCTATAAAAAGGACTGCTAGATGCACATATTTCACTTTCGACACGGGAGCCACGCGGACAACAACAGCCTTAAATTGCCATCCCACCCACCCCACAATGAGAAGGGGATATAGGGTTATAAGCGTGCCTAAGCCTCATTGACAGCACATAATTACCTAAGAGACTGTACTAATGACAAGAGCTAAAATTGTAATAAAAAGGCATAACTATATTTGCTCTGTTTGTGTTGTTAATTATTAGGATAGAGCAAGGATTGTTAAACGAACCATTACACTATCTATGCTCCCGATTTCATCACCCTATCAATGCGTACCTGTCTATGTGGCTCGTTGCAGGATAGGTCAGTTCAGACCCCTACTTCTATCCCGTTGGAAGTGTAAGTCCATAAGACCCCAGGCACACTACAGCTTGCAACCACTTTGCGACCAGCTTAGACCAAAGAACCGACACTCACCAGTGACATCCTTGCTATCAAAACAATGGTTGCCAATGTGTGGGCGTCAGTGGTGAGTGTGGGTTCTTTGGTCTAAGGTGGTCGCAGAGTGGTCGTAAGCTGTAGTGTGACTGGGGTATAAGTTGCTTTAATGCTTACATTCAGAGAATAGGTTGAGATAGGGTGTGGCTGTGTGGGGGGGGGGGGGGGGGGGGGGGGGAGTGGGGCGTGGAGATGTGATGGGATTCGGCGTAGGTAAAGAGTGCGTGTGTGGGTGGGAGGGGGGGGGGGGGGGAGACGGGGAAGGGGTTGGTTCAGGGTGGGGGGGGGGGCTGAGGTTGGTTGTGGATAGGTGGGGTGGTGGGTAGGTAAAGTGGGGTGGGTGAGGGAGATGGGGAGGGTGTGTGGGGTTCGGAGGTGGATGGTGCGGGGTGGGTTGGTATGGGGTAGGTATTTGGGTGGTGTAGGGGAGGTGTGTGGGGTTCGGAGGGTGGAGTGGGGTGTGGGTGTGGGATTGGGTGTGGGGTAGGTAAATGGGTGATTGGGTGAGTTGGAGGGTGGGTGGGTTCGGGTGAGGATTGGTGTGGGGTAGGTAAATATGTGGGTGGGTGAGGGGAGTTGGGGAGGGTGGGTGGGGTGCGGGTATGGGATGGCGTGAGTCGTAGGTAAATGGGTGGGTGGGTGAGGGGAGATGGTGAAAAGGTTAGGATAATGTTGGGCGTGGTCAGTTGTGGGTATGGGATGGAGTGAAGGGTAGCTAAATGTGTGGGTGTGTGAGTGACGGGAGACGGGGAGAGGTAGGGGGTGAGGAGGGTAGAATGGAGAGTGTGGAAGGAATGGGGAGAGGGGTAGATAAAGAGGTGGGTGGGTGGGTGGGTGAGGGGAGGCGGCGAAGGGGTTGGGGTATGGCTGGGCACAGTTAGGTGTGCTTAGGAAGGAGTGACGGCCAGTGAAGCAGGTGAATGTGTATGTGTGGGGGGGTGGGTGGAGACGGGGAGGGGTGTGTGTGTGTGTGGGGGGGGGGGGGGGATGTGGAAGCTGAATCCTGTCTGCAAGGCCTCAGGCAAGGCATGAGTCGCCGAGATTACGCCATTGAATAAGGACTTGTTTGACCCTGCATCCAGTCTACCACACGTGGTGTGATTCAGAGTCATGTGCTCAGTTCCCTCCAAATTAAAGCTACATAATCCCTTGGAAAAAATCAATGTTTTAAAGTCTAAAACCACTCACTTAAATTTGATGGTATTTATCTAACTTCAACACTGGTGTGTTTATTAAACTTGTATTGCGACTTGATCTAGTACATAAACATTGCGATGTAATTTACAGTATTCAGGGTAATGTTGATATGTTTATTACTTGTATTTGATTTATTTTTACACCAGACGGGATGGCCGAATGAGTTAGAGCGTCCGTCTCCCGTGCTGGTAGATCGTGGGGTCGTGGGTTCGAACCCTGGTCGAGTCAAACCAATGACTTAAAAATTGTATACTTGTCGCTTCCTAGCCAGGCGCTCGGCATTAATAGGATAGGGCAATGACTGGTTGGCTCAGTGTCAGGATAATGTGACTGAGTGGGATATCATGTCATGGTGCCAGCAGCCTGGTTTCCCAGTGGGACAGCACTATAAAGTCGCCATGAGTGCATACTGTCACAAGTTGCTACCTGTCCTGATATGCCCTTAGGTGTTGCTAGGACGTAAAACAACAACAAACAAACAAACTTTTATTTTTCTATTTATCATTTCTGTGGTATAAGTAATGTAGGCCTATATGTGTTATTTTTAAATGGGGAAAGCACCTCATAGATGTTGTAAATCTGCTTTCTCCTTTTTCATGCAAAAAAGACGTACTTATATAAATATAAACTTGTGTGTACTACACATTGATGATGTGGAATTACATATTTTATTATTATTATTATTATTATTATTAATATTATCTTCCGCTTCGATGCTAAGCTCACCCATGAGTAAACAGACTCAGCATGTCGGTATGCACACCAAAACCTTTTGTCCTTTTCTGTTTTGGGGGTGGAGGGGAGGGTA
The DNA here is from genome assembly GCA_030323885.1 of Branchipolynoe longqiensis. Classification (NCBI taxonomy): domain Eukaryota; kingdom Metazoa; phylum Annelida; class Polychaeta; order Phyllodocida; family Polynoidae; genus Branchipolynoe; species Branchipolynoe longqiensis. Next base: position 7,495,539 of record CM059200.1, read on the forward strand.
CATTAGTTGATTAAGCAGGGGAAATTGGGTCATGTATTAAATTCAATCATCTAGTCAGTTAACCATTTAGAATAGAAATTATTTCAAAGTAAATTAAAGTAGATTAGAATACTCACCCTAATATGTTTATTTAAAAGATATACCAATCTGATTATGCAATTTTAATGGGTCTTCTTGGATACTGAGCGAATATTTATAAAACAAGCATCCATAAATTTATGCACTTTGATGCATACAGCATAATGTAACCTAAAACATCTCAGTTGAAACAAAGAAGAGGAAGACATTTAAAGAGTTCAGGCACAACAACTGACAAACGCTATTCATGCTGAAAAAAAACCTTGAATACCAGGTTTGAGTTGAAGCTGCCATCATTCCCGACAACATACATAATTTGGGGTGCGAAAGGGTGTGACCAACACGCTGCCAACAACTTTCTCCTCTGGCGCCTCCTTACGGGTAAAGCCGAAACCCTGTGTAAAAGATTCCGATAATGAAGCATTGGTGCGGGAATGCAAATGTTCTATTATGAAACAGGTATACATGGTGCATAAATGTGTTCATGTAGTTGCTGGTGGTGCTTGATTGATAGGTAAATAGACTTAGTGGTGCTGGCAGGACTGTGTGTAAGGGGCACTCAGAGGCTACCCCCTCCCCCCTCTGCTAGTCGGGATCACCACACTCGGGCTCACGGCAGGTGGTGGCCAGGGGAGCCACACAGCTTGGTGGTGGTGGGCAGATCATTGGTAACGATGGGGACCGGGAATGCTGGATCCCTATTGGTAGAGCTAGGAATGCTTGCTTCTGATTGGGAGAATAGGGTGGGGTGATACTCTAGAATGAACCCATGTAACCATATAAATAATAAACCAGAGGGCTTCACTTTCACTCTTCTTTCACACGTTAAACTCTTCCTTTCTCTTTATCTGTATTGATGTCACTATAGCCTGCCTACACAACCACAGCTTCGAGCAGTAGACTTTACACCTGCACTTCCACCCCACCTAGCATTAAGTACGGTCCTCACCACATGGCACCAGCCAGAGCTGCTCACTTTCTCTGCAGCATCCGAAACAGCATGGTGCATGGAGCTGTCTCGCCTTTTCTCAGCCACCCGACCCACCCATCTGGAAAATCTAAGGACTAGGGTTGAGCATCCTGGTAGTCGACACGTTATGATTAAGATAGACTGAATAAGACAATAATCCTACAATATACTACTGTGATGGCCCACGGTCTTCCCCCACACCGTCACACACTCACAGAAGAATGCCAAGATTCACTATCAGTACGCTTCAACCTGGTTTATTAAAAAAACCTCTCTGCTCTCTGCGGCATCAACAGTCCACTGACCCACCCCCTAACTCGCCAGGTCCCACCTCGCCTCTATAGGTGGGTGGGGAGTGAGCTACCCACACAGAGTAGAGGGCAGCCCCGTCGGGGGTCTGCCCGGTGGCTAGCCTGCTGCCACCTAGCGCAGTTCAGTGTAACTGCGTAGGTGTGCCGCGTAGTGTCTGCCGCCACTGCGTGGTAGTGGGGCTCATGTACAGACTACTACACTACTATTCATTCAAATAATAAAAGTCTTAATTACCACTTTTTATAAATGTGCTTTCACGTTACTGAATTATTTTGTACAGTGGACAGCAAAAATGGATTTATCAGGTTATTGTCCCTGATCTCTTCAAATAATTCATATAAGCACGTCACTGTGCATACATTCGCACATCATCATCATCATGCTGTCGGTTGCGATGCGACAAAGACTGCTTTCAATACTTGACTGCCGCTCTCCATTTAGCGTTCACACATTCGCACATATGACTGTTATAATTCAGTACCTGTCTTGATAAGACTTTGCATGTTTCTAGGACATCAAACAAAAATCACCCAAACTAAATGAGTGAGTGAACCTGGAAATGCTTCTGGTTGGACCCTACTGAAGTATATAATTAATCAATATGAACCTACTTGCAGTAATTATAGGCCGAAGCTGGGAGTACCGTGAAGATCACTTCAACATCAAAGGTCCACCAGCATACACCAAAACACTGTCACCCTTCTCACAAGTATGTCACCTCAGGAAGGATGGTCAAGTATACCCCTCCCCTCCGCTGTCCATAACCGTACTAAAGTATCTAAACCCTGAATTTACTTTGCACAATATATGTTACTCTATTCTGTTTGATCCACTTATACCACTTTGGTGCTGGGTCGACGAACCTTGCATGACACCAACCAATTATATATATGTGCTCTATAATCTATTATGGAAATATAAACAAGGACACTACCACTTATCAGTTCTCTTCTATATATTAGTTATTACCTACTATCCTACTGTTATACGAGTTAGTTCCTGCTTCTGCCACGATGGCGCCACCTGTGAGTGGCTCCTGGCCACCTTGATACCAGCTGTGTCTGGTCACTACCCTCCAGACCTGCTAGGATGGTCATATTTTTACAGTAAAACCTCTCTATATCGACCGACCATATGAACAACTCTAAATGGTTCATTTAGGTAGGTGGTCAGTTTATCAAGTTGTTGTTAGCATTACAATGGTATTGTATATATGTGCGATCGTTTGGGCACCACATATATTGATCGATGTCTGGGAGTGGTCGATCTGTGGAGCTGGTCGGTTGTTGTACATTAGTTGTTTAAGCAGGGGGAATTTCATTTGCAGATGACTGGTCTTCCTCATTCCACTGCTCCTTGCCCTATCCTAGTAATGCCTAGTATCAATTTTTATGTCATTGGTTTGACTCAACCAGGATTAGAACCCACGATCCCATGATCTACCAACATGGGAGACAGACGCTCTAACTCATTCGGCCACCCCGTTTGGTTAGAGGGGTTTCGCTGTATATGGATGTATGGAAATATATTTATATCCCTTGTCACAGTTACAGGCTTTGATAGACGACATCTGATGCCTGAGCCATACTTGCATCAAAGCGGTGTAACCTTGGCTTGTTATTGGACAAGAAGACCACAGTGCCACCAGACTTCCCTCAGGTAGCGTGGTATGGGGACTAACATTAACAATCTATCGACAGTTGTATAAATGTCTTGTTTGTTTGTCGGAGGTTTATGTCCTGGCAACATCTATGGTCATATCAGGACGGGTACCGACTTGTGATAGTGAGCACTGAAGGCGACTAGTTTACGTCCTGCTCACATAAAAGGTCATATCAGGATGGGTTACGACTTGTGAAAGTGAGCACTGAAGGCGACTAGTTTACGTCCTGCCCACATAAAAGGTCATATCAGGATGGGTTATGACTTGTGACAGTGAGCACTGAAGGCGACTAGTTTACGTCCTGCTCACATAAAAGGTAATATCAGGATGGGTTCCGACTTGTGACAGTGAGCACTGAAGGCGACTAGTTTACGTCCTGCCCACATAAAAGGTCATATCAGGACGGGTTATGACTTGTGACAGTGAGCACTGAAGGCGACTAGTTTACGTCCTGCTCACATAAAAGGTAATATCAGGATGGGTTCCGACTTGTGACAGTGAGCACTGAAGGCGACTAGTTTACGTCCTGCTCACATAAAAGGTCATATCAGGACGGGTTATGACTTGTGACAGTGAGTCCTGAAGGCGACTAGTTTATGTCCTGCCCACATTAAAGGTCATATCAGGATGGGTTCCGACTTGTGACAGTGAGGACTGAAGGCGACTAGTTTACGTCCTGCCCACATAAAAGGTCATATCAGGATGGGTTCCGACTTGTGACAGTGAGCACTGAAGGCGACTAGTTTACGTCCTGCCCACATAAAAGGTCATATCAGGACGGGTTCCGACTTGTGACAGTGAGCACTGAAGGCGACTAGTTTACGTCCTGCCCACATAAAAGGTCATATCAGGATGGGTTACGACTTGTGACAGTGAGGACTGAAGGCGACTAGTTTACGTCCTGCTCACATAAAAGGTCATATCAGGACGGGTATGACTTGTGACAGTGAGTCTGAAGGCGACTAGTTTATGTCCTGCCCACATTAAAGGTCATATCAGGATGGGTTCCGACTTGTGACAGTGAGGACTGAAGGCGACTAGTTTACGTCCTGCCCACATAAAAGGTCATATCAGGATGGGTTCCGACTTGTGACAGTGAGCACTGAAGGCGACTAGTTTATGTCCTGCCCACATAAAAGGTCATATCAGGATGGGTTCCGACTTGTGACAGTGAGGACTGAAGGCGACTAGTTTACGTCCTGCCCACATAAAAGGTCATATCAGGATGGGTTCCGACTTGTGACAGTGAGCACTGAAGGCGACTAGTTTACGTCCTGCCCACATAAAAGGTCATATCAGGATGGGTTCCGACTTGTGACAGTGAGCACTGAAGGCGACTAGTTTACGTCCTGCCCACATAAAAGGTCATATCAGGATGGGTTCGACTTGTGACAGTGAGCACTGAAGGCGACTAGTTTATGTCCTGCTCACATAAAAGGTAATATCAGGATGGGTTCCGACTTGTGACAGTGAGCACTGAAGGCGACTAGTTTACGTCCTGCCCACATAAAAGGTCATATCAGGACGGGCTATGACTTGTGACAGTGAGCACTGAAGGCGACTAGTTTATGTCCTGCCCACATTAAAGGTCATATCAGGATGGGTTACGACTTGTGACAGTGAGGACTGAAGGCGACTAGTTTACGTCCTGCTCACATAAAAGGTCATATCAGGACGGGTTATGACTTGTGACAGTGAGTCCTGAAGGCGACTAGTTTATGTCCTGCCCACATTAAAGGTCATATCAGGATGGGTTACGACTTGTGACAGTGAGGACTGAAGGCGACTAGTTTACGTCCTGCCCACATAAAAGGTCATATCAGGATGGGTTCCGACTTGTGACAGTGAGCACTGAAGGCGACTAGTTTACGTCCTGCCCACATAAAAGGTCATATCAGGATGGGTTCCGACTTGTGACAGTGAGCACTGAAGGCGACTAGTTTACGTCCTGCCCACATAAAAGGTAATATCAGGATGGGTTCCGACTTGTGACAGTGAGCACTGAAGGCGACTAGTTTACGTCCTGCCCACATAAAAGGTCATATCAGGACGGGTTATGACTTGTGACAGTGAGTCCTGAAGGCGACTAGTTTATGTCCTGCCCACATTAAAGGTCATATCAGGATGGGTTCCGACTTGTGACAGTGAGTCCTGAAGGCGACTAGTTTATGTCCTGCCCACATAAAAGGTCATATCAGGATGGGTTCCGACATGTGACAGTGAGGACTGAAGGCGACTAGTTTACGTCCTGCCCACATAAAAGGTCATATCAGGATGGGTTCCGACTTGTGACAGTGAGTACTGAAGGCGACTAGTTTACATCCTGCCCACATAAAAGGGCATATCAGGGTGGGTTCCGACTTGTGATAGTGAGTACGGAAGGCGACTAGTTTATGTCCTGCTCACATAAACGGTCATATCAGGATGGGTTCCAACGTGTGACAGTGAGTACTGAAGGCGACTAGTTTACGTCCTGCCCACATAAAAAGGTCATATCAGGATGGGTTCCGACTTGTGACAGTGAGGACTGAAGGCGACTAGTTTACGTCCTGCCCACATAAAAGGTCATATCAGGATGGGTTCCGACTTGTGACAGTGAGCACTGAAGGCGACTAGTTTACGTCCTGCCCACATAAAAGGTCATATCAGGATGGGTTACGACTTGTGAAAGTGAGTACGGAAGGCGACTAGTTTATGTCCTGCTCACATAAACGGTCATATCAGGATGGGTTCCGACGTGTGACAGTGAGTACTGAAGGCGACTAGTTTACGTCCTGCACACATAAAAGGTCATATCAGGGCGGGTTCCGACTTGTGACAATGCGAACTGAAGGCGCCTAGTTTATGTCCTGCCCACATAAAAGGTTATATCAGGACGGGTTCGGACTTGTGACAGTTCACAACCATGGTGACTTTATAGTGCGTCCCCACTGGCAGACCTGACCCTCGGCACCATGAATCGATTTCCACTCAATCACATTATTCTGATACTGATAGTAATGCCAAATGTCAGGCTAGGTAGGAAGAAGAATCAATGTTGTCAGTCATCAGATAGGACAGGACAAGGAGTAGTTAACTCAGTATCAGGATAATGTGACCGAGTGGGGATATCGCATCATGGAGCCCAGCAGCCTTGTCTCTGTCTATAAAAGTTGCCATAAGTGCACACTGTCACATGTCAGTACCCATCTTAGATATTGCTAGGACGTAAAACCCAAAGAAACAAAGAAACTAACATAGATACGTGTAGCTGGGCACTGCTTTTTTAGTTTTGCTTGTTGTTGTACGTCCTAACAACATCTAAGGTCATATCAGGACGGGGACTGACTTGTGACAGTTCGCACTCATGGTGATTTTATAGTGCTGCTGGAATGGGATACCAGGACACCAGCGCCATGAACTGATTTCCCATTCAGTCACAATATCCTGACACTGAGCCAACCAGTCCTTGCCCTGCCCTAATAATGCCAAGCGCATGGCTAGGAAGTGCCAAGAATCAATTTTTAAGTCCTTCGTTTGACTCGACATGGGTTCGAACTGACAAACCCATGTGTTCGAATCCCCCCGATCTCCCAAACCAGCAGACAGACGCTCAACTCATTCACCCATCCCGTCTGGTATAACACCTTAGTTAGCCGTTGCTCCACCAGAGGGCGAATAGCGCAGTGAGGGTCAGTACTATTGCTAGGTGATGGCTTTTGTGATGGGGTTTGGACTGACTGGCAGTGCCAGCCCGTCTTCGGGCTGTCTGTGGCCGGTGGTGCAGTTTCCACCGTCCGCTAGTTTCTGTGGTACGCCTACACTCAAATGCATTGTCAATGGCCATGAGCAATCTTCATACAGAAAAAGTGAAATATCTCGAAAACCACACCACATAGAAACAAATCGCTTGGTACACATATAGAAAACATCTTTACCAAAAACATTATATTAAATTGATAAGGTTACGGTTCTTGCTTTCTATTAATTTTGAATAAAACTAATGTTTTGCAATGCACATACCGTCAAACTCAAGGCATTGTCAATGGTCGTGAGCAATCTTCATACAGAAAATACAGAAAAAGTGAAATATCTCTAAAACCACACCACCTAGACACAAATCGCTTGGTACCCATATAGAAAACATCTTTACCGAAAACATTATATTAAATATATAAGGTTAGTGATGATGCTGTTCGATTTTGATGCATGCGCAGAAGTGGTGCGTACTGCGGAAAGTGGTGGACGGCGGAAACTGCGACACCGGGTCCGTGTGGACAGAGCCTGGGATCCAGGTTCCGCCGGGACACCATCCACAAGGTGGGACTTGTTCCTTGAATGTCGGCTCCCGGGGGAAATCCCTCCCATCAGAAGCCCTCTCACGGCCCGGGCGGGCCTGGCCGGTGATGCGGCTGACGAGGCGGCGGAAGGGGGAGGGATGGACGGGGGGAGGGAGGTAGAGGGAGGCGGTGTGGGGGGGGGGGGGGGGGGGGGGGGGGACATGAAAGGTTGTGAGGGGAGGGTTGGTCTGGTGGTGGTGTGGAGTTTGGGATAGGTGGGTGTAGGGATGTGCTCAGGAGGAATGTGGGGGTGAGGAGAGGTGTGGGGATGGGGGAGGTGTGGTGGAGTGGAGTGGCGGGGGAGCGGGTCCCGGGGGGGGGGGGGGGGGGGGGGGCGAGGACGGATTGGTGGCGGGTTGAAATTAAAGGGCAGGGAGAGAAGGGTGGAGAGGAAAAGGTGGTGCGATGGTTGGATGGTGGTCGGGGTGGGGAGTGGAGCTAGGTGGGGGTAGCGTCGAGGGAGGAGTGGGGTGGTGAGGTGGGCTGTGGGGATGGTGGAGGTCGGAGGTGGTGAGGTGGGCGGAGGGGAGGTGAGTGGAGCTACAGATGGGTGTGGATGGGTGGATGGGGTGTGAGGGAGTGGAGTGGGTGAGGTGGGCTGTGGGGATGGGGGAGGTCGGGGGTGGTGAGGGTGGGGGGGGGGGGGGGGGAGTGGAGCTGTAGATGGGTGTGGATGGGTGGATGGGGTGTGAGGGAGTGGGCTGGTGAGGTGGGCTGTGGGGATGGGGGAGGTCGGGGGTGGTGAGGTGGGGGGGAGGGGAGTGGAGCTACCGATGGGTGTGGATGGGTGGATGGGGTGTGAGGGAGTGGGGTGCTTAGGTGAGCTGTGGGGATGAGGGAGGTCGGGGGTGGTGAAGTTGTGGGGAGTGGAGTGGAGCTACATATGGGTGTGGGTGTGGACGGGATGAGAGAGAGTGGGGTAGAAGCGTGAAGAGAGGGTGGGGAGAGTGAGATTTGAGACAGGTGTAGATGGGATGCTCGACAGAAGAGGTCAGTGATGGGGAGGGGTGAGTTGTGAAGGAGTGGGAAGGTGAGCTAAGGAGAAGACGGGGTTTGTGTGGTGTTGTTGGGGTGTGGGTGTTTGTCGGTGGGTGGGGTGGCGGCCTGTTTGGGGTAGGGTGGGGGTGCTTGAAGCTGGGTGGGGTGGGGTGGGGGTGGGGTGGGGTGGGGGTGTCTGGTGCAGGGGTGGGGGTGCTTGAAGCTGGGTGGGGTGGGTGAGGTGGGGTGGGGTGGGGGTGGGGTGGGGTGGGGGTGGGGTGGGGTGGGGTGGGGGTGTCTGGTGGAGGGGTGGGGGTGCTTGAAGATGGGTGGGGTGGGGAGGGGTGGGGTGGGGTGGGGTGGGGTGGAGGGTGGGGGTACTTGAAGCTGGGCGGGGTGGCGCATTGTGAAGGATGTCAGTTCAATATGCGACAATTTGTATCGCTGAGTCTGACGGTAGCAAAAGCTTTCTGAACAAGGTCCGTCAGCACAACCAGCAGCTCCTGAAACCACGTGCTACACCACCAGGGGAACACACCACCACACCACCATGTCAGCACATCAACACGCCAACACAGCAGCATGCCAACACACCACCACAGCACCACACCACCACACCACCACACCACCACACCACCACACCACCACACCACCACACCACCACACCACCACACCACCACACCACCACACCACCACGCCACCACACCACCACGCCACCACACCACCACACCACACCACACCCCACACCACACCACCACACCACCACACCACCACACCACCACACCACCCCACACCACCACACCACCACACCACCACACCACCACACCACCACACCACCACACCACCACACCACCACACCCCCACACCACCACACCACCACACCACCACACCCACACACCACACCACACCCACCACACACCACACCACCACACCACCACCCCCACACCCACCACCCCACCACCCACCACCCCAACCACACCACCCCCACCCCACCCCCCACCACCCACCACCCCACCACCCCACCCACACCACCCCACACCACCACCCCCACACCACCCCACCACCACACCACCCACCACCACCACCCACGCCACCACACCACCACACCCCCACACCCCACCACACCACCCCCACCACCACCCCCCACACCCCCCACCACCCACCACCACCACCCCACCACACCACCACCACACCACATCACCACACACCACAGCCCCCACCCCACCACACCACACCACCACCCACCCACCACCACACCACCCCACCACCACACCACCACCCCCACACCCACCCCACCACACCACCCCCACACCACCACCCCCACCACCCCCAACACCACCACCCCACACACCACCACACCACCACCCCACCACACCACCCCCACCACCCCACCACCCCCACCACCCCACCACCACCACCCACCACCCACCACACCACCACACCCCCACACCACCCCACACCCCACCACACCCCACCCCACCACCACCACCCCACCCCACCCACCCACCCCACCACCCCACCCCCACCACCCACCACCCCACACCCCCACCACCCCCACCACACCACCCACCCACCACCACCACCCCCCCACACCACCACACCACCCCACCACCACACCCCCACACCCCCACCCCACCACACCACCACCCACCCCACCACCACACCACCCCACCACCACACCACCCACCACCCACACCACCCCCACCACCCCCACACCACCACACCACCCACCACCCACCCCCACCACACCACCACCCCCCCACCACCCCACCACACCACCACACCACCACACCACCACACCCCCACCCACCCACACCCACCACACCACCACACCACCACACCCCACACCACCACACCACCACACCACCACACCCACCACCCCACCCACCCACCACACCACCCACCACCCCCACACCACCACACCCACCCACCCCACACCACACCACCACACCACCACACCACCACACCACCACACCACCACACTCCACCACCACACCACCACACCACCACACCACCACACCACCACACCACCACACCACCACACCACCACACCACCACACCACCACCACTCCACCACTCCACCACATCCCCACAACTCCACCACCCCACCACGGCAACACATCAGCATGCCACCACACACCCACACCACCACACCACCACACCACCACGACTCCACCACTCCACCACCACTCCACCACCACTCTACCACTACTCCACCACTACTCCACCACACTGCTCCACCATATCACCACATCACCATCTCAAAACATCACCGTACTACCACACCATTAAACCCAACATCACATCACAAGGACATCACTACACAACAAAACACAACAACGCAGCACCACCACGCCCCATAGATGACACCACACCGCAACATCACTCAACACCACAAACAGAAGACAACTCCACAGCACTACACCACCAGAGCTCGAGGATTCCTATTAAATAGTATACCAAAGCCTATAACTTCGAAATCCCTATCACCCCTGACCCTTAGCACTGATCCCCACACATTCCACCCCAAAAGGCGTATATAACCATTAAGGCCCTATCACAGTGCGATGTACGGCGTCAGAGTGTGCTCAACATTTGAAAATTTGCCAGTATGTTAGCATTCGTCAAACTTTTAGCAGTGGGGGGGTAAAAATGGGCGTATACACAACATACACACAATGTACATATAGTATGCAGAACGTATCTCTGACGTATTGCTAGCATATGAGAGCATTCATGTGCCTCACAAAACGTTCACAAAATGCTCGCAAAACGCTGGCATACACTCACGGAAAGCTGACCAATGTTACATACATTACCCCATCGGTAAAAGTATGGCATGAATGTTAAATATGCTGGAGATTCTGCAGGCGTACATTAGAAGTACATTATGAGTATGTAATGCATCCGTTGGCAGTACACGAGAAAGGCATAGTCACAATACCAACGATAACAAGAGTAACATTGAAAATAATAAAACAATGCCTACAATGAAATCCAAATTATAGTGATGGTTGGTTGGTGAACTTTTACATCCTGGCAACATCTAAAGTCATCGGGACGGGTACCGTCTTGCAACAGTGCACACTCATCGTGACTTCATAGTGCTGCCCCACTGGGAGACCAGGCCACCAGCACTTTGATCTGATATCCCACTTACTCACATTATCCTAAAACTGAGCCAACCAGTCCTTGGACCTGTGTACTATCCTAATAATGTTGAGCGCCTGGTTATGAAGTGACAAGTATAAATTGCTACGTCATCGGTTTGACTCAACCAGGGTTGGAACCCATGGTTTCGAATCCCACAATCTTATAAACCGGGAGAGGAATGCTCAACTCATTTGGTTTGTTTGTTTGTTGTTGTTTTACGTTATAGCAACATCTAAGGTGCACATTCTTGGCAACTTTATAGTGCTGCCCAACTGGGACACCAGGTTGCCATGCCCTGAGATCCCACTCAGTCACATTATCCTGACACTGAGCCAACCAGTTCTTGCCCTATCCTAATATTGCCGAGCGCCTGGCTAGGAAACGACAAGTGTCAATTTACCAGTCATTGGTTGACTAAACCACAGTTTGAACCCACGATCCCACAGTCTACCAACATGGGAGACGGATGCTCTAACTCATTTGGTCATCCCATCTGGTTATCCATCAGAGAGGTGGTTAGCTGTGTTCTTTTATAAGTAAAATAATTATATTTAGTAAAATAATAAGCTTTCTTTTGCCCTCATAGATTTTTTTAAAATTCTGCCGGCATATTCGCAATAGCAGAAATAACAAGGGTAACATTGCAAATAATAAAACAATGCCCAAAATAAAATCCAAATGATATTGATAGTGATAACCCTGAATGGATAATGGTTGGACGATCAGTTCTTCGGCACTGACATCGGTCTTATTCAACTGAGTAAACATATTTACCAAAATGAGAAAATATATGTATATATCAATAAGAGGGACCTTACTACAAAATTTGAATATAATATCCGGAGGATACTATATAGTGATAACTATTTGACAGTAAATAATACAGAAATTATGCAATAATACTATATTGGTCAACATTGTAGAAACTGCGATGATTTGATTGATTGATGGATCGATTAATTGTAGATTGTTTAAGACAGTGTTGGCAGTGGCGGCCATATTCATCATGAAAGCCTAGTGGTATCTATTCTGTCAGTCTTGTCAGTCATATTCAGATACCTACATTGAAATCTATACGAAACTGTGGATTCCATATTGTTATACCATGAATAGATATAAATTGAGTTTTTAAAGTCGTTCTTGCAAATACTTCTCATAGGTTGTTACTCTGCCATGTATCATGGCTACTATCTGAACTTATTCTGAATAATGATAGTAGATTTGTTGGCAGTAGCCCATTGCTTACATTGTAAATTACCATACTAGATTTGATCATAACCAATTCTATTAATTTTAGTACATGAAGATCAAAGAACAGTTTATTAGTGTGCTCTCGATATCCAACATTGCAAACAATTCTCACTGCTTTCTTCTGTCCCAAATAAACAGATTCCATAATTGTTTAGTATGCATTTCCCCATACTTCACAGCAGTCAGCTACATAATCATGTGTGATGCAATTTTGAAGTACTTAGACATGTGTGAAGTTGTGTAGGTCAACATCTAGGTCAGAGTATTGGTTTTGATTGGCTTGTTGGTTATTGGAGTTTTACATCCTGGCAACATCTAAGGTCATACCAGGACAGGTACCAACCTGTTGTAAAGACTAGGTCTCCCGTTTTGTAGAATGGCTAAAGCTCAAATCTGTGGTTGTGTAGGCAAGCTATAGTGAAATCAATACAGACAAAGAGAAAGGAAGAGTATAAAGTGTGAAAGAAGAGACAGAGTCAAGCCCTCTGGTTTATTATTTATATGGTTACATGGGTTCATTGTAGAGTATCACCCCACCCTTTTCCCCCAATGGGAAACAAGCATTCTTGGCCGTACCAATAGGGATCCAGCATTCCTGGTCACCGTGGTTACACACACCCACCACACTCTCCCACCACACACACCCACCACCACCAAGCTGTGTGGCTCCCCTGGCCACCATCTGCTTGAGCCTGAGTGTGGTGATCCTACCCAGCAGATGGGGAGGGCGTAGGCCCTGAGTGCCCCTAACACACAGCCCTGCCAGTACCACTATGTCTATTTACATCTCACTCAGGCACCACCAGCACATACATATATATATATATACATACATGCGCCTGGTCATGTATACCCGATCAGTAATAGAACATTTGCATTCCCCCCAATACCATGAATCGGAATAGTTTACATTGTGACAGAGAACGCTCATGGCAACTTTATAGTGCTACCCTACTGGGAAATCAGGCCACTGGCACCAAGGCCCGATATCCCATGCAGTCACATTATCCTGACACTGTGCCAACCAGTCCTAGCCCTATCCTATTAATGCTGAGTACAGCACAAAGCTAGGAAGTGACAAGTATCAATTTTGCAAGTCATTGGGTTTGACTCAACAAGGAATCAAACTCCCGATATCCCACACGAGAGCCTTACGCTCTCCCGATTCGCCCACCCCGCCCAGTGAATTGCTTTTACAAACGGCATTCCTTCATCAAATTATGCATGCAGGGTTGGGAGTGGGGAAACTATGACGTTTCTACGTCAGTGAATTGTTGACGAAAGGGACCCCCCTGCGTCGTGCCCATTTCAGAAGCGCTGCGCAGACGATCAAATTACCAACTTCCGGTTGGGTGCTGCGCGCGCACATTTGTCGGCCATTTTGGTGCGATGTGTAGTCAAAGGCGAGACTCAATTTGATACTGAATCGAGTGGCTGCGCCGAACTAGACCGGAAGTGGCGTCCGGGAACTTCCTGTTCTGTCCTACTGGTCGGGCAGCGGAAGCGGGTTTGAATGGAAACGGCGAAAGTTGTGGTTGGGTTCCACGTAGAAATGGGTTAGCAGTGCACTGGTAATAGATTGCTGGGCGGCTGCTTGGGTGGGATGTTGTGGGATGCTTATTTTAAATTTAGTTTTAAGAACCAACTTGCTGAGTTAGCTCAAAGACCCTATAATACTAACACGGCTCACTCCCTATCTCTCCCATGGTAATGTAAATTTTGCAGTGCCACCTTGTGGTGGGTTTGATCAGCCCGGCTGCTGGTTGGTGTTTCACATGAAAACACATACAATTATATTATAAAGGAGAGAGGTGAGTATGAATACACATCAATATGAAATTGCTCTGAACAAATACACATCATCATCAGCATCATCATCATTATCACCATCATTACACGTCTTTCACATTCATATATACATTTATACATATAATATAGCACCTGTTTAACCAAGAGAACAGCCAGCGCACCAAATGGTGGGTTTGATCACTTTGATTACACAGTACAGGCTGAGTGAGCCATCTTAGTATTATAGGGTCTTTGGTTAGCTCAGTAGAAAAGGTTCTAGGTTAGCGTGTACCATTCATCACTTGTGGTAGACGAGATGGGCGATTGAATTGAGCGTCATTCTCCCGGTTTGGTAGATCGCGGGATTCGAACACACAGGTTTTGAACCCTGCTCAAGTCAAACCAATGACTTTAAAAGTGATACTTGTCACTTCCTAGACAGGACTTCGCTATTATTAGGATAGGCCATGGACTGGTTGGGTCAGTGCCAGGATAATATGACTGAGTGGGATATCAGGTCATGGTGCTGGCAGCCTGGTCTCCCAGTGGGGCAGCACTATAAAGTCACCATGAGTGCGCATTGTCAGAAGGCCGTGCCTGTCCTGATATGACCTTAGATGTTGCCAGAATGTAAAACCCCAACAAACAACCAACCAAGATCACAACAAGGTAGTTTCTTTTGTCTCCACAGTATCCCGCGCTCGCTGAGCCACAGACGCGTTTCCATAGCAACCAACCCGCGCGAACCCTTAACACGACAACGGCAGCGGATTTCATATCATTAATTATTCACCAGGAATTGATGTAGCTGCACCCCCCCCCCACCCCCATCACGCCAAACCCTTTCCCGCCAGATTAATTTTCACAATCCGTTTACTGGCATTGACATCAAAATGAATGAGTCCACCTCCCCTAGACTCCCCCCCCCCCCTCCACAACAACATCCCACCCCTCCCATCCCCAGCACACACACTTTATCCTGACACCATGCCACACCATTGCAGCACCCTACCCACTCACCCCCCACAGGCAGTAAGTCCACCCACCCACCCACTCCTCCACCACACACCCGACACTCACTCATTATTTCGGTCCCTCACTCACCAACTACATTCTCGTTTCTCCCCTTCCCACCCTCACCCACACAGTCCTCCCCCACACAGCCCTCCCCCACACAGTCCTCCCCCACACAGTCCTCCCCCAAACAGTCCTCCCCCACACAGTCCTCTCCCACACAGTCCTCCCCCACACAGTCCTCGCCCACACAGTCCTCCCCCACCCAGTCCTCCCCCACACAGTCCTCCCCCACACAGTCCTCCCCCACACAGTCCTCCCCCACACAGTCCTCCCCCACACAGTCCTCCCCCACACAGTCCTCCCCAACACAGTCCTCCCCCACACAGTCCTCCCACACACAGTCCTCCCCCACACAGTGCTCCCCGACACAGTCCTCCCCCACACAGTCCTCCCCCACACAGCCTTCCCCCACACAGTCCTCCCCCACACAGTCCTCGCCCACACAGTCCTCCCCCACACAGTCCTCCCCCACACAGTCCTCCCCCACACAGTCCTCCCCCACACAGTCCTCGTCCACACAGTCCGCCCCCCACAGTCCTCCCCCACACAGCCCTCCCCCACACAGTCCTCCCCCACACAGTACTCCCCCACACAGTACTCCCCGACACAGTCCTCCCCGACATAGTCCTCCCCCACACAGTCCCCCACCTCCCCCCACACAGTCCTCCCCCACACAGTCCTCCCCCACACAGTCCTCCCCCACACAGTCCTCCCCAACACAGTCTCCCCACAGTCCTCCCACACAGTCCTCCCCCACACAGTCCTCCCCCACACAGTCCTCCCCCACACAGTCCTCCCCCACAGTCCCCCACAGTCCTCCCCCACACAGTCCCCACTCAGTCCTCCCACACAGTCCTCCCCAACACAGTCCTCCCCACACAGTCCTCCCCCACACAGTCCTCCCCCACACAGTCGTCGTCCACACAGTCCTCCCCCACACAATCCTCCCCAACACAGTCCTCCCCCACACACTCCTCGCCCACACAGTCCTCCCCCACACAGTCCTCGTCCACACAGTCCTCCCCCACACAGTCCTCCCCCACACAGTCCTCCCCCACACAGTCCTCCCCCACACAGTCCTCGTCCACACAGTCCTCCCCCACACAGTTCTCGCCCACACAGTCCTCCTCCACACAGTCCTCCCCCACAATCCTCCCCCACACAGTTCTCGCCCACATAGTCCTCCCCCACACAGTCCTCCCCCACACAGTCCTCCCCCACACAGTCCTCGTCCACACAGTCCTCGTACATAGTCCTCCCCCACACAGTCCTCCCCCACACAGTCCTCCCCCACACATTCCTCCCCCACACAGTCTTCCCCCACACAGTCCTCCCCCACACCGTCCTCCCCCACACAATCCTCCCCCACACAGTCCTCGCCCACATAGTCCTCCACCACACACACTCCCCACTCACATACTCACACACTCACCCATTCACCCACTCACACACTCACACACCACATGCCCACTTCTCCCGTCCCTCGAACCACACCCCTCTCCCAATCACTCCCCACGACACACCCACTGTCCCATGACACACCCACTGCCCCACTACACACCCACTGCCCCACCACACACCCACTGCCCCACGACACACCCAGTGTCCCAAGGCACACCCAGTGTCCCACGACACACCCACTGCCCACGACACACCCACTTCCCCATGCCCCACCACAC
The DNA here is from genome assembly GCA_030323885.1 of Branchipolynoe longqiensis. Taxonomy (NCBI): domain Eukaryota; kingdom Metazoa; phylum Annelida; class Polychaeta; order Phyllodocida; family Polynoidae; genus Branchipolynoe; species Branchipolynoe longqiensis. Next base: position 7,512,807 of record CM059200.1, read on the forward strand.
ACTCACTGCTCCACCAAACACTCACTGCCCCACCACTCATCCACTGCCCCACCACACACTCCCCGTTGCCCCACTCCACCACCACACACTCACTGTCCCACGACACACCCACTGCCCCACCACACACCCACGGTCCCACCACACACCCACTGCTCCACCACACACCCATTGCTCCACCACACACCCACTGCTCCACCACACACCCACTGCCCCACGGCACACCCACTGCCCCACCACACACCCACTCCCCATGCACCACTCCACCACCACACACCCACTGCCCCACCACACACCCACTGCCCCACCACACATGCAGTGCCCCAATACACACTCACTGCCCCACAACACATCCACTGCCCCACCACACACTCCCCGTTGCCCCACTCCACCAGCACACACCCACTCTCCCATGCCCCACTCTACCACCACACACTCACTTCCCCACCACACATACACTGCCCCACCACACACACTCCTCCATGCACCAATCCACCACCACACACCCACTCCCTCATTCCTCAACTCCGCCATTCCTCTACTCCCACACACACACAGTCCCGCACCCCTCACCCCCACCACACTCCCCCACCACACACACACACCACGCACCCACTCCCAAACCACACATCCACTCACCCACCACACACCCCCACCGCACTCCCCCCATGCCCCCCACACACCCAATCCCACACACCACACACACTCCCCCACCACACATGCACTCCCCCACCACACACCCCACTACACACCCACTCCCCCACCACACACCCCCACCACACACCCCACCACACACCCACTCCCCCACCGCACATCCACTCTCATACCACACACCCCGACCACACACACCCAACACCCCCCCACCACACACACACTCCCCAAAACACACCCACTCTCCCAACACACACCTCCCACGCCACACATCCACTCTCCCACCACACACCCCCACCGCACTCCCCCCCATACCCCCCACACCCACCCACACTCCCCCACACCACACGCACTCCCCCACCACACATGCACTCCCCCACCACACACCCCACCACACACCCCACCACACACCCACTCCCCCACCAGACATCTACTCCCCCACCACACACCCCGACCACACACACCCAACACCCCCCCACCACACACACACTCCCCAAAACACACCCACTCTCCCAACACACACCTCCCACGCCACACATCCACTCTCCCACCACACACCCCCCCCCCCCCACACTCGCCCACTCCCGCACTACACTCTCCTCCCCCAGCATCCAGTCATTGGCCAGGAACCAGTGGTCCACAACTGGTTAATCAAAGGCTGTTGTAAGTGCTGTCCTTTCTGTGGGAAAGGGCATATAAAAGAACCCTTGCAGCTTATCGGAAATGTGCTGGCAGCAGGCGTCCTCAAAAGAAATGTGTCAGAATAACCAAATGTTTGATGTCCAATAGCCGATTATAAAAATCGATGTGCTCTAGATGGGTCTTTAAATAAAAAACAAACTTTCCAGTCATTGACGCCCCCTGTAGGGAAATAATGACAACACTAGATGAACGCTGGAAAACTGAATCGTGTTTTCGTTTAATTTCCCAGTCCACACAAGTGAGTCACGTGGTTACAACAACCCCAGCAACAAAACCAAAGGAGCAGGTGCGAGCAGATGCTTTCAACAATTGGTGCACTCACTAATTTCAACGTAGTTTTTCTCGAAGAGTTTCATTATCGCAGTTCTTCTCTTTGTTGGTGATGGTGATGGTGCTGGCGACCTGGTGTACCAGTGGGGCAGCACTATAAAGTCGGTATGAGTGCGCACTATCACAAGTCGGTACCTGTCCTGATATGATCTTAGATTTTGCTAGGACGTAAAACAACAACAAACAACAGGATGGGTCACGACTTTTGACACTGCTCACTCATGGTGACTTTATAGTGCTGCCCCACTGGAAGACCAGGGCACCAGCACCATGACTCGATATCCTACTCTGAGCTAGCCAGTCCTTGCCCTATCCGATTAATGCCGAGCAACGGGCTAGGTGATAACAAGGATCAATTTTGTAAGTCAATAAGTAAAATATTCCGATATTCGGAAATGGGGGAATGCAATTGTTTTATTACTAATCGGTGTTCTTAGATATAGTAAATAGACATAGTGGTGCTGGCAGGTCTGGGTGTGATTGCACTCAGGGCCTAGCACTTATGCTGGGGTAGGGGGTGGCCAAGGGGCCAGACAGCTACTGGTGGTGGGAAGACCACTGGTATCCATAGAGACCAGGAATGCGGGATTGCTATTGGTGAGGCCAGGAATGCTCGATTCCCATTGGTGGAAGGAGGTGGTATGATACTCTACCATGAAGTCATGTAACTATAGAAATAATAAACCAGAGGGCTGGGCTCTTTCTTATACTTTTCTCTCTTCCTTTCTCTTTGTCTGTATTGTTTTCCTCATAGCCTAAGTACACAGCCACGGAGCTGAACATTAGATTTTACAATTCACACTATTCACGCCACGGCCATGTTGAAACCAGACCTAGGCCAAGTAAGCATCTGCGAGGTGCCGCCGTATGAAAAGTAATGTGAATACTTTTTCACTGACCAATACCTCTCGAAATCACTCAAATTTGAGGGTATTCATTTTTGAAACTACCATATTCATCTTTGCATACCTGTTTTCTATCTATTGGCCAATTTTTACGAAGATTGGGTGACCCTTGCATGGTGCTTTTCCCATTCTTTAACTACAATGTGACTGTCAACTTCAAGTCTGCATAGTTATGGTGGTATCATGTAATGCAGCACTGTCAGTGTAGTTATTTGTGTAAGACAGTTAAACAACTAGTCTTAGTAATTACAAATTAATAAAAGCTTTAAAAGGGTTAAAGTATTTGTTTTTAAATATCTATATTAAGAAAGTTATGCAATTTTGAATTTAAGAAAAGATTGACTTTGTTGACATTGCCTAGTGAAATGATCTGATCATCACTCAATCTTCATGAAAATTGACCAATAAATAGAGAAAAGGTAAGCAAAAATGATTATGATAGTTTCAAAAGTTAATATCTTTAAATTTTACTCCTTTAATTTATGTAGTAGTTCATACACATCGCCACACAGTAGTGTCTTATGGCCATTTCCAATACCGACGCTTACTCAGACTCGTTCTGATGTCGAATTAGGTCATGCGTGAATAGTGTGAATTGGTTCCGGAGGGAAGCCTGCACTCTACCGATGAACTTGCTGCACAGTGAGCTGCCACCCACAACAGCAGTTCTTGCCACAGCCGTCAAGGGGCAGAATGGTCGTGGAAATTCTATGTAAGACCTTTTCTATATAAGACCTTTTCCACAGAACATGCAGAACATTCCCAGTAAGAGCTGTTACCCACAACAGCAGTTCTTGCCACTACTATCAGAGGGTGGAATCGTGGTAGAAATCCTCTATAAGACCCTGTTCACGAATTAATGTTGCAGAGTGAGTTGCTCTCCACAACATTGCTCCTTGGCACGTCTGTCATATTGTAAAATATTCTGATTCACGGTATTGGGGGGAATGCAAATGTTCTATTTCTTATCGGGTATGCGTGACGAGGCGCATGTATGTATATATATGTAGGTGCTGGTGGTGCCTGAGTGGGTTCTAAATAGACATAGTGGTGCTCGCAGGGCTGTGTGTAAGGGGCACTCAGAGCCTACCCCTCCCCCTCTGCTGGGTAGGATCACCCCACTCAGGCTCAAGGTTGGTCATGGCCAGGGGAGCCACACAGCTTGGTGGTGGTGGGCAGACCACTGGTAAACATGGGGGCTGGGAATCCTGGATCCCTATTGGTAGAGCTAAGAATGCTTGTTTCCCATTGGGGAAATAAGGTGGGGTGATACTGTACAATGAACCCATGTAACCATATAAATAATAAACCAGAGGACTTGACTCTCTCGCTTCCTTTACACTTTATACTCTTCCTTTATCTTTGTCTGTATTGATTTTGTGATAGCCTGCCTACACAACCACAGATTCGAGCTTTAGCCATTCTACAAAATGGGAGACCTAGTCTTTACATAATTGGTGACCACGACGAGTGGTAAATCTATTAGTTGAGTAGCGGATTCAACTTTACAATATGGTGGGCCGGTTGTAGAAATCCTTTACAATACCTTTTCTACAGAGCATCCTGCACACTGATTTGCCACTCCTAATATTAATTTGTGCTACTGCCAGCATATGGTGCGCGTGCTGGGCTGATGGTAGTGGAAATCATCTATATTGCCACTCCTGAGGCATGCTAGATGTCACCACTAGCCACCCACAACCAGGGGCGAGTTCAGGGTCTGTCTCGGAGGCGCCTCAGAGATGGCCGTGACGTCACGCTGGTGTGAACTGCAAAGGCAGTTTGTTGTCTCAAAAATGGCCACCCCCATAGGTGGTGGCCATTTGCAATTGAAAAGCTGCGCTGTGATTGGCTGAAACCACTGAATGTGGCGGCCATTTTCGAGGCTTCTTTTTCATCTCCAGTCTGAAAAGGGAGGCGTCTCCGAGACGTCAGCGAGATGCACCCTGAACGCAAATAGGCCAAATAGCATCGCGGAGACGTCTCCGCAGCACCTCCGAGACGCACCCTGAACGTGGCCCAGCTGCACCCTCTATCAAAGCGGTGTGTGTATTTTCAAAACCACTGGACGTGTTGGCCACATTGGGCGTCCCATGTGGAAGGATGAGAATTTGATTCGCAGTTGAGTCAAACTAATTATTTACAAAATTGCTCCTAGGCTGGCACTTGGCATTATTAGGATAGTGCAATCACTGGTTAGTGCAGTATCAGGATAATGTGACTGCGTGAGAAATTGGGTCATGGTGCTGGTAGCGAAGTTCCCCAGGGGGCCACACTATGAAGTCACCATGAGTGTGCACTGTCACAAGTCGAGACCCGTCCTGGTATGAACTTTGATGTTGCCAGGATGGTAAACTCCAACAAACAAACCAAGAAGACTTTCAAAGGACCAGGTCTCGCTTCTTTTAGACGGTAGGGGGTGTGAAGCGAGGCAGGTGGGTAGTTGCGGAGGGAGGTTCATTGTGGTGGCGCCACCTGGGGGCCTCAGGGCTAATCACTCGCCACCCACTCAGTGTGCATATCTGGATTTGGATCACCTGCCTGGCTTCACAGAGTGCCTGCACTCAATATCACCCACGTGACCTGGGATCTGGCCGGATGGTACCCACTACTGAGCGTGTTCATTGTTAGTTGACTGTTGAAGTTTTATGTCCAGGCAACATCTAAGGTCTTATACAGATGGGATGGCCAAATGAGTTGATCGTCCGTCTCCTGTTTTCGGAGATCGGGGGATCCAAACCCAAGGGTTGTGGTTTTGAACCATTGTCGAGTCAAACCACTGACTTCAAAATTTATACGTGTCAATTCCTAGCCAGGCTCTCAGCATTAGTAGGATTGGGCAAGAACTGGTCGGCTCAGTGTCAGGATAATGTGACTGAGTGGGATATCAGGTCATGGTGTTGGCATCTTGGTTTCCCAGTTGGGCAGCACTATGAAGCCACCAGGAGTGTGCAGTGTCGCAAGTCAGTATCCGTCCTGATATGACCTTAGATGTTGCCATGTTGTAAAACCCGAACAACCAAACCTGTGTTATCGACTATGACGTCAGCACGGGCATATAAGTCAGTGCGCGTGCCTTTTGGCTGCAGGACGACACACTGACACACTGCAAACTCAATGGCTATGAGCAATCTTCATAGAGAAAAGGTGAAATATCTCAAAAACCACACAACCTAGAAACAAACTCCTCATTAGTCATATAGAAAACATATTCAACGAATAGATTATATTAAATTAATAAGGGTAAGGTTGTGCATTTCTATTAATTTTGAATAAAATAAACGTTTTGCACTGTGCGAAGCTGCAAACTCAATGCATTGTCAATGGCCGTGAGCAATCTTGAATTATATTCATACAGAAAGAGTGAAATATCTCTAAAACCACACCACCTAGAGACAAACCGCTTGGTACACATATAGGAAACATATTCAACGAATAGATTATATTAGATTTATAAGGTTAGGGTGTGCATTTCTATTAATTCTGAATAAAATAATCGTTTTGCACTGCACGTACCGGCAAACTCAATGGCAGTGTGCCTTCGTTCTGCAGCCAAGCTGCGTGCGCATACACGATGTTAGTAAACATTGAAATAGGTCTATTCGAATGTCCACTGAGTAAATACCGAATATAACAAAACCAAAACAAGCAACACATTCCTGAATTGTGCGAGACGAACTATTAGTGCAACAGGCCCTCAGGCTCCGAAAGGTCAAGGAGACTACAGCAGAGCTGCGACTGTTTTGACACCGCAGATTCTGCAGTAATTGCCTTTGAGACGCGGAGTTGATTCGCGCGCTGACAGCGGGCATCATGACCGATATATTTTAAGTAAATCTAAATATAACCAGAAAGAAAACTGCCGAAGAGTGTATACAACTATAAGTGCATCCCATTGCTTCCGGGTCATATTTCAATTTCACAGATTGTGCCTCTAAGCGGATAGGTTGGTTGGTTGTTGTTGTTTTACCTCCTAACAGCATCTAAGGTCATATCAGGACGGGTACCGACACGTTACAGTGCGCACTCATGGCGACGCTATAGTGCTGCCCCACTGGGAGACCAGGCCACTGGCACCCGGATCCTATATTTCCCAGTGGGGCAGCACTGTAAGGTCACCCTGAGTGTGCACTGTCGCAAGTTGGTACCCATCCTGATATGACCTTAGATATTGCCAGGACATAAAACTCCAAACAACCAGTGAACCCTAACCTCGCTGGAGTCAACACCCTACTCTAATCATCCAAACTTCCGGATCATCTCACTTACACCGGAAGTGGGACGGTATACGCAGTCACGTGACATTGAGTCGTCAATCTCTATATTTAATTATTTCCTCTTCCAATACACCCGACCCAACCAGTTAAGCGAGTGACATCTATCGGCAGAATCTGGAACCACTCTATTCGGGTATTTTGACCGCGCGCATCATAAAAGCGTGCAAACAACCGATATAAAACATTGTTTTTGTTATATTTTATGTAAGTAAGCAGTGTCCTAATCGGTAGAGCGCCGGCCTTGCATGCGGAAGGTCAGGAATTCGGTTCCCGGTCGAGTCAAACCAATGACTTTAAAATTGATACTTGTCACTTCCTAGCCTGGCGCTCAGCATTAATAGGATAGGGTAACGACTGGTTAGCTCAGTGTCAAACAAATGTGACTGAGTGGGATATCGGACCATAGTGCCGGCAGCCTGATTTCCCAGAGGGGCAGCACTATAAAGTCGCCAAGAGTGTGCACTGTCACAAGTCGGTACCCGTCCTGATATGACCATAGATGTTGATAGGACATAAAACAACAATAAAGAACAACCAAACTGTAAGTAAACATAGCAAAAATCTTCAAGGGAAATTTGTATGTTTGATATACAAACATTTTCCAAGTCTTTTCCCAGGAAGAAATATGTGCTAGTTGAGCTGAGAAAAGAACTCAAACATCACCCAATTGTCAGTGATCGGCCGCGCTAATCGGTGAATGGCCCCCATTTAACTTGAATAGAGTCTGTTTATTAACCATGTTCCCAACTAAGAAAAGTTGATGGTGGTTCAATGGCGATGGCTGCGGCAGTTGTGTCCTGGTTTAACTGAAGGCATTAGGATTGTGGGGAAAGGTCCAGTGTCGCCTCTTGGTGTTAATCTCGCTTAATTTCTTGTAGTCCGGGCGGGATCCGCAAAGTGGCGCCACTGCAGTTCGGTGGCTTCCTGACTCGCCCAAGAATTATCCAGGTTATGGGGCTGTCACACTACGACGTTTTGGCCCAACGCGGGTCGATGCGTGCCGACGTGTTGGGTTTTTGGTCGAAATGTCGGTACACGTCCGGTATGTTACCGGCGCGTTACCGGCATGTTTCCGGCGCATTACCGGCGCGTTACCGGCGTGTCGGTACACGCTGAGGGATAGCAACGTGTGAATGGATACGTTGGCACTCATCAGCGCGCGTCGGGTCGCGCCGATCGTTTTGTGCTTGCACAAAACTTTCGACACGCGCCGACGTGGGCCAACGTGTTGGATCTCGCGTTACCGGCGTGTTGGCAGGACGTGGACCCGCGTTACCAGCGCGTTGCGGGGCCGCTCGATCCACATTAATGGAGCAGTCACACTACGACGTTTTGGCCCGGCGTTGGACAATGCGTGGCAACGTGTTGGGTTTTTGGGCGAAACGTCAGGAAGCGTCGGAACGCGTTACAAACGCGTTACAGACGCGTTCCGGCGCGTCGGTACACGTCGGTACACTTTGAGTGACAGGGACATCTGAACCAACACGTCGGCGCGCGTCGCCCAGCGCCGAAAGTTTTGTGCAAGCACAAAACTTTCGGCGCTGGGCGACGCGCGCCGACGTGTTGCGTAGCGTGGGAACCTGGTGAAATTGGGTCAAGTTTGACATTTCTCGACGCGTTGAATATATTTAAGTGCGTTGGCGGCACGCCGGAATACACGTCGTAGTGTGACTGCTCCATGAGCAACGTCCATCAATGCTGCGAATTTGTCACCAAACTGCGATGGACGTGTTGCTGGCGCATCTTGACGTGTTGCTGGCGAGTCTTGACGTGTCGCTGGTGCGTTGACGGCGCGCTAATAATACGCTATTATCACGCTACCAACACGCTGCCACCCATCCAACTACCCCCTGAAACGCCGAAGAGTTGGACGTGTGTCGACGGGTTGCAAATATTTTGGGCATTGCCGGCACGCCGGTGAGAAACGTTGTAGGGTGACAGGGCCTTTAACAATAACATGTAGGTTGTCCTTCTGTGTGCCTAGTGGTTTGTTTCTATGTGGTGCGGTTTTAGAGATATTTAACTTATTCTGTATGAATATTTTGGGTTATTTTAGGTTGTCATATTGGTGTCTGGCTTTTAAAACAAATGTATTCTGATAAAGCACTTTGATCCCTTTCATTTGACATATGGATGGACGCGTGGCGACGCGTGGCGACGTGTTGCACTTTTGGGCGAACCGTCGGTACACGTCCGGTACGTCTATGTGTGTGTATGTGTGTCTCAGGGTGTGTCTGTGTGTGTGTCGCTGTGTGTGTGTGTCTCTGTGTTTCTGTGTGTGTCTCTGTGTCTCTGTGTTTCTGTGTGTGTGTCTTTGCGTGTCTGTGTGTCTGTCTGTGTGTGTGTATTTGTGTATGTGTGTGTGTCTCTTTGTCTGTGTGTGTGTCTCTGTGTGTGTCTGTGTGTATGTGTGTGTCTCTGCGTGTGTCTCTGTGTCTCTGTGTGTCTGTGTGTGTCTGTGTGTGTCTGTGTGTGTCTGTGTGTGTCTCTGTGTGTGTATATGTGTGTGTCTACGTGTGTGTATGTGTGTGTGACTCTGTGTCTCTGTGTGTGTGTATCTATGTGTGTGTCAGTGTCTGTGTGTGTGTGTCTCTGAGAGAGAGACACACAGACACTCTCCCTCCCTCCCCCTCTCTCCCTCCCTCTCTCTCTCTCCATCTCCCCCCCCTCCCTCCCACACAGAGACACACACATAGAGAGACACACACACAGACAAAGAGACACACACAGACACACACACAGACGCAGAGACACACACAGACACACACAGACACACAGAAACACAGACACACATAGAGACACACAGAGACACACACAGATACACACACGGAGACACCCACATACACAGAGACACACACATAGACACAGAGACACACACAGAGACACAGAGACACGCACAGTGACACACACAGAGACAGAGACACAAAGACACAGAGACACACACATAGACACAGAGACACACCCAGACACAGAGACACACACACAGACACACACATAGAGACACAGAGACAGAGACACAGAGACACACACACATACCCACATACACAGAGACACAGACACAGAGACACACACACAGAGACACACAAAGACACAGAGACAGAGACTCATACAGAGACACACACACAGACATGCACAGAGACAAAGATACACACACAGAGACACAGATACACACACAGACACAAATACACACACAGAGACACACACAGACACAGAGACACACACAAACACAGAGACACACACAGACACACATAGATACACAGATACACACACTGAGACACAGAGACACACACACAGACACACACACAGACACACACACATACACCGAGACACACACGCATACACACACAGACACAGAGACACACACACAGACACACACACATACACACACAGACAGACACACCGCCACACACACAGAGATACACACACAGACACACACAGAGACACAGAGACACACACAGAGACACAGAGCCACACACACAGACACACACACAGACACAGAGACACAGAGACATGTACAGAGACACATAGACATACACACACAGACACACACAGCGACAAAGAGAAACATGCAGAGACACAGAGCCACACACACAGACACAGATACGCACACACAGAGAAACAGAGACACAGAGACACACACACAGACAGAGACACAAAGACACAGAGACACACACACATACACACACATAGACACATAGACACCCACACAGACACAGAGACACACACATAGAGACACACACATAGAGACACAGAGACACACACAGACACAGACACACACAGAGACACACACATAGACACAGAGACACACATACAGACACAGAGACACACACACAGACACAGGGAGGGAGGGAGGCCTTTTCCGCCCGCAACGTCGATACGCGTTGACGGCGCGCTAATAACACTCTATGATCACGCTACCAACACGCTGCCGCCCGTCCAACTTCCCCCCAACACGCCGAAAAGTTTGACGTTTCTCGACGGGTTGCAAATATTTTGCGCGTTGCCGGCACGCCGGGGGAAACGTCGTAGTCTGACAGGGCCTTAAGACATTTCTCCATTTACACTCAGGGTCTGGCCCTAGTGCTGCCATCTATAGCGGAATGAGCCAACTATATAAAACACCGGAAAATTAACTGGCGGGGGTCTATTATTTTAAAACTTGTCACTCCTATTTTGGAACGAGCCCCTTTCATAAAATTGGGATGTGGTCATTTTCCCGACAATCCCAGTGCCAAAATGTCGTCTGTTTCCTGTAACTGTCGTCTGCTGTAACAAAGAAAACAACAATGTCCGGTAATCATGGTGGCGGTTATAGGCTACCATTTAATAGACGGGTTCGTCAGTCCTGCGGTGCAGTGCATTGTGGGGTGCATGAAAGCAAAACAAACCAGCCGGAAGCAATTGATTCCTGTTGAAGCAGTGAGTGCAGCCATGGAATTATATAAAAGATTCACCCGGTACGTGTAGTACACGGGTGAATGACAATGTAGTGTAAATATAGGCGAAAATAGCTTTAGTATGGGACAGGAACTAGAAACTGTGGTTCCAGGATCAAATGGCAACATATATAGGCACAGAGTTGGTGAAATGGGAGAGAATGCAAAAAGACAAGATGGTGGCCATAGAATGCCGTCGATTTCACTTTTAAATCTTATTAAACTAGATATGTTATTATATTTTTCAACTCAAAGGTAGCGGGGAAATATGAAGACATATACAAAGAATAAATGTTGCTTCTTAGATTGTGAAATTAGGCTCTCATTTCATTTCCCCCGCTTTTTCGACCGTTTTTATATAGGGCTAGTATTCACCCGTATACTGCGAGTACCGGGTGAATCCTTTATCTACCATGGAATCTGATAGTTTCAACACATTTCTGCTAATGTTTGAAAGGTAGAATACCGATGGAAGCATATATATATAGATATATATATATATATATATATATATAATAAATTAAGATAGGAGTATTGTATCTACAATTTACTTTTTTCTAAGTCAGACTCCTAATCTGAAGGTCAGTGGTTCGATTCCCTATGCCCCACCTCTGTAAGATCCATGGAATTAACAAGACGTTGATGGCTGCAGCTCGATGGCCCTGTCACACTACAACGTTTCCCCCGGCGCACCGGCAACGCGCAAAATATTTGCAACCCGTCGACACACGTCCAACTCTTCAGCGTTTTGGGAGAAAGTTTGACAGGACGCAGCGTGTTAGTGGTGGGTTGGAGGCGCGTTATTGGCGCGTTATTGGCGCATTAGTAGCATGTTATTAGTGTGTCTGTAGCGTGTCGGTAGCATGTTATTCGCGTGTTGTCGGCACGCTGTCGGCGCGTTTACAGCGTGGAGGCAGCGCATTGGTATCGTGTTAGTATTGTGTGAACCCGTACATACCCGCCAGCAACACGTTAGGACGCGCCCGCAGCGCGTCCACACCCGCCGCCAACGCGTCCAGGCATGCCAGCAACACATCCCACGCGCCGAGATACGCTGGAGCAACCCCAATAGCGCGCCCACTACACATCGATGGGACGTTACGGACGCGCCGACGGAATGATCGCATTTTGGGGGGTAAAAAGCTAACGTTAACCGACGTTGATCAACGGTCTGCCAGCGTTCTGCCGGCGCGCCACCAACGTGTGTCGATGTGTTCCGACGCGTCCATAACGCGCCCGCCAACGCGCTTACGCGCGTTGCGGCCCATCGAAAGTTTTGTGCAAGCACAAAACGATCGGCGCGCCCCGACGGGCGCCGACGTGTTGATTCACACGTTGCTATCCCTCAACGTGTACCGACGCGCCGGTAACGCGCCGGTAACGCGCCGGTAATGTACCGGACGTGTACCGACGTTTCGACATATTGGTGGGAAACGTCGTAGTGTGACAGGGCCTTTAGGATGGCAAGTGGGGTTTATTGGGTCTCATGTTTACCTTGTTAACTATATCACGTGACCCTCTCGCTGGGTCCCGACTCCGATACCTACATACCTACAGCACGGTGTGTCATTTTGTTGTAGTTCTCTATGTAATCTTTGCGCGTTCTGGTCAGGGTAGTACTTCTGGTTGTTTTGTACACGTTTGAACTGTAATTGTTATGTCTTTGCTATCGCTGGTTTCAACAGCTTCGGTATCGTAGGTATCTTTGATCTTAGTGTTCTGCTCATTAGAAGCTGGGCTGGGGAAGCTCTTTGTATATCAAGGTTGGTATTTCGGTAAACCAATAAAGCTGGATTAACATCTGTGTTATTTGCATTGGCCTTTTTAACAATGCTTTTACGATTTGGAGAGCTCTTTCAGCTTGCCCATTACTACGGTGGGCATAATGGACTCAAACGATTTGGATTTCTACCGCTGTGTATAACTTACAGCGTCATCAAAGACCAGTTGCTCACATACCATGTCTATGTGGTGTGAGAGGTTAAAAATCCCTTGAGTCGGTAAAAGTGTAGGCTCAGGCTTTCAATTGACAAAATGTCTAATGGTGAAAACAAGTCTATTCAGACTTATCCATGATAGGCAGTATAAATCTTCAATAACAAACAAAAAAACAAGAAATGTACATAAGAATAATCAACACATTGCATACCTATATACCATCTGCATTTAGGTATAAACAAATTTAGTTTCAGAACTAGCAAACTATAGCCAGAGTCAGTGTCACTTATTTTGTTTATGTTTTTATTAATATTTCTTTATGGTTAATACCACGCCTGGGGCTAGGACATGTGTAGGATTCTTCAGACATTGATTATAAATTTCTTTGAAACGAGGTTCCTGCCGAAGTAGGGCAGGGAGTGACTAGATCTAAGGTCAAATCAGGACGAGCAGTGCTTAGATATAAGTGGATGTGGCGGAGAGGATCTATCATACTCAAGCTAGATCGACAAAAGTAGGTCAGCATATATACGCTTTCTTCAAAGCATGCGATAACCTCCCCCTGAATGTATTGGGTGTCAGTCCCCACTGACACTCAAACACATTTTACTAAGTTGCGTTGATTTTTTGGCCCTGCGCCAACGGTTCTACACTGCAGACAGTATGCATTACCTTTTTACTAAAGTAAAACAGGAAAACATTTTAGCCTTTTTGAGGGCAGCTGGACTGTACCACCTTATATAGTTTACTAAATGGATTCTATCAATTATTAATAAAACCTTTCTTTTTCTATGGGAATTTGTTTCCCTTCACCACAAATATATGATTGTGAGCTTTCTAATTTAATCAGTGTCTATTGGCACATAATTGATTGTTTGCTTTTACATGTAAAAGCGATGGTTTGAACAAAAAACAAACATTTCTCGCCGTGAATATGGCCTATGCTGCCGACACGGCGTAAAGCAACCACTAATCAATCAATCAATCAATCAAAGCATGCACAGTGAGCTTCGTGCTTACACACCATTGGTGCGTAATCAGTCTGAATTGCGCCTGATTCAAATGGGGGAGGGACACGGGACATAACTCAGGCGGTAGAGTGTCCACCTGCGAAGGTGTGGGTCATCGATCGATCCTGTTCAGTGGACCCATTTGCAGATGGGGCTAATTTCCTTTCCAACCAGTGGTCCACAAATGGTTCATCAAAGGCTGTGGTATGTGCTGTCCTGTCTGTGGGAAAGTGCATATAAAAGAACCCTTGCTGCTTATCGGAAGGAGTAGCATATATGGCAGCAGCTGGTTTCCTCCAAAGATATATATATGGCAGAATGATGATAGGTTTGACATCCAATAGCTGATGATATGAAAATCATTGTGCTTTAGACTGTTAGAGGTGTCGTTAAGTAAAAGGAGAACAAACAAATAAAACAAGATTCAAAAAGGGGAGGAGACATGTTCCTTGGAATAGCCTCACCCCCAACCTCCCACCAGACGCATGCCCCCCACCTCTATCCTCAGCCAATCACAGCACCGGATGCAGTGGCGGAATCAGCAGAGCGCAGGCAAACCAATGACTTAAAATGTATACTTGTCGCTTCCTAGCTTGTCACTGGGGATTAATAGGATAGGGCAGAGACCGGTTGGCTCGGTATCCGGATAATGTAACTGAGTGGAATATCCGGTCATGGTGGGGTTGCCTGGTTACCCACTGGCACAGCACTATAAAATGACCATCAGTGCGCATTGCCACAAGTCGGCACCCATCCTGATATGACTTTAGATGTTGCTAGGACGTAAATCTCCAACAACCAACTTACTATTCAGTGTGTGTGTGATGCGCGGGTGTGTAGTGTGCAGGTGTGTGGTGTGCAGGTGTGTGGTGTGCAGGTGTGTCTGTCTGCATGTTGTGTTGGTTGATTTTGTTTTATTTCTTCCTGTGGCTTGGGTTTCTGAAAAAGATTATTTGACCTATCCATTGCTTTGTTATCTAAATGTGTAGCGAAAATAGAGAATGTTAGCTGCTGGACATGCCTCCTCCTCCAGTACTCAGTTCTCACCTTCCTACCGGGCGCGGTGGCCGAATCCGTAGAGCACAGGCCTCGTGTGCGGAAGTTCGGGAGTTTGCGAGTTTGGTTCCCGGTTGAGTCAAACCGATGACTTAAAAATGTATACTTGTCGCTTCCTAGCCTGGTGCTCGGCATTATTAGGATTTGGCAAGGGCTGGTTGACTTGGTGTCAGGATAATGTGACTGAGTTGGGTTATCGGGTCATGGGGCTGGCGGCCCGATTTCCCAGTGGGGCAACACTATAAAATTGCCATGAATGCAAACTGTCACAAGTCGGTGCCCGTCCTTATATGACCTTAGCTGTTGCTAGGATGTAAATCAACAACAAACAGACAACAAACAAAACCAGTCGAGCCAAACAAATGACTTATCAAATTAATACTTGCCGCTTCCTAGCCTGGCGCTCGGCATTAATAGGATAGCACAATGACTGGTTAACTGAGTGTCAGGATAATGTGACTGAGTGCGGTTATCGGGTCATGGGGCCGGCGACCCGATTTCCCAGTGGGGCAGCACTATAACGTTGTCATGAGTGCGCACTGTCACAGGTCTGTACCCATCCAGATATGACCTTAGATGTTGCCAGTATGTAAAACTCCAACAAGCGACCAACCAATCTCGCCTTCCTTGGTAGTACATGTTTGCTTGTCTCATTACCAAGGGCGATGACAAATTAAAGCCGCATAGTCCAATAAAGCAACAATTTTTCACAAACGAGGCCCCACATAGATTTGATTCTAGATATATCTAAGACCCCCACCACACCAAACTAGTTCACAAACCATCCGACCCTGTTCTAAAATGGGCTGTGGTTGGGGTAGAATGTGGTTGCAAGACAATGTTGGGCATGCTCAACATTCTGGAGCACCATTCCTTTCTAGCCCATCCATTCGGTTTGTGAATAGACTTTAAAAAGTTGCTACTACATCCATTGGTATGCAGGTATTGCAATACTTCAGGGAGTTTGATGCCCCTGCCTTGCAGAGTTGTAAACCACTGCCTTGTGGTACAGGTTCTTGACAGAACCGAAGGCTAAGGGAGCAAACCATGAACAGAAAACCATGTCACTGTGGCAGCATCAAGGGCGGTTGAAAAATAGTTTCGTGTGATAGGGGTATAAGTTGGATATTGGTAGACTTCTTAAACATTTGTTGCCACACTGAATGGCGTACAGAATCAATGTACTACAACATCTCACTGCATTAGCCTATGGCCTGAGAATGTTGGCAGGCACGCCAAACTTAACGCTGCATAAAAGCCACCACAGACTCATGCGGGAGGTCGGCGGGACCAAGTGGTCCTTAGCCACTGCTGTATTGGCCACTCGTGGCTTACACATGCTTTTTTACTCAAGGGGGAACCTCCCCCTGAATGTATTGGGTGTCAGTCCCCGCTGACACTCAAACACATTTTACTAAGTTGCGTTGATTTTTTTGCCCAGTATGCATGACCTTTTTACTAAGGTAAAACAGGAAAACATTTTAGCCTTTTTGAGGGCAGCTGGACTGTACCACCTCATATAGTTTACCAAAAAGATTCTATCAATTATTAATAAAACTTTTCTTTTTCTATGGGAATTTGTTTTCCTTGAACACAAATATATGATTGTGAGCTTTCTAATTTAATGAGTGTATATTGGCACATAATTGATTGTCTGCTTTTACAGGTAAAAGCGATGGTTTGAACAAAAAACAAACATTTCTCGCCGTGAATATGGGCTATGCTGCCGACACGGCGTAAAGCAACCACCAATCAATCAATCATAACGCTGCATATTTGCACTTCAAATATCTCCAAAGTCTCAGAAAAATTACTCAAACTCAAAACTATCGGACGATACAACTTCAAAACTGAATAGTCCGATGAAAGCATCAAAATTGGTCTGAATAAAACCACTTACAAGATTTGATCCTACATAATCCAAATTTGTGTGTTGTTCTTTTGAGGTGGACATTAGTTGATTCAGCAGGGGAATTTTCAATCATGGACGATTGGTCTTCCTCATTCCACTGCTCCTTGCACTATCCTAGTAATGCTGAACACCAGGCTAGGTAGCGACAAGAATACATTTGTAACGCATTGCTTTACTCAAGCAGGCTTTCAACATTGGGTTCGGAAGGCGGGCGCTCAACTGATTCGGGCATCCTGACACTTATAAATATTTATTTTATGCATCGTAGGAAGATAAGATCGAATATCCATCGAACCCACTGGTTTTTTGTTGTTGTAAATATAGTTTATTCATTGAATAAAGTCTTTTATCAGCGCCGTGGCACTGGTCTTCCAGCCATGTGACAATACAGTTATTTACAATATATGCACATGTAGTCTGATATTGTCTCCAGCAGCTAGCCCAAATCAGCTGAAATAACAACATCAAACATTCAAAGACTTACATATGGTATAGTTTGACAATTCACATACAAAAATAGCAGTTATATGTTGTATTCCTACACACTTGATACATACATGTGCATTGATTTGACCTTTACATTACGGAGTGGTTAGGTGCATAGTTTCCCTTCATAGGTTTGTATGTCTACTATGTTGTGAACTGCAAAACTATCATGTTGGACTTAACATTTTGAGATGGAGTGAGTGTTAGTAGAATGGTTTGTTTCTTCTGTTAGATAGAGTGTGGTTAGCTTATAGGGGTATGCTTAAAACGTTAATACCTCAGGTGTGTTTTTTGACTACATTAAGTAGTTTGAGTAAGTAGGTTGTTAGTAATGATGAGATAAACAATGCTTGGAGGATTGTACGTTTCAGTCATTTAGTAGTCTAGTACAGACTTTATTAGTGTCTATGTTTATACAAAGACCCCATAATACCAAGGCGGCTCACTCAGCCTGTACTGTGTAATCAAAATGATCAAACCCACCACTTGGTGCACTGGCTGTTCCCCCGCCTAAACAGATGCTATATTATATGCACAAATGTATATATGAATGTGGAAGATGTGTGAGGATGGTGACGAGGAAGATGATGATGTGTGCCTGTTCATAGCAATTTCATATTGATGTGTATTCATGCTTACCCGTCTCATGCATGATATAAACGTATGTGTTTACATGTGAAACACCAACCAGCAGTCTTATTATTGTGATGATTTCAAAGATATCGTGGTTCTAGCCATCGATCTGCAGCCACCAATTTTTTTAAATTTTGTTTTTTATTGAGGCTGTATTTATACTGTTCATAGCATGTAAGCACGGGTACCCAGGCTTGTTTTCAATGCTGACCAGCTGTAGTGTTGGTGTTTTCTTACCAAACAGTAGCTGCTGCTAAGTTATTTGATTGTCTGCATTTCAGTAGCAGATAGATAGTCTGTTGGTACGTTTAGTAGCCTATGTTAGTTTTTTTGGGCCCTTTTGGCATTGTATTTTTGTTCTATTCTTATTACTATGTTAGTTGTTTTCTTAAGGTTCTATGTTAGTGTTTTGGGGTTTTCTTGGGAAGAGTTTTCCACTTTTTTCTACTTACTCCAATTACCCTTGTTAAGAATAGCATGCACAATATGGCAGAATCTCAACCCCATTAGACTATGCTTCTTTAAATATAAGAAGAGTTACGGCGCAAAACCCCATAAACGCCAATCCAAAAATATAGATGGACATTGGAATCAACCCCTCAAAAACTTAATTGTGTTATATTCCTACTCGTTTCTTCATTGCTCCATAACCATATGAAGAGTTCAGGTGCAAAACCATGTAAACGCCAATCCAAAAATGTAGTTTAAATAAAAGATTGTTACCTGACAATAATTGTAATTGTGCATAATGCTAAGGCATTACGGGTAATTAGACATGCGAATAAAGCCAAGTGCAAGTAACTAAGGCTGCTCTGATATGTCGCCGACTGGTGGCTCCTTGCTGAACTAACCTGAACTATACCATTAACGCCGACTAGTGGGTTTCGGCACTTCCGCTATACGTCACCCAGTAAACAAAGCGACTGCGGCTCCACCGCTGTCATATTTCTGAACTAAATTACGCCACCGTTTGGCTATAAAAGCGACTGCTAGCTGTAGATATTTTACATGGGAGCCATGCGGACAACAACTGCCTTAAATTGCCATCCCTCCCACCCCACAATGAGAAAGGGATATAGGGTTATACGCATTCCTAACCCGCATCGACATCACATAACTACCTAAGAGACTGTACTGATGAAAGAACTAAAATTGTAATAAAGAGGCATAACTATATTTGCTGTGTTTGTGTGTATAATTATCACTAATTCCACTTTTCATATGAGCACATGGCTACGGAGCGATGAACAAAATAGTAGGAATATAAAGAAATCAACTTTTTAAAGTTTGGATTCCAAGATTTATCTCCACTTTTGGATTGGCGGTTACATGGTTTTTCACCTGAACTCTTCATATGATCATTTGAAAAGTGGAATTACTGGGAATTAAAATTATTTTTTTTGTAAAAAGTCTTTGATTTAAACTACTCTTTTGGATTGGCATTTACGTGTTTTTTTCGCCTGAACTCTTCATAATTAATTAAGCTGATCTGCCTGCTGCTCGCCTGCTTTAGCATTCAATTAGAAACAAAAGAAACCCATCTAGGCCCCCCTCCTCGCCACTGCTGTCAAGTTTAATCACCTTTTTTTTGTACAGACATTCCTTCCTCCACCTCCACTCAACTTCTAACTTGTTTAAGAGCTTGGTTGATTTTTGAAATTTTACCTCCTGACATCTTTTTTGTTGTGTAATGAATTTATTTACCCTCCTCATGACGGATAAGTGTGTCAACACTTCTTTTCACTGTTGGACGGCACTAGTAAAATTTGATTCCAATTTTTTAAATTTTGTTTGAGTAGTTATTCTTATTTTATTGTTTCTTGTTTATGGCTGTAAACCACTGCCTTGTGGTACAGGTTCTTGACAGAACCGAAGGCTAAGGGAGCAAACCCTAAACAGAAAACCATGTCACCGTAGCAGCATTAAGGGCGGTTGATGTATGGAACTCCCAACATCTCCCGACCAGCCACTACAGGGACAAATAGTTTTCCGCCTCTCTTGACATGTTCTTGCCAGTGTGAAACCTCTATTTGCACCCCGAGAGAGTGCCGCTGGTAACTTGCAAAAGCCAGCAGCACTTCAACACCTTTGCAAGCAGCTTTCATTAAATGTTCTTGCTAAATGGAGAGCGGCAGTCAAGTAATGAAAGCAGTCTTTGTCGCATCGCGACCGACAGCATGATGATGATGATGTTTATGGCTTATATCTGTTTGTAAATTGCAAACAGTCCAAAATACAGCTTTTGCTATACTTTGTGTTAATCAATTTAAACATCATCTGGTTTCTAGGTTACATTATTTGTAAGTAGTTTCTTAAACATTACTATGTTTCCTGCACTCCATGTTGCATTTGGAAGTTTTTTTCCAAATATTGGATTCATCTTAGCCACACTGTCACCATATGCACTGCACTTTGATGTTACCATTGCCTAGCCTGGCACTCGGCATTAATAGATTAGTAAAAGGACTAGTTTGCACAGTATCAGGATAATGTGACTGTGGGATATATCAGGTCATGGTGCTGGCAGCCTGGTTTTCCCGAGGGGTAGCACAATAAAGTCGCCATGAGTGTGCACTGTCACAGTCGGTACATTCCTAATATGACCTTAGATGTTGCCAGGACATAAAACTCTAACAACCAACCAATCTTAATATGAACACTCACACCCTGGTCAGAATAGCCTCTTTAATTGATGTTCCCTAGCAGATCAAAGGGCACATGCTCAACCCACACCCCCTCCCCACACCTCCCCCGGTCACTCTCCAACCCGCGCCACTTCCTACCAGCCTACAGACACTTCATCTCCTCCAGGGCCACGTTCGAGGTATGCCTTTAAGGCGCCTCGGAGATATTCCGGACATTGCGCTAGACTAACGATTTTACCTGGTGGGTGCCTCGAAAATGGCGGCTCTCTATGGGGGCCACTAATTGCAAGTGAAAAGAACAGCTCTGATTGGCTGAAACCACTGAATCCGGCGGCCATTTTCGAGGCGCTTTTTGCCTCCTGTCTGAAAAGCAAGATGTCTCTGAGGTGACTTTGAGGCGCAGCCCGAACGCAAATAGGCCAAAAAGACGTTGTGGAGCCAACTCAAAGTCGACTCTGATGTGTACCCTGAATGCTACCCAGATGTCACTTGTATAAATAGCACAGCATTCTCAAGTTGTCATTACTGGATATATCCCAGGCATTACTGCACAGGAGGAATAGTTTTGTTTGATCTTTACAGTTTGATCCTTCAAGACCCAAACCTGATTCCCTTTGTTTTGATGTCCCATTATCCTTTAAGAAAAGAGTGTTTGCTACTGAGTTGTGTATGGAACAAACCAGCTACAAGACGCCACCGGATACAGTGGCGCCATCTGGTGGATCACCAGCCAACTAACTAGACAGCCCACCTACGACAGCCAATCGTGTCCGTTTAGTTCCTGATTTTCCCGCTCGTGGCAGCAGCTGAACATCTTAGGCCCTATTCCGGTGGCGATGTTTAAATTCTCAGTCGGTTTAGAGTCTACGCGCGGGGTTATGCGCGTATTCGATTAAGACATCCTGGGCGAGTCGGGTCACCCGAGTTGCTAGAAATTCAAATAGAACACCGCGATTGGAGTTGGCAAACACATGTGCTTTGTGCAACAAGTTTAACCCACCTCTTGGCTGGGGTTGGCTAAGAGCAATGACGTCACATTTGTGCGTCAAAAAGTCGCTGGGGTCACCTGACTTGATTTTGGTGTTTTTTTTTTATTAAAGTCTTTTTATTCCTCTGAATAACATGTTGGCAGTGTTAATGCACTGGTCTTCCAGCCCTAATCACAATTGCCTCTACACAGTAAACAAATCAACAATATATAGATAGACAATTACAGGGAAATAAGTCAAACATTGGTACATGTATGATAGGTAAAAAACAAGATAAGAGAACAAAAAAAACATATACAGGAAGGTAACTATGTTAGACTAGTATGGTAAGCATTACTAGAGGGTGGGGCATAACTGATTATCTTTCTCATAGTAACATACTCGTTGAAAGGGTCATGGTGGGATCTAAGGTGGGCCTTTGTGATTGAACTTGTATTCATGATAATCTCAGGTGGGGCTTATTGAGTTAGTAAGTAGGTTAATATTGATTAATCATGTACCTCAGTAGGATCCAACTCGAATAATTTCCAGGCTCATTCCGTTGTAGATGGGTTTTTTGGTCTAGTTGGCCACTACTGGTTGACTTTACAGTGTATGTTTCTTTGGGGGAGGGGCGAGAGCGGGGATACAGTGTGGCATTGATCTGCTTTGGCATTCATCGAATACGCTGAAATGCTGTTAGATTTTGTGGCATGCGCAGAACCCCGAGCGTAGACTATAAACCCACTGAGAATTTAAACCGCGACACCGGGTCACGCACAGCATATCCAACATCAAAGATTCACCCCTGTCCAGTAGGAGTGAATGGAAACCCAGCTTAAATCAGAGTAAAAACTGCTTCAGTGGAAATTACCTGTAGATGTGGCATTTACACAACCTAGGCTCCTTGATGTCATCAATGGGGGCATTCGACTGGGCCTCTCTATCCGAATATCAAAATATTTCCGAACAAATTCCTATTCGACTGGGACCGGAAGTGGGTTCATATACCGATGATTCGGATGTGTGTATGTGGCTCCATCCGATCCATCCGTAAATCTTGCGGATAGAAAGGGCCCAGTCGAATACCCCCAATCTCTCCACCCCTGTCTATATGGCTCCGTATCTCATATGTCAGTGGCGACTGCTACACTTGTCCTCCATCGAATTGAAAGTATTTTAAGTGGTTTATTTCTTAAGTGGTTTTAATGCTTACAATTACATACATACAGGCAATGCACTAACATATCCATACACAGGGTGCGGTTAAAGATCATGCAGTACATGTAGCTTGTATAAGATCGAGGTCATTGCAATCGGTGTTGTGAGAGGATGATGAAAATGGGAAATATTGAGCATAGAGCAGGATTCGAAGCCACACTTCTTGCATTCTGGGCTAGTGTGCTAACCATTACACCATCTAGGTTCCCTGATATAGGCACCCTATCCATGACTACCTGTCTATATGGCTCCTTGCCTAAAAAATCAGTGCAGATTACTATGTATACGTGTGATGAATTTGGTTCTTCTTACTTCTGGACCGGGTGCGGTGGCCTGATCGGGAAAACACGAGCCTCACGTGCGAAGGTCGGGAATTTAGTTCCCAGTCAAGTCAAACAAATGACTTTAAAATTGATACTTTTTACCTCCTAGCCTGGCGCTCGGCATTAATAGGATAAGGCAAGGACTGGTTAGCTCAGTGTCAGGATAATGTGACTGAGTCTGATATCAGGTCTTGGTGCCAGTTGCCCGATTTCCCAGTGCGGCAGGACTATAAAGTTGCTATGTGTGTTCACTGTCACAAGTCGGTGCCCATCCTGATATTACCTTAAATGTTGCCAGGACATAAAACTCCAACAACCAACCAAATCTTACTTCTGAACTCTGGAAGTGAAACAAATCCACAAACACTAGAGCGTTCATGCATATTATTTATTTCCTCAAGCAATCAGGCAGGTGTACAGGCTGGTCAAGAGCTGTCTGTGACGCAGGTGGTCCAAATCAGACCATTATTATAATCTACCTTACATTAGTTTGAAGTAAGTTTATTTTAAATTTGCATAAGCCGATGATTTTGAGTTTCTGTCATTTTTTATTTTTCTGAGCAAATATATTTGAAGACTTCAGGTGCAAAACCATGTAAACACCGATACAAAAATGTAGTTTAAATAACAGATTTTTTACCTGAAAATAATTGTAATTATCACTAATTCCACTTTTCATATGAGCACATGGTCACGGAGCGATGAACCAAATATTAGGAATATAAACAAATCAACTTTTTAACGTTTGGATTCCAATGTTTATCTCCACTTTTGGATTGGCGGTTACATGGTTTTGCGCCTGAACTCTTCATTTGATTGATCATTATCAACTTTACTTTAGTTTGAATTAACATTTATTTTAAATGGCTAAGTTTTGAGATATTTGAAACGCAGACATGTCCAATTAGTTTTGGCAAGCATGCCAAAACTCTGACACCATAGACTTCTGTAGTAATAGGTTCTATTAAATTGACTCATTATCCAATTTTATGCAAAAACACTGTTCAATAAGTGCATTGCTATCTAAGTTAGATATGGAGAATCGAATTTAGATAATGGGGGACCTCCGACTTTTTAGTTCAAATTCCTGCCGTTCGCGTCTCCACTGAACGAGTGGGCCTATTCGGCACACTGTCACACTGCAAACCCAATGGCTATGAGCAATCTTCATACAGAAGAAGTCAAATATCTTTAAAACCACAACACCTACAGACAAACCGCTTGGTATACATATAGAAAACATACAACAAATAGATAATATTAATTTTATAAGGTTAGAGTTCTGTTTTTTCTATTAATTTTGAATAAAGTAAACGTTTTGCACTGGGCGTACCGCCAAACTCAGTGCATTGTCAATGGCCGTGAGCAATCTTCATACAGAAGAAGTCAAATATCTCTAAAACCACAACACCTACAGACAAATCGCTTGGTATACATATAGAAAACATACAACGAATAGATTATATTAAATTTATAAGGTTAGGGTTCTGTATTTCTATTAATTTTGAATAAAGTAAACGTTTTGCACTGGGCGTACCGCCAAACTCAGTGCATTGTCAATGGCCGTGAACAAACTTCATACAGAAGAAGTCAAATATCTCTAAAGCCACAACACCTAGAGACAAACCGCTTGGTATACATATAGAAAACATACAACGAATAGATTATATTAAATTTATAAGGTTAGGGTTCTGTATTTCTATTAATTTTGAATAAAGTAAACGTTTTGCACTCTCGCGTACCGGTGTGGCCGTCTCAGCTGCCACAAGGCTGATTTGCCATGCCCAACTTTCACTATTATCTCTGTTTTTAATACTTTCAGAGAAAATTACCCTTAAGTTAAATTAAATACTTCAGATCTTCCTCTTCAATTGCGCATTAATATATTTTTAATCGACTCAGTGAAAGCTTTTAAATTAATTTTGCTAAAATAAATGCTCTGCATAGACATAGCATTGCTGCAGTGTTTACCCTTCGCGGGTGGTAAAATACGGCAATGCTATGTCTATGTGGGGCATTTATTTTTGTAAAATAAGTTTAAAAGCTTTCATTGGATCGATTAAAAATATCTTAATGCGCGATTGAAGAGGAAGATCTGAAGTATTTAATGTAACCTAAGAGCAATTTACGCTGAAAGTATTAAAAACAGAGATTACGGCCTTTGAGACTGGCCCAGTTTTGACGCATGCGCAGACGACGCTGAAGCGACATTTGGCATATGAGCCTGGTGGCAGCTGAGACGGCCACACCGGCGAACTCAGTGCATTGTCAATGGGTGTTTAGGACCACTGGTACCGATGCGCCATCTAGTGTCAACAAATGAACTACCCCGGATGTCCCCCATTGTTTTCGGTTTGAAAATGTGATACTCCATCGGATTGTAGAGCTTTAAATGGCTAACTTTTGAGATATGAGCTGGTCTCAAAATGTGGTCACTCATTTGTTGTTGTCCATTGTAATGATTGACACAAAATAGCATAGAAACGGTTACACTGAAAACACAAGGACATTTGCTTCAAATCAATATGTATTCTATTGGGATTATGAAACGCCATATAAAAAACAAATCAGTTTATCCTGAGCAAATGCATAAGCAAATAGTACGTTGATCATCGTTCCAATGGACAAAGTTTTGTCCCATATTGCTTAGCACCTTTTGAGACAGTCTCACATGACAGACTTCAGCAGAAAGAGGGTCTATTGAGTCGACTTTGTATCCCTTTATCTGCAGCGACAACTGCTTAATAAAGGCACCGGTATTTAGCTTAGTTATCTAGAATCAAATCTAGATGATTTCTTTTATTTTGAAAATGTGATGGCTTCATCGGACATTACAGCTTTAAATACCCCACATTTGTAGGGATGGTTAGTCGCATGAGCAGGGATGGTTTGATTGTGGTTAGGTATTATCTGCGCTATAGTAGTAATAATAAATAGTTATTTATATTAGTGTATGTAAAGAAAATTCAAGCAGAAGTGACCAAATGGTAGTGTGATAGGAAGGAACAGCTGACCGGCTCCCTTCGCTTACCTGTCCCGCCAGACAACTGTGCACCAAGTCGCTCTAACCACCTTGCACAGAACCTTCCAGAACCCCAGAGATTCAAGCCAGACAGCCCTACTGACTGCTTAGCATAATACTTGTATACAGGTGAATATCTATACATACACATAAACAGATGACTAGTCTGATTGTTTACA
This sequence comes from Branchipolynoe longqiensis, assembly GCA_030323885.1. Taxonomy (NCBI): domain Eukaryota; kingdom Metazoa; phylum Annelida; class Polychaeta; order Phyllodocida; family Polynoidae; genus Branchipolynoe; species Branchipolynoe longqiensis. The sequence continues at coordinate 7,539,498 of CM059200.1, forward strand.
AACATCCCCTGCCATGAACAGATACGATGGCCGAATTGGTAGAGCAGACTTTTCATGTGGAATGTTGAGGGTTAAAAACCCAGCCAAGTGACACCGATGAGTTACACAATTAATATTTGTTGCTACCTAGCCTGGCGCTCGGCATTAATAGGATAGGGCGAGGACTGCTTAGCTCAGTGTCAGGATAATGTGACTGGGCGGGAAATAGGATGTTGGTGTCAGTGTCCGGGTCTCCCAGTGGGGGAGCAGTATGAAGTCACCACCATGAGTGCACAATGTCACAAGTCAGGATCTACCCTGATATGCCCGTATATGTTGCCAGGATGTAAAACCCCAAGAAACAAGCCAACACATGCCCTTCCATGGCTGGTGTTGTGCGGGAGTGTAGTAGTACATTGGATAAGCATGTCTGATCTCACTCAAATAATCGCATTGCTGATGTAATCGAATGTACAACTTGAAAGAAAAAATAGAAAACAAATAATAAGTCTAATATATAATGTCCTATCCCGTATTGGATAGAAATAGACAACCAGAGATACATCATCCAGAATTATATGTGGGTGCTTCCAGCTAAATAGGTTTTAACCGATATTGCCTGATATGGGAGTTTAGGCCAGCGTGGGTCTGGGATGATGGTTGATTGTTGGAGTTTATATGTCCTGGCAAAATCTAAAGTGATATCAGGATGGGTACCGACTTGTGACAGTGCACACTCATGGTGACTCTATGGTGCTGCCCTACTGCTGATAGACCAGGCCATCAGCACCATGACCTGATATCCCACTCAGTCAAATTGTCCTGACACTGAGCCAACCAGTCCTTACCATATCCTAATAATGCTGAGCGCCTGGCTAGGAAGCGACAATATTTAAGACTTTGGTATGACTCGACCAGGGTTTGAACCTGTGGGATTGAATCCCATGATCTACCAATATGGGAGACGGACGCTCAACTCATTTGGACATCCCGTCTGGTCACGATCTCAGTCTGGGGTCATTAGTGCTTGAAAGAAAGCGAGGTCGAAAAGCATTCCCGATAACCGAGGGACACAAACCCCATATCAGCATTTTTTATTTTCAGAGAAAGCTTATGTTAGTGTATGTGGATTTTAACATATAAATGACTAAAGAACAAACATATTAAATGGTACATCATATCTGGTCTGATAACACTTGTATCATAATGGGCACTTTGAAAGGCAGTGCAGGTTTATTTGTTATATTTAATTAAAGCTCTCTCTCTCTTCCAACCAGTGTAACCAATTGTAAAGAAATGTCTTCTTTTTTCTGGACACTGCATTATAAAAGGTCCTGTTAATTAGGGACTCTATTAAATGGATCTTCTTATTAGTAGTGTGACCAGACGGGATGGCTGAACGAGTTGAGCATCTGGCTCCTGTTTTGGGATGTCGGGGGATCCGAACCCATGGGATCGTGGGTTCGAACCCTGATCTAGTCAAACCAAATGACTTAAGAATTGATACTTGTCACTTCCTAGCCAAGCACTCAACATTATTAGGACAGGGCAAGGGCTGGTTGGCTCAGCCTCGGGGTAATGTGACTGAGTGGGATATCAGGTCATGGTGCTGGCGGCCTGGTCCCGCTGTGGGGCAGCACTACAAAGTCTCCATCAGGGTGCACTGTCACAAGTCAGTCCCTGTCCTGATGTGAACTGAGATGGTGCTAGGACGAAAAACAACAACAAACAAATACAAGCAAGCATTATAAAGGTTGCTGTTAATTAGGTGTTCTATGACTTGGATTTTCTTATTAATATTGTCATGGTTTTCACCATGCAGAAAGGTGTCATTACCTCAACAGAATATAGATATATCATTTATATTTTTGATTTAAATTCCTGAATAGTGTTGCTAACCTACTGCATTGTACAATATGAAAAACACATCTTCACGAAAGCATTCATTTCTGCGTGATAATTATTTCCTTTGATCTGGCTTGTTCGAAAGAGGCTGGCAGGTCTTCAAAGATAATTACGGACCAGTGTTTGGCTCAGTGACAGGTTTCTTCGATGCCTTGGTATCGCCAAGCAGTGCTGTCTTCTCATCATCAGGACCACCGCAGCAGCAACAAACCAGCCCAGTGACACGGCGAATATCCGGCAGGGCAGCCATTACCAAGATGGCTGACAACAACTCCACGAAAGACCAGGCCCAATGCCTGTACATGAAACTCTCAAAGGGTGGATAGACGATCCTTTCTCCGACCATGATGAAGATGGCTGCCAGGTTCAAGACGAGGCACAGGATGATGCTACCTGGTGACACCAGCAACTCTCCGGTGTCATCAGACACTTTTATTCCGCGACGCCGGAAGTGGATGATGACAAGCGCAAGACTGGTAAGGAACAAGCTCACCGATGGGATGATGCAGCCAAAGAGAAGCGATATGATTATCGAAGCCGATGACATAGCCGGTGAGTAGATAGGCATGCAGTTGATGAAGACGGAGCTGGACATTTCATCGAAGTAAGGGTCATCTGGATAGGGTCCATAGCGGGTGATGATCGAAGAGCTCAGAATGAACACTTCGAGAAGTGCAAGCGTGAAGGCAAATGCCCATGGGAAGATGATCATTGCTGCACGAGCGGCTTTCGACATCCGCTGGGTGTACATTTCCGGATGTCGCATAGCGATTAGCTGATTAATTGACAGCATCCAGAAGGCAAGTGGCATTAACAACCATTCCACGTTCTGCAGCAGTAAGTAAATACCACAAATGCCTTTGTTCATCTCAAATGAATCATCCTCATCGTGGATGGTGTTCGGACGCACCAATGCATTGAAGAGCACATTGCCTACCAGAATGCTGGTGAGCAAGATGTTGAATAAGCGCTTGCGTAGTTGTTGTCGAGAGTAGATAATGACAAGCAAGAGCAGCGAAAGGCAAACGTTGGCAATGATGAGGGTTCCCTCCGCCCAAATGACGCCCGGATGCATTGCGTGAGAACTGGAAGTGACATCACTGTTGTGGCTAGGGCCTCCATCGGGGCTGGTGAAGGTGACATTTCGTGGTGCATCCATTGCGGACTGAAGGACTGGAAGGAAAAAGAGATTCTGTTCTAGTATTGTTGTTGAATAGATTGAACATGATTTAAAATATGCAAACATTAGTCACACTTACTCGGAAACACCCTTAAGACGTGATGGCTGAATGAGTTGAGCGTCCGACTCCCGTTTTGGTATATCGTGGGATTCAACCGCACTGGTTCAAACCCTGGTTGAGTCAAAGTAATGACTTAAAAATTTATACTTGTCTCTTCCTAGACAGGTGCTCGGCATTATTAGGAGAGGGAAAGGACTGGGTGGCTCAGTGTCAGGATAATATGACTGAGTGGGATATCAGGTCACGGTGCGGGCGTCGTGGCCTTCCAGTGGGGAAATACTATAAAGTCGCCATAAGTGCGCACTGTCACAAGTCGGTACCCATGCTGATATGACCTTAGATGTTGCCAGGATGTAAAACTCCAACAAACCGACTGAAACACACAGATTTTCTTGTATTAAAGGCTGAGGTGAGAATTATGTAAGGAGTGAGCTGCTATAACCCACTCCTTTTTAAAACCAATCAGTCTCTGACATACCCTCGATGTCTATCGAAAATTTACCTACAATTAGCTGGATATTCATTCTCCCATTATCTCTATGGTTAGTTGGTTGCTGGAGTTTTAGGTCCTGGCAACTTCTAGTGTCATATCAGGACGAGTACCGACTTGTGACAGTGTGCACTCAAGGCGACTTTATAGGACTTCCCCACTGAGAGACCAGGCCGCTAGCACCATGACCTGATATCCCACTCAGTCACATTATCCTGACCCTGAGCTAACCGGTCCTTAACCTATCCTATTAATGTAAATTCGTCAGAGCGAGTGGAGGCTAGGCCCCGTATAGAAGGTGGCGCGGTGCATGATGGGGGCCCACACCCCACCCGGATATGGGGGAGGGCGGAGTGCAGGACACTACAGGCATTATTACACACGATAAAGGATTTATCACTATCCATGTATATGTGGTGGTCTGCACTGACCTCTCAGGCAAGTAAACACACAGACATGTAGGCATGGGTAGTGTGTTGATATCAGGGAGCCTAGGTGGTGTAATGGTTAGCACACTGGCCCAGAATGCAAAGAGGTGTGAGTTTGAGTCCCGCTCTAGGCGGAATATTTCCCATTTTCATCATCCCCCACAACACTGGTTGCCGTGATCATGATCTGTACAAGCTACATGCTGCATAGTTGTTGAACCTACCCTGTGTATGTGTAAGTGCATTGCCTGTATGTATGTAATTGTAAGCATTAAAAGACTTACAATTCCAGGGGGATGAGTGTATTGGTCTGCACTGACCTCTCAGGCAAATGACCAGACAGACAGGTAGGTGTGGGTATTGTGTTGATATCAGGGAGCCTAGGTGGTGTAATGGTTAGCACACTGGCCCGGAATGCAAAGAGGTGTGAGTTCGAGTCCTGCTCTAAGCGGAATATTTCCCATTTTCATCACCCCCCCACGACACTGGTTGCTGTGACCATGAAAGTGTGCATTCATGGCGACTTTATACGACTTCCCCACTGGGAGACCAGGCCGCTAGCACCATGACCTGATATCCGCTGTATAGTTGTTGAACCTACCCTGTGTATGTATGTGTTAGTGCATTGCCTGTATGTATATAATTGTAAGCATTAAAAGACTTACAATTCCAGCGGGATGAATGTGGTGGTCTGCACATAGGCAGGTGGGCGTGGGTAGTGTGTTGATATCAGGGAGCCTAGGTGGTGTAATGGTTAGCACACTGGCCCAGAATGCAAAGAGATGTGGGTTCGAGTCCCGCTCTAGGCGCAATATTTCCCATTGTCATCACCCCCCACGACATATATATATATATATATATATATATATATATATTCCTATCCTCATTGTGCCGAGCGCCAAATAGCCACCAAATAAGTATTCCAAATTTCACTAGGTCCCTCAGGAAGGCCGGAAGCTGCGACCGAGCGCGCCGGGTCGCAGCCTCGGCATACAGGCTGTAAGAGTCGACCAGCCTGGATGGCTGAGTTTAGCGTCCATTTTGGTAAATCGTGGTGTAAAATATTCTGATAAAACACATTGGTGGGGAATGTGAACTGGTCTATAAGGGATTCCAAATGGTCTATAAAGGTAAATGATGTATAGGGCCAGGGGCATTAATGTATTATGTGGTGCCGGTGATCCTTTACTTATATAAAATAGTCATTGTGTATTCTATAGATAGTGTGAGAGGGGCACTACTGTTAGTGTGGAAGGAGCTCAAGAGCTCCTCTACTCACAACCCCCTCCCACTCCAACTGCTGGTCATAGATCACCAAGCACACAGACACAACAGGGCAGGTGAGGCCAAAGCAGCCAAGGCATGGAGGTGGTGGGGAGATCACAGTTGTCATGGTGATACTAGAAAGCTTACTGATGATTGGTGGACCTAGAAATGCTTGATGTTGATTGGAGAGCATGGTCAGGTGATGTGCCATATCCAGTCCAGAAACCACTATATAATAATAAACCTGAGGGTGCAAGCTCTCTGTCTTCCTGCCCACTTTATACTCTGCCTTTCTTATACTTGCCTGTAGTGATTTCCTATTAGCCTGCCTACACAACTACAGCTGCCAGACGACGACTTTACAGTTGGATTCGGACCCACGCATTTGAACCCTGGACGAGTCAATCCAATGCCATAAAAATGTATACTTGTCACTTCCTAGCCATGCGCTCGGCATCATTAGGATAGGACAAGGACTGGTGGGCTCACAGTGTCAGGACAATGTGACCAAGTGGGATATCAGGTCATGGTGCTGGCGGCCTGGTCTCCCAGTAGGGCAGCACTATAAAAGTGCCATGAGTGTGCACTGTCACAACTCGGTACCCATCCTGATATTACCTTATATGTTGCAAAGACATAAACCCCCACAAACAACCAACCGTAAGAGTCGATTCCCACGACCTACCAAATAAAACAGGAGACTCATTCGGCCATCCTGTAACTTTTTTCCATTTATAGACATGGCTACAAAACTGTGCAACTAACCTCTAAGTAAATATGCCAGGAAGTCCAAAGGGGACTTAATCCTGGTACACACCTCCCGTATACGATTCACGCACTAAAACTGACTGCCTGGCGGGACCCGTCACAACCTGACCCGTCCCGTTTCCCGACTAAAACTGCCTGATTCATTTTGTTAATTTTATAAAACCCGGTACACACCTCCCGTATAAAACCTAAAACTGTGATTTAATTTGCAAATCGGAAGGCTCTGTTGTGATAGGGGGTCACACACCTAAAGACTGAAATGACTAAAACTCAAACTTAGTCGTGAAACGGGCAATTTTAGGTTTTATACGGGAGGTGTGTGCCGGGCATTACTGTGGTCAATGATTGGTTGGTTGGTTTTACATCCTGGCAACATCTAACGTTATATCAGGATGGGTACCAATCTGTGACAGTGCATACTCATGGCGACTTTATAGCACTGCCCCACTACGAAATCAGGCCACCAGCACCATGACCCGATATCCCACACAGTAAAATTATCCTGACACTGAGCTAACCAGTCCTTGCCTTATCCTATTAATGCTGAACACCAGGCTAGGAATTAAAAAAAACTAACATAGGCTACTAACCATACCAACCAACTATCTATCTGCTACTGAAATCAGATAACTTATCAGCAGCTACTATACGGTAAGATAACACCAACACTACAACTGGCCAGCATTGAAAACAAGCCTGGGTACCCGGGCGTATATGATATGGACAGTATAAATACAGCCTCAATTAAAAAAATATATATTTAAAAAGGAAGCGACAAGTATCAATTTTATAACTCATTCGTTTGACTGGACTGGGAGCCAAACTCCTGAGCATCCCGGATGCAAGGCTCATGCTCTACACATTCGGCCACAGCGTCCAGTGGTGAATGAACAATGTATAACAATAAAGCACTTACTGTCGTGAATGAACAATATATAAAAATAATACTTACTGGAAGAGAACAAATATCAGTGGTATCCAGCAGAAAATACCGGTGTTCCTCTAAGTTGTAGATGGGTGGGGATATGCGTATATGTTTCTATGCATACCCCGGGGAGCCTCGATTTGGTGCTTGGCTGCTGTGAGCAGGTCAAGGTCACACTGAGTCACTCCTCATACAAGGCCGGTGTAACTGGCACAGTATGGGTAGTCCCCAGTCCGGGTCTATTTTTTGTTTTACTAAATGTATTTTTTCATTGAATAACATCATTTGTCAGCACCAGCGCACGGGTCTTTGGGCCGTACAGTACAATGTATTGATACATGAATGAAACTATCAGTTGCAATAGTAACTGCATGCAAATCATGTGTAATAATGAAAGTAGTGTACATATTATAAATGGACTATCAGCTGCGATAGTAACTGCATACAATTCCAATTCGATAAAAGTATTGTAGTTGTCTGCACTGACCTCTTGGGCAAGGAGCTGCATAGACGGGAGGGCATGCCTTGTGTTGTGATATCAGGGAGCCTAGGTGGTGTAATGGTTAGCACACTGGCCAGGAAGATGGGGGATGTGGGTTTGAGTCCCGCTCTAGGCGCAATGTTTCCCATTTTCATCACCTCCCCCCCATGTCACTGGTTGCCGTGACCATGATCCTGTACAAGTTATGCACTGTATTGTTGTTGAACCTACCCTGTGTATGTATATCTGTAAGCGGATTGTCTGTGTGTATGTAATTGTAAGCATTAAAAGACTTACAATTCCAGGGGGACGAGTGTAGTAGTCTGCACTGACCTCTCAGGCAAGGAGCCACATAGATAGGTAGGTGTGGGTGGTGTGGGTGGTGTGGTGATATCTGGGAGCCTAGGTGGTGTAATGTTTATCTCACTGGCCCGGAATGCGGGGGATGTGGGTTCGAATCCATATTTTTAAAGACATATATAGTACATTTGCAAATTTCAGCAAAAGTAATACACTGGTATGTAGTAAATAGGTACACTGATTGATATATGAGCCTGTCTCAAAAGGTGATAACTCTTCTTTTTTTTGTCCATTGAAACAATTGACACAAAACAGCACAGAAACGGTTACACTGAAAACACAAGGACATTTGCTTCAAATCAATATGTATTCTATTGGGATTATGAAACACCAGGTAAAAAACAAATCAGTTTATCTTTGGCAAATGCATAAGCAGATAGTATTTTGATTGTTACAATGGGCAAAGGTTTGTCCCATATTGCTTAGCACCTTTTGAGACAGTCTCATATATATTTGTTTTTGGGGGCGGGGTGGTATTTTCTGGACGTTATGGCCTAATTGGTAGAGCGTACGCCTCAAATGGGGAAGGTCGGGAGGTGGAACCCTGGTCGAGCCTACCAAATGACTTACAAAATTGATGATTGTCGATACCTAGGGCTGGAACTTGGCATTACTAGGATTAGGGCACGGACTGGTTATCTTGGTTTCAGGATAATGTGACTGGGTGGGGAATTGGCTCATGGTGCCGGCGCCTGGCATCCCAGCAGGGCAGAACTGTAAAGTTGACATGAGTGTGCACTGTCACAAGTTAAGAACCTTCCGGATAAGACCATGTTGATAGGATATAAAATCTTGACATAGAAACTGCTTTATCTAATTTCGTGTTAGGGTTTTTTATCGTGGTGGACCGGACACGATGGCCGAATCGGTAAAGCTCCAGCCTCGCGTGCGGGAGATCGGTAGTTCGGTTCTCAGTCGCGTCAAACCTAGGATTTATCAAATTGATATTTGTTGCTTCAGAGCGCTTGGCATTAATAGGATATTTCAAGGACTGGTTAGCTCAGTGTCAGGATAATGTGACTGAGAGGGATATCAGGTCATGGCAGTGGCCTGGTCTCTCACTGGGACAGCACTATTAAGGTGCCATGAGTGCACACTGGCACAAGTCGGTAGCCGTCCTGACATGACCTTAGACGTTACTAGGACGTAAAGCTCCAACAAACAGCCATTGACTGCAACTTGTCCCTATCTGTTCACGTCGCCGTGAGCCCTTGGACCAAACGGGATGGTCGAATGAGGTGAGCGTCCGTCTCCCGTTTTGGTAGAAGGTGGGATTAGAACCCATGAGTTTGAACCCTGGTTGAGTCAAACTGACTCAACCAGGACAATGTGACTGAGTGGGATATCCTGACAATGTGACTGAGTGGGGATATCCTGACAATGTGACTGAGTGGGATATCCTGACAATGTGACTGAGTGGGATATCCTGCCAATGTGACTGAGTGGGATATCCTGACAATGTGACTGAGTGGGATATCCTGACAATGTGACTGAGTGGGATATCCTGACAATGTGACTGAGTGGGATATCCTGACAATGTGACTGAGTGGGATATCCTGACAATGTGACTGAGTGGGATATCCTGACCCCAAATAGCCAACCTACTGTGTGTGCTGGGGGAGGGTGTCGTTAAACAAACAACAACAATGACTGGTTGGCTCAGTGTCAGGATAATGTGATTGAGTGGGATATCAGGTCTCGGTGTGGTGGTCTGGTCTCCCAGTGGGGCAGCACTATAAAGTCATCATGAGTGTGCATTGTCACAAGTCAGTACTCGTCCTGATATGACCTTAGATGTTGATAGGACGTAAAACAACAAACAAAAAAACAAATTACTATATTGGCCATGCATCAATTTGGTAATTAGGCAAATAATGTGTAGCGTAGCCAGTTGTAAGTGAACATTGATGCACCTGTCACACCTTACCGGACTGAGTACCGGACACCACCGGACAAAGAATTGTTTAGTCCGGTGCTCTCTGGTACACAAAATGTATCGAAATGTATCGAAATGGAGTGTAATTGGGTCAATTGCCACCGGACAACCGGATAAATACCGTACATGTACCATACATGCACCGGAGGAGAACCGGACGAGAACCGGACGAGAACCGGACGAGAACCGGACGAGAACCGGACGAGAACCGTACACGTAATGGAAGGGTACCGGACATGTACCAGACAAACCGGACACCAACGGATGGGTACCGGACATATACGGATGGGTACCGGGTGGGTACCGGATGGGTACCGGACATGTACCCGACAAACCGGACACCAACCAGAGACCTCAGTCCAGCGGTGTCTGGTAGAAGTTGTGTGCATGTTCAAAACTTGTACCGGACACCGCCGGACACCACCGAACACTGCCGGATGGGTACCGGACATGTGCCGGACATCGCCGTACAGTACCGGACAGTGTCCGGTTCTCGTCCGGTTCCCCAGTCCGGTAAGGTGTGACTGGGCCTTAAAGCTACATCCTCCGATGAAAGCATACAATTTTCAAAACCAAAACGCTCCCCGAGAGTTGATTCTCCATATTTAACGTACACAGCATTGCACTTACTAAGCATTTGTTATTGCATAGAAGGGGTCAATAAAGCCCCAGTCACACATAGCTGGACGAGCCCCGCATTTTGAGCCGGACCACCCATGGACCAACGGCCCGGACTGTCCCGGACCGCCACGGAGAAAATCCCTATTTTTGTCGATTTTTGCATCGCAGTCACACTTTCCCGGACGAGCCCCGGATGAGCCCCGGACCAAAGGCTGGACCACCCCGGACCGCCCCATACCACCCCTGGACTGCCCCTGGAACGGCCCTGGATGAGCCTGGACTGGGTCGGACCGGCCCCTGACTAAACCGGACAAGGCCGGACCACCCCCGGACTGTCCCGGACCACCCCCGGACTATCCCGGACCACCCGCGGACTATCCCGGACCACCCGCGGACCACCCCCAGCTGTCCGGGAGTGGTCCATGGCTAGGCCGGGGGTAGTCCGGGATGGTCCGTGGATGATCCGGGTCAAAACCATGGCTCAAAATGACCCCGGACCACCCCCGGACAGGCCCGGTCCACCCCAGACCACCCCCGGAATAGCCGGATCACCCCCGGACCATCCCCGGATCAGGCCGGACCAGGCCGGATTGAGCCCGGATCGCAAAATCCTCTGGACCGCCCCGGATGTTTAAAACATTTTAAAACATCCGGGGCTGAGCCTGGACGGTGCCGGACGAGCCACGGATCAGGCCGGATCGGGGGGTGTCGATCGGGGGATGAGCCACAGACGAGCCACGGATCACCCTGGATCGCCCCAGACCACCCCGGATGGTGGTCCGGGGCTCGTCCGGCCCCTGATCCGGGTTTGTGTGACTGGGGCTTAAGTAAATTTACCAGACGGGGTGCCAGAATGAGTTGAGCATCCATCTCCTGTTTTGGGAGATCGGGCCATCTGATCCCATGAGTTCAAACCAATGACTTAAAAATATATACTTGTTGCATCCCAGGATGGCACTCGGCATTGTTAGAATAGGGAAAGGACTGGTTGGATTAGTGTCAGGATAATGTGACTGAGTGGGATATTGGGTCACGGTGCCAGCAACCTGATTTCCCAGTGGGGCACCACTATAACGTTGCCATGAATGTGCACTGTCACAAGTCGGTACCCATCCTGATATGACATTAGATGTTGCTAGGACGTAAAAAACCTACCAGTCAGATTTTCTGAATAAGTGCAATAGAAACCTGATTGTATACATAAGGCCATGTATTCATAGACTGTATGTTCTCTGATGGCATGTTCCCTTGTTCCGTGTTCGCTTGTGACCTTGTATCATGCCACACAGACGATGAACATCTTCATTCTTTATGTTCCCGGTCAGTATGTCACATGCGCCGTGCACAAGGCCATATGGTCCATGGGTCCAACCTCTGGGAATGGCCCCAAACAAAACACAGGTTCATTGTCTACGTGGTGCATCACAAGGTCACAAACAAATGGAGAACAAGGGCGCACGCCACAAGGGGACAGTCTATGGATGCCCAGCCTAATACCCCTGTCAGACTACGACGTAATGAGCCAACGTAAGCCCGATGTGGTGATTTTTCATCATTACGTTGACGTACATTGGATTATGTTATGATGACATCAGAATGACGTTAGACTGATGTCGAGCTACATCATGTTACATCATGTTACATCATGTTACGTTGGCGCGCATCAAAGTTTTGAACCTGTTCAAAACTTTCTACGTAACTAAAACGTAAGGGTTTACGTTCGCTGTACGTTCTGTACACGTTCAGCGAACGTCAATAAAATGCTGGTCACTATGTTGCACTACATTGCATTACGTTGCATTACGTTGACCCACATTAAAGGTGGCGGGAACATGCAGTCCCCGTCGGGAAAACGTCGGGAAAACGGATGACTACCGGACATCCAACATACGTTTACCATTTTGCCACCGTTTCATGACGTAAGTAACGTAAGGTAACGTAAAGCAATGTAGTTCTGGCGATGGAATAACGTACATAACGTTCCCTGAGCGTAATTATGTTGTCCTCTCTCGTTGAATGAGGCTATCACTATGCTTTACCGCCGTTACTCTCTCGTCCACTACACTGCATCCACATTCAACTTGTGCCCAAATTTGCATACTATGCCGAGAAGTTCAACGTTTTTCACGTTCTCCCTACTTTGACATCGTTATGTCATAGTGTAAAAATATACGGATTTTCGGTTAAGAATTATATATTGGCAGAGAGCATTATTATTCTTGGATGCTGGAGTGGGACTGATAGTATGTAAACTAAAAGTAAACTAAAGTCAACAAAAGTCCACTCCCATTGTACATGCTACTGAGTGACTATATGTTATCTACTAAGAGTGGAGTTGATGGAAATGTACATGATGCTGAATAGAGTAAACTATCTGTTATATATGATGTTTGGAGTTAATGAAAAGAGTTCCTTTGTAAGAAACAGTACATGATGGTTGAAATGTTCTCTTGGTGTTCATAAAGAATACAAAAGAGGAAAAGAAAGATTTTACTATATATAAATCTGTAACTGTTGCAACATCCTGTCCACCCAAGACCACCGACTGACCCACCAGCCTCATTAGCATATGTATAGAGTGCACCACCTGCAGATGGCTTGAGTGACAGCCCCTAATGGGGTGGTCACCCACCCAGTCTGTGGGGAGGTGTCTCATTGGCTGGTTGGGGAAGGTCTGGTCACCTGACTCTCTTGGCCTATCCTGACCCACACACTAGTCTCAGCTAATTGATTATTCATGAGTTTGCTTCAGACACACTGAAGGAAAATCACTCTCATCCTGGCTCTTGAGTGAGACAGACCAACTTCTGAGCAGGACCCCAGACACTCTGTCTGATGCTATCAAAATGCAGCTATTCTAATTGAGTGTATCCACAGCCATAGGACTCCTGTCCCATGGGTTGTGGGCACTGGTTCAACATACAGGCTAAAAGACTATGAGACATAGTGTGGGAAGTACAGGAGGAGTACAGGTGCTAGGTCACATGACTGGGGGATGACAGGAGTTGCTGCCAATAAAGCACAACTTATTCACTGTTCATCCTTGTGACTAGTTTTCCTTCCTCTTTATAGACATGGTTAAATTGATCAGGCTAAATTGCATCACAGGTGAAATGAAGGGGGAGAGTATTGTAATCACATAGGGTGCTCACAGCGGCAGAGACCCGTGTTTTTATAATAGTGTGACAGGGCCATAAAATGGAAATGATACTGTCCGGCAAGTTGTGTATAAATAATAATAGTTGAATCGCGATTATCCTTTTGTTAATATAAGTAATATAAGTATCTAAATAAGTACAATCAAACCCTGATTATCACATCAGATATATGGATAGTGATAAACCCCTTTATCGCGGGTAATAAGCTCTATAATGGCTATATATATATATATCTATACAATTGTATATATATATATATATACAATGGAACTTCGAGTAACGAGACAGTTGCTGGTATAAGTACGGTGCTACCCCGAGTATCCATCCAAATCAAGCATTTATTTCTTTTCTTTTCTGAGGCGACTCAATCGCTATATCCGGCAGATATTGGTGTTTGAGATATTGGGTAACGTGTAGAAACCGCGGCTGAACCTCTAGCAATGCACATTGCTCATCATAAAGGCCCCGGGGCATCAAACCCCATATCGAGCAATAACTGGTTAATGTCATCACATAATACAGTGCATCACTGCTATGGTTCCTCAATGTGACCCCATTACTTGGTGTGTTGGAAATGGTTAGAAGTAATGGGGTCATTGGAGAGTTAATAGTTACAGTTCTGGTCCTCCACTATCCCCCAATAACATGATGACTGCGCAACTGCGAAATATATATCATATTATAAAAACACGGGTGCTCTGCCGCTGTGAGTACCGTATGTAATTACAAAACTCTTCCCCTTCATTTCACCTGTGATGCAATCAGCCTAAATCAATTTAACCAAGTCTGGAACTAGGAAGGAAAACCAGTCACACAGATGAACAGTGAATAAGTTGTGCTTTATTGGCAGCAATTCCTGTCCATCCCCTTTACTTGTGACCTAGCACCTTCCTCCTCATATGCTGCCCACACTTTGTCTCATTATCACTTTAGCCTGTATACTGAAAGCAGTGCCTACAGCCCATGCGACAGGAGTCCTATGGCTGTGTATACACTCAATTTGAATAGATGAATTTGGATAGCATCAGACAGAGTGTCTGGGGTTCCTGCTCAAAAGTAGGTGTGTCTCACTCAAGAGCTAGGAATAGAGTGATCTCTCTTCAGTGTGTCTGAAGCAGACAATTGAATAATTACTTCTTTGAGACTGGTGTGTGGTCAGGATAGGCCAAGGGAGTCAGGTGACCGAACATTCCCCAGCCAGCCAAGCAGACACTCCCCACAGACTGGGTGGGTGGCCACCCCCAGTAGGGGCTGTCACTCAAACCAGCTGCAGGTGGTGCACTCGATACATATGCAAATTAGGCAGGTGGGTCAGTCGGTGGTCCTGGGTGGACAGGATGTTGCATACAGTTACAGATATGTCTATAGATATATATATTAAAATTGTTCTTTTCCTCCCATTGTATTCTTTATGAACACATAAGCCGTGTTTACACGGGGAATTGTGAAACGTTCTAGACAAGGCGATTTATATGAAGCGTTTTAGAGGCGTGTTTACACGGCGGAGTTGGAAAGTGTGTCGGCGCCGGGAACCAGCAGGCGCCTGTAGCCGGCAAGCACTGCTATTTGTTTAGTTTACACACGTCGATTTGACGCAGATGTAGCTGCTACGTTAATATCGCTTGGAATTTAAGGTTAATTTAATTAAATTTCATTATTTGAGTCTGTAATTCTGTTAAATATGATCGCATTCACTAGATTTCGGCCTAATCGGGCCGTAACACTGCCGGGCAGCAGCGATTAGTTACAGCTGCATCTGTAGCCGGCGAGCACCACTATTTTACACTATTGCCACCTGGGAACCAGCTGAATCGCTTCATATAAGCCACCTCCCGAGGTGGTATACGTGGAACATTCCAGCTGGACCGTTTCAGCACTAAAACGCCTCAGCAGCGCGTTTACACGGGCAAATGTAAACCGATCTAGGCAAGTGGTTCCAGCTGGGGCATTTTGACTCGCCCGTGTAAACGCAGCTATTGAGAAACATTTCAATAATCATGTACTGTCTCTTGTAAAGGAAATCTTTTCATTAACTCCAATCATCATATATAACAGATAGTTTACACCACCCAGTATCATGTACATTTTCATTAACTCCACTCATAATATATAACATATAGTTTACATCACTCAGGATCATGTACAATGGGAGTGGGATTCTATTACTTTTAGTTTACATAACCTGGTTCCCACTCCGGCATCCAAGAATAATAATGCTCTCTGCCAATATGTAATTCTTAGCCGAAAATCCGTATATTTTGACAATATGACTAGGTTTGCAGTAGTCGGTTAGTTAATTGGAAAGCCGATAGGGGTGCCACCAGTGCAAATGTTCAATGACAGTTGGGCATGAATTTAATAACTAGGGTAATCTTTCATTACTTATGGTGATGGGGGGGGAGGTGGGGGGGGGCAGTGGTGCGTGCCAGAGGGTAGTCCCCCCCCCAATGGAGTGAGGATGAGTATGCTGAACAGTAGCTGATAGAAATGCTCCTCAGTCGATAAGCATATATATATTATATCATATATATATATAGATAGGTCTATGTTGTGTAGGCGATGATACAAACAGATAAGGCCGTGGTGCGTGCACAGACGGGTAGTCCCCCCCCCCCAATGGATGTGAGGATGAGTATGCTGGAACAGTAGCTGAATAGAAATGCTCCTCCAGTCGATAACGCATATATATATATATCATATATATATATATATATATATATAGATCTATGTTGTATAAGCCATTATACAAACATAATAAGGCCGGAAGATGTCATCTATTCCCCAGCCTCCCTAGTCATTGGCTGGTTGAGTCTTTACATGAGGTCATCTACTGATAAAACCTCAGCTCTGCATGTGGCGGCACTTACCCGTCCACTCGTCAGTGCCCGTATGATAGAGCTTTTTAAGGTTAGATATATATAGTCTTTGATAATTTTGTATGCAGTTGGCATGGGTTATATATATTTATCTAGCCTTCGAAAGCTATCTAATTATACACATAGCCTTCTGCATCAGGATACCTAAATAATGTAATGGTTAAGATGCTATATATATATATCCTTCGATAACTACATATATATACGGTAAAACCTCTCTACCCAAACACCTCCACATATCGACCACTCCTTTATATCGATCGCTTTATTTGGGTCCCAAGCGATCGCCCATACAAGACCATTGTAGCGATTAAAAAACTCCCAAACTGACCACCTCCCTAAATGGACAATTTATCATGTTTATAGTCAGTCCCATGGTCGGTCGATGTAGACAGGGTTTACTGTATTTGTAGCTCTCAACATAAATGCAATCTTTACATTCCAACATATTGGGTGAAGCATTGTGGGATGGGTAGTATTTGCTCTATATAATGAAAGACCTCATTGGCACTAAGCCAATGTGGCTGAAATCCCATATTGATTGCAGTATAGTGCATTGGCAGGGTGTTACAATTGCATTATATATATATAAATGTATAGCACATATATATATATATATATATATATATATATCAGAGCCGTTCCAACCAATGGTCCACACCTGGTTCATCAAAGGGTTGTGGTATGTGCTGTGCTGTCCTGTCTCTGGGAAAGTCCATATGAGTCAGGATCACAAAAAGAGGCCAATTGGGGAAAGTTGTCGGCATCGATTATTGCATGTCGGCGTCGATCGGCATACTTATAGTTTAGCATTGACAGAGGTGTGGCGAAGTCATTAAATTTATCCTGAATGTAAAGGTAGAGAAAATACAACAACCTCATTTGTTTCTAGGATAATTTATTATAAAACAAAGAAATGCAGGACATTTTAAGAATTGCGACGGCAACATCTGGTAAAGTTGTCGGCATTGATCATTGGATGGCGGCGTTGATTGGCATACTTATAGTTTAGCATTGACAGAGGTGTTGCAAAGTCCTTAAATTTATCCTGAATGTAAAGGTAGAGTAAATACAACAGCCTTATTTGTTTCTAGGATAATTTAATATAAAACAAAGGAATGCACTACACTTTAAGAATTGCGACGCCGACATCTTAAATAAACCACCAATTGGCCCATTTTAGTAAGGCTGACTCATATAAAAGAGCCCTTGCTGCTTATCGGAAAGAGTAGCCATATGTTTGATGTCCAATAGCCGATCAAATGAAAATCAATGTGCTCTAGAGGCCTCATTAAATAAAACAAGCTTTATTTAGAGTATATGTCCCAATAGAAGCACGCTAGCCAAAAGAAGGACACCCCCCATTTCAAGATTGAAAGCATGCACAAATTCACAATCATATTCAGACTGAAGGCACAAAAAATAAGACAATCCCACTTTATTTCAGAGGCACAACAAAAACAAATCCATGAAATTCTTTGAATAGATGCGCATCCATGTGTCTGCACTCATGCAGTGCGCATTTATTGGGACATATACAGTATATATCAGAGTGGACTTCTTCACTAGTCAGGCCCTACAACAAGCACCATAACATGGATCCTGTGTCTGCCCTCTCCCCCTCCCTTGCTCTCATAGATAATCGACCAGACGGGATGGCTGAATGAGTTGAGCGTCCATCTCCTGTTTTGGGAGATCGGGGGATCCGAACTCATGGGTTTGTGGGTTCGAACTCTGCTCGAATCAAACCAATGACTTAAAATTTGATACTTGTCGCTTCCTAGCCAGGCGATCGGCATTATTAGGATAGGGCAAGGAATGGCTAGCTCAATGGCAGGATAATGTCACTGAGTGCAAAATCAGGTCACGGTGTTGGCAGTCTGGTCTCCGAGTGGGGCAGCACTTTACACTTCCCATTTGATCTAAGGAGAATTATGTGTGAAAAGAATGCTTCCCGAAGATCTAGCCAAATGCAGGGGTGATTGAACCAATTGTAGCCTTTTACAAATATAAGGATTTTTGGTTCGGAATTATATATTCGCAGAGAGCATTATTAGCCTCGGGCGGCAGAGTGGGGACCAAGGTTATGTAATCTAAAAGTAATGGGTGCCCACTCGCTGTGTGACATATTACGCTATGAGGAATATAAATTCATACATCGTGACCGAGATTGTAATGAGATGTTCCTATAAAAGAGACAGTGAATGTTTGGTGAAATGTCCGTCTATGCACCCATAAAGAGTGCAAGTGGAGGAAAAGGACATTTTTAATATATCTATATTTATTGTAACTGTCTGCAACTACCTGTTACCGCAGGGCCGATGGGCAAGCACACCAGCCTCATCTGCAAACAGTATGGACACCACCTACAGCTGGGTTGAGTGACAGCCACCCCTACTGGGGGCATTGCCCCGCAGGCTGTGGAGGGTGCCTGATTGGCTGGCTGTGGGATGCTCAGTCACCTGCACTACCTTGGCCACATGACCACACTAGCCTCACCTTGATATTAATTATTCAAGAAACTACTGCTCCAGAAACACTCGGCAGATCACTTTACTCCTGACTCTAGAGGGAGACACACCTACTCTAGAGCAGGACCCCAGACACTCTGTCTGATGCTACCACCTTTCAGATATACAAACTGAGCTGTGTACAACAACCAGGGGACTCCGGTTCAATGGGCTGTAGGCACTGATTCATAGACAGGTTAAAGAGGTAATGAGACTCTGTGTGGACAGAAGGTAAGGGGTCAGGGTGATAGGTCTCTAGCAGGTTAACAGGAGTTGTTGCCAATAAAGCACAACCGCTTCACTGTCAATCTTGCATGACTTGTCTTCCCTTTCTTCCTTATGAGTTTGTTTAAGAGAGGCATCAGGTGTGAACAGAATGGGGAGAGTTTTTGGTATTATCTGGTGCTCCGACGGCCCAGCAATGCAGTAATATGATGACCTGTTCCATAGCTAACTGGATGTGTGTATTCAAAGGAGTTGAAATTAGGGTGATTAATGTCGATGGTTAACATTGATTACTCCGATGATTTTAAGTTTGTGTGATTCTCTAGGTAAATGTATTGGGTTCGTTGTTATAATGTACTTTAATTCACTTTAATTTGATAAAGCAACAAGGAACTCATAATATAGAATTGATTAACAATAAATGTCCATCAAATCAACAAGAGTCAAGTAGGTCCGGGGGGGGGGGGGGTGATGGTGGCGCCATCCAGTGTTATTTCACAGAGTTGCAAATCGCCGACCGGAAATGGTGGAGGATGTCGGAGTTAGAGGTAGGTAGAATGGGTGTAGGAATGGGGGGTAGGGGGGGGGGGGTGAGCGATGCGTAGGGCGGGTCATGATGCTGGCAGCCTGGTCTCCCAGTGGGGCAGCACTATAAAGCTGATGTGAGTGCACATTGTCACAAGTCGGTACGCACCCTTGTATGAGCTTACATGTTTCTAGGACGTAAAACAACAAACAAACTTCTCGGGAGGTCAGACATGTGTAAAATGGGGGGTAATCGTAGGGTGTAGGGTGGACCTTTGGGGATGAATTGATTTGTAGGGTAATCTCAGGTGGGGCGAATAGTTGTAAGAAGTTTAATATTGATTAATTATATACCTCAGATTGGTGTGTTCAAAGCTGTCCAAATTTCGGGTAGTTATTTGAGTCAGTATAATTAAAACTGTCAAAATCGAAACTACAAAAAGTAGCTTAATAATGAATAGTGGAAGGTCTAGTTGTAGGTTCTGTGTCGTTGTCGTCTGCTCCGGCCGGAGTAGTTCCTCCGTCCGCCGCTACCACCACCAGCGCCTCCGTGTCGTCTGCCGCGTGAAGACGACAACAGAACATCCGGCGCAGCTCGCTCCGCACATCGGGGAGCACGGAGAGCGCCAGCGCGGCGGTCACCATCTCGTAGGCGCAGATCTTCCAGTGCGCACCGCTGCCCCAGCGCGCCACCAGCGCGGCGAACAGGAAGTCCGACAGCAGCGCCACCAGGAGCACGCCGTTCGACACGAGAACTAACACCACGCTCGCCTCGCACGCCGCGGGTCCATCCAGGTCACAGCGGAGAGGGAGGTGAAGGTCACTGCGCGCGTAGCCAGCGCCACTGGGCCTGTAGCGGCGGCAGTAGAGAACTAACAGGAAGGCGCTGATGGAGATGAGAGCTACGATTGGGATCCCTGTGCCAAGTACATCTCCGATTACTAGGCGAGTGTGGCTGTCCTGGCTGTTGAATATCAGCATGCACTGGCCGGTGGCGAGGGAGGAGTGTTTGTTGTAGTAAGGGTCATCGGGGAAGCTCCCATAGTGCGCGATAATACCATCAGTGAGCCCGAAGGTCCTTATGAGGCCGTAGACCAGGCCGAAGACCCAGGGACTTGCAAGGAGGATGACGCGGGTTGGTGTTGGGAACCGCTTGGCATAGTTCTCGGGTTCCACTATGGCGATTGTCCGCTCGACCGTCAGCAAGATGGCGGTGTAGGCGACAACAATGCTTTCAATATCGAGGATGGTCAGGTAAAAGCCACAGTATCTGAAAAGAGTATCGGTGGGATGTATTTGGAAACAATGGCGCATTTATGGAAGATAGTGACTATGGCAAGCACTGAAATTATATGTGTATATTATTAGTAATTACGCTGATACAAGACACAGTAGTTGGATTGAGTAAGTAGCCTGGATAGGCCTTAATAAGAACTACCCTTTATTTCACTTAAAGTTTCATAGTCCGATGAAAACATCAAATTTTCAAAATCAAAACACTTATCTAGATTTGATTCTACATATTCAACTTAGACACTGGTGCACTTATTAAGCATTTGTTGCTGCATAGAAGGGCATAATAATTCAATTAATAGAAACCGTTACTACTGAAGTCTATGGTGTCAGAGTTTTGGCATGCTTGCCAAAATTATTTTGGCATGTTTTGATGTCATATATCTCCAAACTTAGCCATTTAAAATTAAAGTTACTTCAAACTAAGGTCAAGTAGATTATAACGATTAGCATAATATATTTATCTCAGAAAATAGCAAAAACTCAAAAGCATCGGACTATGCAACGTTAAAATAAAATGTAAAGCTCAAGCTTTCAGACAAATTGGGCTGATATCGACAGGTGACGATTGAAAGCTGGTGGGAGCGTCCCCTCCCTACGCCCGCCCTTGTGAAGACTACTTGTTACCAAGCTCCTGCAACTGGCCCGCTACGAACGCCCAGCACGCAATCTTGCGAGTTGCGTGTTCGAATCCAACGTGCACATCAATATAGAGAAAGGTTCCATAATAATAATAATAATAATATATGCATAAATGCTTTTTGGGGGGAGGAGGGGTAAATATGTTTATTTTGCTGAATACATCTTTTGTCACTACCGAAGCACTGGTCTTCCAGACATTTTTCAATTCAGGGTTATTTACATAAAACTAAAAGGTATATAGTATAAGGTATACAATAACTGTTGAATACACAATTTGCAGCATGTGACACAATGACATTATGTAACCTAAGCAGTTCCATAGAAATATGGTAACAGTAGTGTAATGTAACTAGATCAGTATTAGTCAGATCAATAGGAGTATTTACATGGTATATAGAATGTAAGCAGACGTTATCTTCTGTATTCATTTGGTAAAGTTGTAGTAAGTTTTAATGTAGGGTCTGTTTCGTTGGAGTTAGGCAAGTGGTATATACATGTCAGTTCGTTAGAAATATTCTAGTATTGCTCTATGCTACACATGATAGTATTTATATTGCATCCTTTCGTCCATGTTTGTGCCAAATTGTTATGTATTTCTAATAATTTTGAATCAAGTGGAAGTTTTGGCCTATGCATATCCGCAAACTCAATGGATGTACGCCTTTGCTTTGCTCCCAACGCCGTTTTCAGCGCATGCGCACTCGGAACCATGATCTCGTCTATTGAGCCTACCCATCGGTGAGAATCGTCGACGACGTCTCCACGTGGATGGCGCCTGGTCTCGCCAGCAGACTGAAGGTGGCGCCACCGGCGGCCAGGCTGGCGAGCAGCTGTCTAAATAGGTCACGCGGCAGACGACAATGCGGGGCGAGCAGCACGCCAATCAGCAGCGCGGGAAGCAAGATGGCGGCAGCCGTCACCAGGCACTCCGTCACGAACAGACTGCGCAGCCGCACCTCGCCAGGGTCACGTGACTCCCGCTGATGTGGCGGCGGGAAGGGTGGTGACGTCACGAACGTCATGACGGAATGACGTCAGTGTGAGGTGGAGATGATTTCTTGCGCTCTGTCTGCAGTGGGTGGGTCGGTGGTTTTTGTTGTTGTCTTCGCTGTTGTTGTTGTCTGAAAGTTGTTCGAATTTGCATAGTCTGATAGTTAGAGTTTCGGTCATTTTCTGACATAAATATATTAAAGTTGCATAGTCTGATAAGAGCATTAAATTTTCTAAATGGAAGCACTTATCTAGATTTGAACCTTCATATCCAGCTTATGGTGCTGTCACAATACGACGTAACGCGCCGACGTGGGTGCAACTTGAAATGTATCGAAAATCCCGAC
This sequence comes from Branchipolynoe longqiensis, assembly GCA_030323885.1. Taxonomy (NCBI): domain Eukaryota; kingdom Metazoa; phylum Annelida; class Polychaeta; order Phyllodocida; family Polynoidae; genus Branchipolynoe; species Branchipolynoe longqiensis. Next base: position 7,562,464 of record CM059200.1, read on the forward strand.
GTGATATGCAAATACGAATCCAAGTTGGACGACACCGCAGCGTGGTCGACGAGGTCCTAACGTCGGTCTAGCATCGTCGGAATGAGAGAGGACATAGAAGATATTAATTTGGCGAACGTGAAGGCAGCGAGATTTTCGCGCGCTCGACGTCGTGGAAACGGGACCCTGGCGGCAGCGTAACATCGAGCGGGCGTGATGACGTCCATCCCAGCGTGGACACATCCAACTCAACGGTTTAGCGTGACGAGAGAGTAACGACGGACTAACGTCATCGCTCCGTTGCTCTGACGTGGCGCTAATGTGTTCGACGTGATTGCAACGGGGCTTCGATGGGGCTTCGATGAGACTTCGACGTTGTCGCAACATGACCGGAACGTGACACGTTACCAATGTTACGTCCACGCTAGCTGATCGTCAATGACGTCAACGACGTTACCGTGGACATGAGGCGAAGTTGACCTAACCTAGATGACGTGCTCATAACGAGAGCCTAACGTGACCGTAACATGACCGTAACATGACGCGAACATCTTATCATCACGACGAGCTACGTCGAAAGTTTTCAACATGTCCAAAACCTCAACATCCTCCGATGTAGCTCGACGTGAGTGGACGTAAGTGGATGTGAGTGGACGAGATGCGACGTGACTTCAACGTGACTCTAACGTGACTCTAACATGATCCGACGTTCTTCGACGTAATGACAAAAAGTCACCCATGTCGAACTCATGTTGGCCATTACGTCGTAGTGTGACAGCACCATTAGATACTGGTGCACTTGCTAAGTATTTGTTCCTATTCAGAAGGGAATGCTATGTTAATTTAATTGAATATGTTACTGTTGAAGCCTATGGGATCAGAGTTTTGGCAGAAAATGATTGAAATTCAAAACCATCGGACTATGCAACTTTCACTTAAAGTTGCATAGTCCGATGGTTTAGAGTTTCTTGAATTTTTCTGATAAAACTATATTAAATTGATTGTTATAACCTATCTTACTTTAGTAAGAAGTAACTTTTATTTAAAATGGCTAAGTTTTCATATATTTGAAGTGTAAACATGTCAAATTAGTTTTGGCAAGCACGCCAAAACTCTGAGACCATAGGCTTTAGCAGTACCAGGTTCTATTACGGTTGCATAGTCCGATGGTTTTGAGTTTCGGTCATTATTCTGAGATAAATATATTAATTTTATTGTTATAATGTACCTTATTTATGTTTTAAATAAATTTTATTTCACATGTCTAACTTTTAAGATATTTGAATTACAAACTTGTCAAATTAGTTTTGGCAAGCTTGCCAAAACTCTGACACCATAGGCTGCAGCAGGAACAGCTTCTATTAACTTGACTGATTATGCCCTTCTATGGGGTGACAAATGCTTAATAATTGCATCAGTATCTAAGTTAGAAATGGTATGCTGGTATTGCAGGTATAGCAATACCTCAGGGAGTTTGACGCCCCTGCCCTGCAGAGTTGTTAACCAATGCCTTGTGGTAGAGGTTCTTGACAGAACTGAAGGCTAAGGGAGCCAACCCTAAACAGAAAACCATGTCACTGTGGCAGCATCAAGGGCGGTTGATGTATGGAACTCCCAACCTCTCCCGACCAACCACTGCAGGGACAAATAGTTTTGCGCCTATCTTGACATGTTCTTGCCGGTGTGAAACCTCTATTTGCTCCCCGAGAGAGTGCCGCTGGTAACTTGCAAAAGCCAGCAGCGCTTCAACACTTTTGCAGGCAGCTTTCATGAAATGAAACCTGAAGCTGAGAGACATTAAGACTGTCTCATGGACGCAACTCTTACAGCAGAGAGCTAAATGGAGAGCGGCAGTCAAGTAATGAAAGCAGTCTTTGTTGCATCGCAACCGACAGCATGATGATGATGATGATGATGATCTAAGTTAGATATGTCAACTCAAATCCGGATAATTATTTTTGTTTTGAAAATGTGATTCTCCATCGGACTATGCTGCTTTAAGTTGACTTTATGTTCCCTTCTATGTGACAACAAATGATTAATATGTGCATTAGTATCTTAAGTTAAACATGTAGAATCAATTCTAAGTAATCATTTTGGGTTTGAAATTTTGATGATTCATCGGACTATGCAGCTTTAAGTTTCAGTTGTTCAGTAGGATCTCTACCTTACAATACGGTGAAGTAACGGGGATTTAAAATGGCTAACTTGTGAGGTATTTGCAAGTATATGCATGGGAAATTAATGTTGGCATGCTTGCTAAAAACTCTCACCCTTATTGTATTCAGCAGTAATAGATTTAATTAAATTGACTTCATATGCCGTTCTAGATAGCAGACATTCTTAACTGTTAAAGTGCCTGTCACACCTTACCGGATTGAACAACGGACATAAACCAGACAAAGAATTTACTATTCCAGTGGTGTTCGGTATCAAAATGTACCGAAATGTGTCGAAATGTCGCGCTTTCGGGTCAAAGGCCGACAGACGAAACGGACGCTAAACGGACAAGGAACATACATTAATGAATAGCCACTGGACGATAACCGGACTATAACCGGATGACAACCGAATGTCAAACGGATGGACCGGACATGTACCGGACTGTTTGCGGATGCGCCAAAGACATATACTGACTGAATTCCCGCAACACTGTCAACAGACTCTGCAGGAAGCAAACCGGAGACTAATGGATGGGTACCGGATATGAACCAGACAAAATGGACTAAACAGACTTAAAACGGACAACAACTGTACACGTCAGTCCGGCGGTGTCCGGTACAAGTTGTGTGCATGTTCAAAACTTGCCACCGTATACACCGGACACCACCGGACAGAGAACGGACACGCCGGATGCGTACCATATATAAAATGGCCATTGACATATTTCACCAGACAGTGTCCGTTTTCTATGCATTTCCCCAGTCCGGTAAGGTGTGACTGAGCCTTAATAAGCGTACTGGTATCTAAGGTAGATATCTACGATTAAATCTGGATAATTGTTTTGGTTTTGAAATGTTGATGCTTTCATTGGACTATGCAGCTTTAAGAAGTGCACCAGTATCAAAGTTTGAGATGCAGGTTCGATTCTAGACAATAGGATATAACTGTCAACTTGATGCATAATATGGCATGACTGTCAATTAAAATGTCAATAGTGTAGGCATATAACTGTCAATTTGATGTGTTGGAGGGAATAACTGTCAATTTGATGTGTAGGAGTGAATACCTGTCAATGTTATATGTTGGAGGGAATAACTGTCAATTTGCTGTTTAGGAGTGAATAACTGTCAATGTTATATGTTGGAGGGAATAACTGTCAATTTGATATGTAGGACGGAATAAATGTCAATTTGATATGTAGGACGGAATAACTGTCAATTTGATGTGTAGGAATCTATGACTGCCAACTTGTTGTATAGTCAGGTATAACTGTCAAATTGAGGTTATAACTGTCAATTTGATTGTATGACGGTATAACTGTGAGTGTGATGTACAGGACGGTATAACCATCAACTTGTTGTATAGTCAGGCATAACTGTCAATCTGATGTCAATATGGTGTAACTGTCAATGTGATGTATAGGGCAGTATAACTGTCAACGTGTTGTATAGTCAGGCATAACTGTCAATTTGATGTCAAAATGGTATAACTGTCAATGTGATGTATAGGGCAGTATAACTGTCAACTTGTTGTATAGTCAGGCATAACTGTCAATCTGATGTCAAAATGGTATAACTGTCAATTTGATGTGTAGGAGGGTATAACTGTCAACTTGTATTGTCAGGTATAACTGTCAATTTGATGTTAATATGGTATAGCTGTCAATTTTATGTGTAGGAGGGTATACCTGTCAATTTGATGTTTCGAAATGTATACCTGTCAACTTGTTGTATAGTCAGGTTTTACTGTCAAGTTGATGTCAATAGGGTATAACTGTCAATAGGATGTGTAGGAAGGTATAACTGTCAACTTGTTGTGTAGTCTGGTATAACTGCCAATTTGATGCATAGTAGGGAATAACTATCAAATTAATGCATATTATGGTGTCACTGTTACCTTGATGTACGTATCGTCGGATATGACTGTCAACTTGATGACTAGTAAATAATAAATGTCCACTTGATGTGTTGTAGGGCATAACTGTTAACTTGATGCATACTGGTCAGGTATAACTGTAACCGTCATGTAGAGTAGCATATCTCCATCATCTCCATGTATCAGACTCAAAATAATGAGGGTTTTTTAACCAATCAAGTGTGCAGTATTCAGGCATCGCATTAAAGAGCAAAATGCAGATGGTAATATCAGCTTAGCGTCAGTCCAATATTGGTTGTATCAGAGAGAGAAACAATATATGGGCAGTTCAACTTCAACGGATATCATCAGTATGCAATGTGTTATTGTAACTCTCCCTTGTGGATTTCAGTCAATGGATATACTCATATATATATACAGACCTTACCTTTATTCCTGAGTTTGCTGAAATATTTCTATGTATTTTTTCCAGTCACACAACAACAAAGACAGCATCACTCGGCGTAATGCTTAGTGTTATACCGATGTAGTGCATCCCCAATCACGTGACCAGCTAAAGCGCCATGTGACCTAGGAAGTGGCCACGTGACCTCGTTTCGTAATAACAGGATAGAGACTGCAATAGCCTCAGTACAAGTTGTCCTACGCTTAGACTGGGCTCATTTGTAAGGCACAGTATATAGACAGGCAACTACCCCCAGCTGAATGGGTGACCTTCACCGTATTGCTAAGGTCAATATAGATCAGAGCTCTTCGATCTGGATACTGTGTCGGGACATGGCGGTTTATTTGTTTAAAGTTGCATAGTCTAAATAGTTCTGAGTTTCTGTCAATTTTCTAAGCTAAATATATTAGATTGATCATTACAATTTACTTACAAGGTACCTTTTATTTTAAATGGCTACCTTTTTAGATATTTGAAGTGAAAACATGTCAAATTAGTTTTGACAAGGACGTAAAGGTGTTCTCTGTGGCAGAGTGGTTAGAGTGTCTGACTGTTTTCTAGGTCGCACTCCTAATCTGAAGGTTGGTGGTTCGATTCCCCGTGCCCCCATCTCTGCCAATTTGGATTTCCATCGCTGTGGATAACTTACAGCGTCATCAAAGGCCAGTTGCTCTCATACCATGTCTATGTGGTGTGGGAGGTTAAAAATCCCTTGGGTCGGTAAAAGTGTAGGCTCGGGCTTTCTATCGACAAACTGTCTAATGGTGAAAACAAGCCTATTCAGACTTATCCATGATAGGCAATATAAATCTTCAACAACAAAAAAAGCCTGACACCATAGACTTCCGCAGCGACAGGTTCTATTAACTTGACTGAGTATTTATTCCCTTCTATGCAGAAAGAAATATTTAATAAGTGCATCGATATCTAAGTTAGAGATGTAGAATCAAATCCAGATACTTGATTGAATTTTGAAAATTTGATGCTTCAGTTGACTGTACAGCTTTAAATAACATGCATTGAGCTCCATTGTAGATATATGGACGGGATGTGGTTATTTCCTCCATAGACACCACTGGATACGGTGTCCGAATCAGTAAAGCGCGCGCCTCCCGTGCAAAATATTGGGAATTTGATTCCCGGTCAAATCAAACCAATGACTTACAAAATTGACACTGGTCACTTTCTAGCCTGATCACAGATCATTAATACAGTTTTCCCTCATAAGTCAATCGTATAGTGTACAACATTCGAATTGCACAATTCCAATGGTGTTGTGAAGAGTGAGGTTCACGATTCCCTACCAAAGCGTTTGAGGCATTCTCTGTGGTGGAGTGGTTAGAGTGTCTGACTTTTTTCTAGGTCAGACTCCTAATCTGAGGGTCGGCGGTTCGATACCCCGTGCCTCCCCACCTCTGCCAATTTGGATTTCCACCGCTATGTATAACTTACAGCATCATCAAAGGCCGGATGCTCTCATACCATGTCTATGTGTTGTGGGAGGTTAAAAATCCCTTGGGTCGGTAAAAGTGTAGGCTCGGGCTTTCTATCGACCAGCAGTGGAATGAGGAAGACCAGTCGTCTATGACTGAAATTTCCCCTGCTTAAACAACTAATGGACCAAAAAAAAGCCTTCCCCGGCAGAGAACGGTTTTAGCTATGTACTTCCTGAGTGCTGTTCACTTGTAGCAGCCACAAGATAAATCAGCTTCCAAAACTGTTGCAATGCCAATATAGTTTAGTAAATGGTGACATATCCAATATATTCTATTTTGATTCTGAAAAAAAACCCGCTCTTTAGCCAACTTTCTACAAGTAATTCATTCCTTGGTTGTCCATCGGTGGCGATGATGACAGCAACTCATCATATGTTTTGAACTTGTTGATGACCGATGAGTGCATTTTGTGCTCAGATTGTGTGGTGGCACATTGGACATGTGTGTGTAGCTGCAGTCGGAGAGTCTGGTGGGTGAAGGAGACAATCTTTCCTCTGCTGACGCTTTTGTTTAGCTTGAGACGATCAGTTTCAAACCATCGTATGCCTTTCCGAATAGAAGCACACCATGAACTCCTCTCCTTGGCCAGAGTTTCCTCAGTTTGAGTGTTGAGATTAGATTTATTCAGATAATATTTAGGGCAGTCTTTAAACAGTTTCTTCTGTCAACCTTGATTTCTGGGTCCTGTTACAAGTTCACAGTAGAAGAGAGCTTCGGTATTCTATCCTCATCCATGCGGAATACATGGCCAATTATATAACATTAGGAACAGGTTGGTTGGTCATTTGAGCTTTACGTCCTGGCAACATCTAAGGTCATATCAGGATGGGTACTGACTTGGAACAATGCACACTCATGGCAACTTTATAGTGCTGCCCCACTGGGAGACCAGGCCGTCTGCACCATGATATGATATCCCACTAAGTGACATTATCCGAACACTGAACCAACCATTCATTGCCCTATCCTAATAATGTGAGCGCCTAGCGAGGAAGTGACAAGTATCAATTTTTAAATCATTGGATTGACTCGACCAGGTTACGGTTTGAATCCCACAATCTACTCAAATCTGAGACGGACGCTCAACTCATTCAGCCATCCCGTCCGGTCATATTAGGAACAATGGTGGATTAACCATTACGCCGAGGATAGACTCAAGCCTACGATCATGGGAGGGGGGCCAGAGGGGGGGGAGGTGGGGGGGAGATCATACACAAAAACATTCTCTTCCCCAGCGCCCTAGTAAACAGTCACCCGCCTAGTTTTAGTTTAAAGCACCAGGCGGCGCCAGCATCACCACAGCTTCGTTGACACCAGGTGGCACCACCGTATGCTCTGGGTATTGCTAACTACACACCTGCAGGGGCATAATCGATTAACACGAGCCGAGCGACTCGGATGACCCGAGTCGTCAGAATTTCAAATTGAACACCGAGAGTGGAGTCGACAAATACACGTGCCGTGTGCAAAACGACCTGAACCCAGAAATCCACCTCTTGACTGGGGTTGGCTAGGAGCGATGATGTGCAATATGTGCTGGTACCGTACTGCAGGATAACAGCTACCAGTACCAGTCATACATGTTTTTTTGGGGTAATAATCAAGATTAATTAAATGGAAATATAACTAAGCTATGCCTTCATAAAATACTCTAAATCCTATTTTGCCTTAGGTATATCGGTTATCTTAAAAAAGAAAAAGGTTTTGGATTAATCCACCATTTTTTCCACCCCGAGCGTGGAGAAACGTATTCGATTATTCACCCCGAGTCTGTAGGATGTGCGCATGCGCCAAAAAGTGGCTTGGGTGACCAGAGTCGATTAATCGAATACGCCCCAGACTACAGCATTGTTTGAAACGCTATCAGTATCAAAGTTGCACCACCCAATTATCTGAGTTTCTGCTGTAATTTAAATATGTATAGTGCTGCCCCACTGGGAGATGAGGCCACCAGCACCACGCCCCGATATCCACTCAGTCACATTATCCGGACACTGAGCTAAACCAGTCCATGCCCTATCCTATTAATGCCGAGCACCAGGCTAGGAAGCGACAAGCATCAAGTTTGTAAGTCATTGGTTTGACTTGACGGGGAATTGAACTCGTGATCTTCCACATGAGAGGCCTGAGCTCTACCTATTCGGCCACCGCATCTGGTGGTGTCTATGGAAGAAATAACTGATCTCATGCGTAGACCCGCTAAGGCATAAGGAAGAGTAGTTGTGGGAAATACAGTTTATTGACATAAGATAGTACTGTACCTGGCTGCCCACAAACCAGCGAATCATAATAATAAGAAAAGAAATGTTCCTCTCGCCCGAGCGGTGAGTTAGTTCGGCATGCAGGCTGGGTGGCATATCATGAAGGCGCCGGCCGGTCGACCGCTGTGGTTATATAGCACTGGTGGCGCCGACTAGCGAGTAGCGGGCGCATAATGCTTAGTCGGCGCGCTCAAAATGCTGATCGTGAAACCTGTTGGCAGGGGAGGAGCACTGCCCCGTGGGTGCCTACACTGGTATAAACGCGTATATACTATCTATAAACTTATCCACTACTGATTTGGTAGGTTTGAAACTTGTTATTGCGATGTGTCCAGTGCCTCTTATTCACTGACGGACATCCATTTAAAGCTGCATAGTCCGATGAAAGCATCACATTTTCCAAACCAAAACATTGACTTAGATTTAATTCTATTATCTAACTTAGATACTGATGCACTTATCATAGAAGAGAATACCAAGTCAATTTAATAGAACCTATTATTGCAAAAACCCACGCTGTCAGAATGTTGGCAGGCTTGCCGGAATTAATTCTGCATGGCTGCACTTCAAATATCTCAAAAGTTTGTCATTGAAAATGAAAATTACGTACAGCTAAAGTAAGGTAGATTATAGCGATAAACCTTAGAGATTTATTTCATAAAATGACAGAAACTCTAAACCATCGCTCTCTGCAACTTTAAGAACAGAGACGGCTCAAGGCGGTGTGACTTTAGTAATCACGTGAATATTTGTGTTAGCAATGTGATATTGGATGTAGGCACTTTTTTTCTTTTTTCTTTTTTTTCTTGAAGATTTATACTGCCAATCATGGCTAAGTCTGAATAGACTTGTTTTCACCGTTAGACAGTTTGTCGATAGAAACCATGAGTCTACACTTTTACCGACCCAAGGCATTTTTAAACTCCCACACCACATAGAGATGGTATGAGAGAAACTGGCCTTTGATGTCGCTGTAAGTTATACACAGTGGTGGAAATCCAAATTGGCAGAGGTGGGGGCACGGGGAATCGAACCACCAACCTTCAGATTAGGAGGACGACCTAGAAAAAAGTCAGACACTCTAACCACTCCGCCACAGAGAACACTTCCGCATTTACCTATAAGATTGGCAGGCTGAATTAGAGAGGCTCCGATAAATTGGCCCAATCTTTGGTTGAAGATTAATCTTCAGTAGGGACGGTTGTAGAAGCTGAGGACATCTTTATAACGTTGAAATGGTGAAGCATTGTGGTGGCCCCGAATCTCTTCAGTCTGGCGATAGTTGAGCACTTGTATCCAGTAGACAGCAGTAAGGGTTTCGAGGAAGGGCGAGTAAAGATGCGTGCAGCGGTGGTTCCAGCAACGAGAACAAAGCAAGAGAAACGTAAAGGTACAGGGCCCCACCCAAGCACACAACTCCCCTGGTCAGGGTGAGGAGTATGCATGGGAGAAAAAAAAAGGGTAGAGTCTAGGAACGAGAAATGAGGAGAGTTGAGTCAAAGGACCGTGTCTATTTGCTCTATGGTGACCAGCCGGCGAGCCAAAGACACGGACAGAGTAAGACTAGAAAGTGAAATGCTGGCGGGCTCCACCTCCTGGAACTCTTTTCAATCATATCAAGGAGGAGCAAGACCAGTGGAGAGGAGATAGAGAGAGGTGTGGATGAAGTGCGGTCTGGATAGCAAGTGATATCACATAGTAATAATGGTGCAAACCAACACGGGATAATGCAAATACTTTCCACCAGATGTCAGGACGAGCTCACCTGATGCAGTCCCAACACTTCTATGACTTTCCGATAGGTGGCAGGACTAGAGCATTGCCGTGCTGGCACAGTTCAACCACTGCGCGCCAATCTAATGGGGCTGAGGGGCTGAGGGGCTGAGGGGCTGAGGGGCTGAGGGGCTGAGGGGCTGAGGGGCTGAGGGGATGAAGGGCTGAGGGCCTGAGGGGTTGAGGGCCTGAGGGCCTGAGGGCCTGAGGGGCTGTGGGGCTGGGAGCTGTGGGGATGTGGGGCTGAGGGGCTGTTGGGCTAGCACATTTTCAATAGCAACAACAAAATTAGTTTAGATGTGAATCCTGCGCAAATCCTTTTCAGTGTATCTTTGCCTGCGTGAATAAATAAATCACCATAGTTAGGCATTATTTATGAACACATTATTTGTACTGTCCACCGACATGCGTTGTCACTCCCCTTCCTAATTACGTATATACCATGTCTAGCCATTCTGGGAAATGTTGCTTCAAGTACCCAAAGGCATCATTTGTAATGAAGTTCATGACGTGTATTCAATCCGTGTCAAGTTAAGAAAGTTTTAACCAGCAATGGGAAATACCCCCAAGTGTCGCCATTTTCCAATTTGACATTATTTGTCTCTTCATTTTTGATAATATATTATGGACATTTTTCTTGCTAAATGCATTTTATTTATATATAGCTTTTGCCAGTGATGTAGCACTGGTCTTCCGAATATAAATGGTACAGGTATATATGTATTTATACTAAATCCTTTACATGATTTATATAGTAAATTGAAGTGTGAAGCATATTCTGAAATTAATGTGTGCAGAAAGAGTTGGAATCCCGATCGAGTCAAACCAATGACTTAAAAATTTAGACTTGTCGCTTCCTAGCCTGGCGATCGCCATGATTAGGATAGGACAAGGACTGATTAGCTCACTGTCAGGATAATGTGACTGAATGGGATATCAGGTCTTGGTGCTGGTGGCATGGTATCCCACTGGGGCAGCACTACAAAGTCGCCATGGTCGGTACCCGTCCTGATATGACCTTATATGTTGCTAGGGCGTAAAACAAAAACAAACAATAACAAACTATAAAGTTGCCATGAGTCCGCACTGTCACAAGTCGGTACCCATCCTGATATGACCTTAGATGTTGCTAGGACGTAAAACAACAACAACACACAAACGCAAACCTACACAGGAGGAAGCTCTACCGCATCAGCTACGTCCCGCTCCCTCTGGCCCTAAGTAATAGCCATTGTTTGTCCAGCGAAAATATCAGCCTTGACAAAAATGTTAGGAAATTGCTAGTTTCAAGATACTCAAAAGGGGCTAAGCAATAAGGGACAACACTTTGTCCATTGTAACGATCAACATACTATCTGCTTATACATTTGCTCAGGACAAACTGATTTGTTTTCTACATGGTGTTTCATAATCCCAAAAGAATACATATTGATTTGAAACAAATGTCCTTCTATTTTCAGTGTTACCGTTTTTGTGCTGTTTTGTGTCAATCGTTACAATGGGGGGAAAAAAGAAGAGTTATCACCTTGTGAGAAAGCCTGATATATACAAACCACAAATAGTCCTACCTGAATATGAGAATTCATTTTGGATGTTTAGATTAAAGATTTCTCGAAAGGTAATTCGTTAAGATCAAAGTTACTTCAAGGAAAAGGTTTGTAAATAGTCATGACAAGTGTAGTGTATGTATCCACTAAGCATGTCTCACTTCAAAGGCTAGTATCTATGTTAAGGAATAAATTGGTTTGGAAAATTTAATATCTTCATTGGATTAAATTTCAGCACGCCATCTGGCCGCCGGCACCATGACCCAATATCCTACTCAGTCACATTATCCTGACACTAATATTTTCATTGGCTTAAATTTCAGCACGCCATCTGGCCGCCGGCACCATGACCTAATATCCTACTCAGTCACATTATCCTAACTCTCAGCAAACTAGTCCTTTCCCTATCCCATTAATGCCAAGCTCCAAGCTAGGAAGCGACAAGTATCAAATTTATAAGTCACTGATTTGACTCGACTGGGAACCGAACTCCCGACCTTCCGCATGCAAGGCCCGCGCTCTGCCGATTCGGCCACCGCTCCCGGGACTACATCACGTTTCCGACTGCGCATGCGCTTAAAACGGCGTTGGGAGCAAAGCAAAGGTGTACGGCCATTGCGTTAACCGATACGCGTAGGGCAAAATTCGATTTTATTCAAAATAAAAAGAAATACATAACAATTTGGCACAAATATGGACGGAAGGATGCAATATAATAATAGAATGAAAATGTTTAAGACATAACTCTCCATAATTAAGCATTTTGAGCTAAGAAACATACAATTTCAGTCAGTTTCCAGGCTGATGTTTACATCACCATTGATTAGACATAAGTAATTCTTGTTCTAAATATTAAAATGTCAAATGTCAACAAAACCTTGTTTCAAAGAAATCTATAACCAATATCTGGTTAACCATAGGATATAAATAAAAACATGAATAAAATAAGTAAGACTGACTCGGGCTATGGCTCTAACACTAGTCTGAGTGTCTAGATTTGTCTAAATCTAAATGCACATGTCAGAGGATGTGCTGATTATATTGATGTAAATGCAATGCTGGATACAAGATTAATATCTTAATTTATTATATATAATTTTATAGTTGGTGTTCTATGTTTCAGACAAGAGCTGAGATGAGCTGAAACTAGCAGATTTCATAGCTGCACCCAGTGTATTAGCATTAGCATGTGCCATGTGCTTCTCGCAGGGTTATTTTGCTCTGACGCATCCCACAATGCACCGCGCTGCTGGAACGGCGATGTAGTCTATTGTCAGGAGATTTCTGTTTGGTCCAATTGCCCGCTGGACATTGTCAAAGATTTTGTTACTTGTGTCGTTGGGGTGATGCAAATGGGAAATATTGCGCCTAGAGCGGGACTTGAAGACTTTATTCAATGAATTAACTATATTTTAAAAAGAACTAAAAAAAACATCTCTTTGCATTCTGGGTCAGTGTGCAAACGATTACACCTCCTAGGCTCCCTGTTGCCATCATACTACTCACGCCTACCTGTCTATGCGGCTCCCTGCCTGAGAGGTCAGTGCAGACCACGACCCTTGTAACAACTAACATGTTCTTTGTCTGAGAGATGTAGGCCTATTAATTACCTTGGGGCAGACCTTCTAATTCCATGGTTTGTGTTCATCTTTGCAGCTATTCTATGACTTATGAGGGTAAACCACCCGTCCATAGGTTTTGCTAGGACAGAAAACCCCAAAGACGATATTATTATAAGTGACAGAACAAACATGCATCTTTGACCTGATTCGAGAGACTATTTCTCCCCAAGGTTGTAACATTATATACGGCACGTAGAATATCCGCACCCACCTTCCTCCCCTCCCCCTCCCCCCGTCTCTGCGCTGACACTACCCATAGGTATGCGGTGTAATTATTTTCATCAGTTTGGTTGCCATGGCAACGTCCCTGAGCGGCGCAATTAAAAAGGCGATTTATTGCACGCGCGCGTGGGCTAATTGAGTTTGCAAGAAAGGCAATTTGATGCTTTAACAATAAAAGGCTAAAAAAAAAAAAAGGGAAAAAATTAATCCATTTTTATTAGATCTATTTTCGAGCTTTTCTCTGCACGCGTTCTATACTACAGATTGCATAGCCCCCTCCCTCCCCCCATTAACTACCCCCCTCCCGCACCCCCACCCGCACCCCAGCCCCACCCCCACCCTACTCACCCTAACCCCCAGTCCTCAAAACCACCCATCCCACCCCTTACCCGGACATATAAATTAAACCTTCGTAGATTCCAACCACCCTTTCCTCACGTCTGGCCGAAGCGCGGTGGCCGAATCGGCCTCGCGGGTGGGAGATCGGCAGTTTGGTTCCTGGTCAAGTCAAAGCAATGACTTATAAAATGTATACATGTCACTCCATAGCCTGTCGCTTTGCATTAATAGGATAGGGCAAGGACTGGTTAGCTCAGTGTCAGGAGAATGTGACTGAGTGCGATATCAGGTCATGGTGCTGGCCACCTATAGTCTCCAAGTCGGTACCTATCCTGCTATAACCTTCGATGTTACCAGGAGGTAAAACTCCAACAAACAAACATATTATATATATATATATATATATATATATATATATATATATATATATATTATACCCTCTTCAATTCCACCCACTCCTTCCTCCACATATAAATTATACCTTCCTAGATGCCAGCACCCGCTCCTGACACATCCATAACTTCCTACTCCTCGATTCATCAAACCACCCCTTCCTCAGAGATATAAATTAAACGTTTGTATATTCAAACCACCACTTCCTCACAGATACAAATCAAGCCGTTGTATATTCAAACCACCACTTCTTCACAGATAAAATAATCCTTTGTATATTCAAACCACCCTTTCCTCACAGATACAAATCAAACCTTTGTATATTCAAACCACCACTTCCTCACAGATATAAATTAAACATTTGCGTATTCAAACCACCACTTCCTCATAGATATAAATCAAACCGTCATATATTCAAACCATCACTTCCTGACACATAAAATAATCCTTTGTATATTCAAATCACCACTTCCTCACAGATACAAATCAAACCGTTGTATATTCAAACAACCACTTCCTCACACATAAAATAATCCTTTGTATATTCAAACCAGCCCTTCCTCATATATATAAATCAAATCTTTGTATATTCAAACCACGACTTCCTCACAGATTCAAACTGTAAGGTAGATTATAACAATCAATTTAATATATTTATCTCAGAAAAATGACAGAAACTAAATACCGTCGGACTATGTAACTTGAAAATGACTAAATAATGAGATAGTTGAAGTGTAAGGATGCAACATTAATGTTGGTGTGATTGTAATAACTCTAACTTCATAGGCTTGCATGGTAACATATTGCAGTAAATTGACCTAGATAACCTTTGTATATTCAAACCACCCCTTCCCCACACAAATAAATCAAACCACCATATAATCAACCCAACCCACCTTCCTAACACACATATCAATTATCCCACCAGACATTCCAACCTCCTTTTCCTCACACATATAAATCAAACGTTCATAGATTAAAAGTAAAACCACCCCTTCCTCACACATAAATTAAAACCTTCTGGAAACCCCCCCCCCACCCCACCACCCCCACCACCACCCCACCACCAACCCCACCCTCACACCCACAACCACAACCACCCCCACAACCACAACCACAACCACAACCACACCCACACCCACTCCCACCCCACACCCACAACCACACCCACAACCACCCGGACAACCACCCCCACAACCACCCCCACAACCACACCCACAACCACCCGGACACCCACCCCCACAACCACCCCCACAACCACAACCACAACCACAACCACAACCACAACCACAACCACAACCACAACCACCCGCACCCCCACCCCCACAACCACAACCACAACCACAACCACCCTTCGCCGTCTTTCCCCACACACACATATAAAAGCTGATTCCCGAATACAAATGTGTATTTCTCCTTTCTCGGCAAAACCTGCATCTGCCATGCGCAGTGGCAATAAGAACTGAGGCAGCCTCCCAGCTCCAACCCAGGGCTCGGCTTTGCTTCCTAGTTTAAAAGCAATTCGATTCTTCGGCTAATATTTGATGCTAGTAAATTTGAATACACTGCCCAACAATTCTCTCCCTTTATTTCCTTGGAGATAAAACACTGCTCCGTCCCCGACTCCGCCACACAACCCCCCCCCCCCCCACACACACACAACCCCCTCCTTCCACCCACCCCTCCACCGCTCCCTCCACCCCTCCCTCCACCCCTCCCTCCACCCACCCGTCGCACCACCCCGCCATCCCTCCCTCCCTCCCTTCCCGCTCCAGTCCCACCGCTGACGCTCAACCTACCCCTCCCCCTCTCCCCCTCTCCTCCCACTCCCCCCCTCCCCCCTCCCCCTCCCACCTGCCGCCATTCTCCCGCGCTTTTTGTGTGACGGTTTTTATCGGGGCTGCGTGCTGGAAATAGAACTGTGGGTTCGAGGTTCCATATAGGACAGCGGATGTAGTATTCACGCGCTTAGACACTTAGACACTTAGTCGCTTAGACACATAGATGCATAGACACATATACATATATATATATATGCATAGATGCATAGATCATTAGATGCATAGACACATGGGCACTTAGACACATAGACACATATACACAGGCACATATGCACATATGCACATATGCACATATACACATAGATGCATAGACACTTATACACTTAGACATATAGGGACATATACACATATACACATATACACATATATGCATAGACACATAGATGCATAGACACCTAGATGTATAGACACATAGTTGTATAGACACATAGATGCATAGACGCATATACACATATGCATAGATGCATATATGCATATACACATAGACACATATACACATACACACATAGACCCATAGGTGCATATATGCATAATTGCATAGACACATAGAGACATAAATGCACAGACACATAGACACATAGATGCATAGACACATAGATGCATATATGCATATACATATATATGCATAGATGCATATACGCATAGACACATAGACAGATATACACATAGACACATAGCATCATAGTCATAGATGCATAGATGCATAACTGCATAGACATATATCCATATAGATGTATATATGCATATATGCATAGACACATATACACATAGACACATAGACACATAGGCACATATATGCAGACACACATAGATGTGTAGACACATATATACATAGATGCATTGACACATATACAAATAGACACATATATGTATAGATGAATAGACACATAGAAGTATATATGCATAGATGCATGGACTCATAGATGCATAGATGCATAGACACATAGATGCATATAAGTATAGACACATATACACATATATGCATATATGCATATATATGCATAGATACATAGATGCATAGATGCAATGACATATAGACACATAGACACATATAGATGAATAGATGCATAGACACATAGACACATAGACGCATAGCTGCATATACATATATAGACTTAGACACATATGTAAAATATTCTGATAAAACGCATTGGTGGGGAATGCAAATGGTCTATAATGGAGTACAAATGGTCTATTAATGTAAATGGTATATAGTGCCAGGTGCATGAATGTATTTATGTAGTTGCTGGTGATTCTTTACTTGTCGTCAATAGTCATTGTGTATTACTACTATTAGGTTGATAGTGTGAAGGAGGCACTAGTGATAATGTGTAAGGAGCCTCAAGAGCTCTACTCACTACCCCCTCCCCCTCCCAACTGTTAGTCACGGATCACCACACACACACAGCTCAGGCAGGTGGTGGCCAAGCAGCCACACCGCATGGTGGTGGTGGTGGGCAGATCACAGTCGCCATGGTGACACAAGAATGCTGACTGTTCATTGGTGGAACTAGAAATGCTTGTTGCTGATTGGAGATAATGGTCAGGTGGTATGCCATATCAGATCCATGTACCACTATATAATAATAAACCTGAGGGTGCAAGCTCTCCCTCTACTTTCATTCTCTATACTCTTCCTCTCTCTTCTTGCCTGTATTGCCTGTATTGATTGCCTATAGCCTGCCTACACAACCACAGATTCTGGCTGAGGACTTCACACATAGATGCACAGATGCATAGACACATAGACGTATAGCGACTTAGACACTTAGATACTTATACACATCAATGCACATATGCATATATGTATAGACACATAGATGCATAGAAACATAGACATATAGATGTATAGATGTATAGACGCCAGATGCAT
Organism: Branchipolynoe longqiensis; assembly: GCA_030323885.1. Classification (NCBI taxonomy): domain Eukaryota; kingdom Metazoa; phylum Annelida; class Polychaeta; order Phyllodocida; family Polynoidae; genus Branchipolynoe; species Branchipolynoe longqiensis. The sequence continues at coordinate 7,580,293 of CM059200.1, forward strand.
AGATGCAAACATGTATAGACATATATACGCATATACACATAGACACATAGATGCATAGATGCATAGATGCATAGATGCATAGCCACATAGACACATATACATATAGACACATATACACCTATATGCATATATACACATAAGCACAGACACGCATACACAAAAAATACACATATACATATATATACACACCTAGAGACATATACACATTGACACATTGACACATTGACACGTATATATATACCACACATATAAATATGTATACACACAGATACACATCTATGCACATCCTTATTTAGACACACATACCCAAATATACATATATATACACAAAGCAAACAAAATATATATACACATAAATATGCACATTTATATCCTTACATACACACATGCAAACATATATATATATATATATATATATATTTCCTCCAGTGTGTGACTCGAGGGGGCCACCCGCCCGGCAATTTACCCGACAGCTGGGAGGGGAAGCACTCCACCAATGGGCACAAAGGAAATATAGGATCTACATGTTACCCTTGCATTTATACTTGTGTAATGCATTATATATCACTTTTTTTATTTCTTTTTTTTTTTGGTGACAAATTTTTTATTCTGCCCATAACGTATAAGCTCCTGTGAGGGTGCTTGTTTTCAACACTGGACAGCTGTGGTAATAGATTGGTCTGGTCCCGCACTCAGGAGTCTTTACCTGGTCTTTTTCGGGCCAACCTTTGCGGTTTTGGGTGTTAGTAGTTTCTATATTAGTTTTTTTTTTATTTTCAAGTTTTTTTCCTAACCTGTATATGATAACTTAGCCTACTATGTACATCTACGCAGATGACATACAGGCCTGTGGGAGAGGATCCCATCCCATTGTGGTTTGTTACAGCATCCTTTCACCCATGCCCTGTCCTTAGATAGTACACCAGTGTGCCAGAACTCCCCTGGACCCTTCAGGACTGCGACTAGGTGGGATGGCTGTGTTGTATGGTTAGCCATTTTGTATTTCAGGATGATTCGGGTGCACGACCGTGGCCTGCCTGGTTCTGCTTTGGTTTGTGCCAATACACATACACAGACGGACTGCGCCCTATGGTGATAGTCATTTCGAATTCCTTAGTACTTAGTAGGGCTAGTTTCCGTATTTGTGATATCTACCATCTTTTCTGGCCGGTCTTTTGCTTTTTGTGCCAGAACACAGCAAGCAGTGACTGCGCCCAAGATCAGGTGAGATATTGTTTCTTCAGTGGGTGGTTGTGTATTATGTTTTCTTTAAGGACCTTTTATAGTGGTCCATGCTTTTGATTGCCCGTTGTTGTGTGGGTTGATTATTCCAGGCATGTGCCGCCATGGCAAATACACTTCTCTCATAAATGTTGGTGTTACTTATTGCTGTCAGTAGCACTGGGGCTGCCATTTGCCTGGTGTCCCTACGGGGGGTTGCTGTATAGCCTGGTTTTGTGGTGTAATGGTGCGCCAGTATTTTGAGGTGCGTTTCCCTTCTACTTGTTAGTAGTGTTGCATTGCATTTTTTGTGTAATTCGATTGTGGGATATCTTTTGTTCACCTGAAGGCATACTTTGAGGGCTCTATTTTGTAGCACCTGTAGTTTGTTTAATAGTTTTGTATTTCCTCCCATGTATACTACATCGCCATAGTCAAAGTAGGGGAGGATCATACCTTTATATATTTTAATTGCCATGCTTTCAGTCATGTAGTATCTCAGTTTAGCCAGTAGCCATATTTTATGGTTTACTTTTTTTATAGTATTTGTTATGCAGAGGTCATAATTTAGGTGTCTGTCTAGATCCACTCCCAGATATCGGTAGTTGTCTACTTGTTCTAGTTCGGTGTTTTCCAGAAGACACTTTATTTTCTCATTACTTGTTAGCCTGGTACCAAATAGTACTGTTTTTGACTTGCTGTTGTTTATGGTTATCCTATTTAGTTGGCACCACTCGATTAGTTTTGTTAGTGTTAGATTCAGTTTCATTTCTATTTCTTCGGTTGTTTTGCCTGCAGCATATACCACGGTGTCATCTGCATATAGTTGGATGTTTTCAATTTCTAGCCAGTTGTTTAGATCGTTAATATATATAAGGAAGAGAAGTGGCCCCAGGACTGACCCTTGGGGTACTCCGCAAGTTATCTTTTCCTCATTGGATATGGATCCATTTACTGTGGTGTATTGCTTTCTGTTTTCTAGATAGCTCGCTAGCCATTTTCCTGTTACTCCCGTTATTCCCATTTGGGTTAGTTTGCTCCTTAGGATAGGGTGGTCCACCGTGTCAAACGCTTTGCTGAAGTCTATGAATGCTGCACCCACTAGGTTCTTTTTATTGATACTGTTTGCAATATCAGTTATTAAGTTAGCAATTGTTTTTATTGTCGAGTGGTATTTTCTGAAACCGCCCTGTTTACTGTTTAATATTTTGTGTTCGTTTAGGTGGTCCATAATATGTCTATGCATTATTTTTTCCATTAGTTTACCAGGCAGTGGGAGTATGGAGATCGGTCTATAGTTTCCCAGTACCTGTTTATCCCCTCCTTTGTGGAGCGGTGTTACTTTGGCTAGTTTCCAGCAGTCCACATAAGTACCTTCTGTGAACGATTTGTTGTATAGCTCACATATAACATATATGCTGTATAAGAATGATACAAGTATAATATATATATATATCTATATATATACAAGCATTTTCTCTGGTGCGAGTGACAATGTGGTGCATCTTTCGTTAGGATTCGGACCGATGGTGGTGCCACCAGTCATGTGATGGGAGGCGGGAAACCATCCCACAGAGTTCCTTGGTTGATTGCTTGAGCTTTACGTCCTGGCAACATCTAAGGTCATATCAGGACGGGTACTGACTTGTGACAGTGCGCACTCATGGCAACTTTATAGTGCTGCCCCACTTTAAGACCAGACCACCCGCACCATGACCTGATATCCCACTCAGTCACAGTATCCTGACACTGAGCAAACAAGTCATTGCCCTCTCCTAATAAGGCCAAGCGCCTGACTGGGAAGCGACAAGAGTATTAATTTGTAAGTCATCGTTTGACTCGACGAAGCTTCGAATGCCATGATCTACCAACACGGGAGATGGATGCTCAACTCATTAGGTCATCCCGTCTGGTCCGCCCACAGAGTAGATGCACAGTAATAATAATGAATGATAATATCAATATTTCTCTTCCGTACCTTTATACTCGCATAATGGGAGATTGGGAAAGGGAGAGAGAGACAAAGAGGCAGGGAAAGAGAAGGACAACGAGTTATTGCTTCATGGGTGTTTTAATATAATCAGTGATATCACATGACTTCGGCTTACGATTGGGTACCTACGCGCATGTCTGTTATATAGCAGTGTGTATAATTAGGTAGACAGAAATGAGGGAGAGAGTTATCAAGATTTTATTTTGTGTTATTATCACCGATGGGATTTTGTCTGCACAAAAGCGACAACAAAAAGCAATACTCACAAATACGCCGATACATGCAATGCTTAGACATGAACACATACACAGATGCACACACGCATATATATATATATATATATGTCATGGGGGTGATGAAAATGGGAAATATTATGCCTAGACTCGAACCCACATCTCTTTGCATTCCAGGCCAGTGTGCTAACAATTACACCACCTAGGCTCCCTCATATCACCAGACTAACCACCCCTATCTGTCTATGTGGCTCCTTGCCTGAGAGAACCGTGCAGACTACTACACTCGTCCCCCTGGAATCATAACTCTTTTAATGCTTACAATTACATACATACAGGCAATGCACTTACATATACATACACAGGTTAGGTTCAACAACTATTGACCAATTTCATGTGACGTCATCACGGGTATCTAGGTCAGTACGCGTGGTGTTTGGCTGCAGGATGATACACTGTGACACTGCAAACTCAATGGCTATGAGCAATCTTCATAGAGAAAAGATGAAATATCTCTAAACCCACACCACCCAGAGACAAACTGCTTGGTACACATATAGAAAATATATTCAACGAATAGATTATATTAAATTTATAAGGTTAGGGTTATGCATTTCTATTAATTTTGAATAAAATACACCCTTTGTACTGCGCGTACTCGCAAATTCAGTGCATTGTCAATGGCCGTGAGCAATCTTCTTACAGACAAAGTGAAATATCTATAAAACGACACCACCTAGAGACAAACCGCTTGGTACACACATAGAAAACATATTCAATGAATAGATTATATTAAAGTTATATGGTTAGGGTTGTGCATTTCTATTAATTTTGAATAAAATAAACATTTTGCAATGCGCATACTGGCAAACTCAATGCATTGTCAATGGCCGAGGGCAATCTTCATCCAGAAAAAGTGAAATATCTCTAAATCTACACCACTTAGAAACAAACTGCTTGGTACAGATATAGAAAACATATTCAACGAATAGATTATATTAAATGCATATGGTTAGGGTTGTGCATTTCTATTAATTTTTAATAAAATAAACGTTTTGCACTGCGCGTACCGGCAAACTCAGTGGGAGTGTGCATTCCTTCTGCAGCCAAGCTGTGCAAGCATACACGATGTTTACCAACATTGAAATAGGTCTATACAGCGTGTAGCTTGTACAGGATCATCGTCCTGGCACCAGTGTCGAGGGGGTCATGAAAATGGCAAATATTGCGCCTAGACTTGAACCCACATCTCTTTGTATTCCGGGCCAGTGTGCTAACCATTACACCACCTAGGCTCCATGATATCACCAGACTAACCATGCCTATCTGTCTATGTGGCTCCTTGCCTGAGAGTACCGTGCAGACTACTACACTTGTCACCCTGGAATCGTAAGTCTTTTAATGCTTACAATTACATACATACCGGCAATGCACTTACATATACATACACAGGTTAGGTTCAACAAATATACAGTGCATAGCTTGTACAGGATCATGGTCACGGCACAATTGTCATGGGGGTGATGAAAATGGGAAATATTGCACCTAGAGCGGGACTCGAACCCACATCTCGTGCATTCCATGCCAGTGTGCTAACCATTACACCACCTAGGCTCCCTGATAACATCATACTACCCATGCCTACCGGTCTATGCGCTCCTTGCCTGAGAGGTCAGTGCAGACCACTACTCATACATATATATATATATATATATATATATATATACATAATATACACTTGATACAAACATAGAGAGTGTCAGTTATCAGTGTATTTTATGTTATTATTACCGATGGGATTTTGTCTGCTCCTAAGCTACAACAATAAGCAATATTAACAAATGCATGTCATGTTTAGACATAAACACATGGACTCATGCACACATATATATAAATAATATATGCATGATGCCAACAGAGACACGCACGTTATCAATTTATTTTGTGATATTTTCTCCGATGGGATGTCTGTATTTTGAATCGAAGTGCTTCAATATGTACAAAGACATATATATATACAACATATCAATTTACACAAATATACTCGGAGACAAATTATATACACTCAGGCAGAGTAACCAGATAGGGTGCCCGAATGAGTTAGAGCATCTGTCTCCTGTGTTGGTAAACCATGGGATCGTGGGTTCGAACCCTGGTCGAGTCAAACTAATGACTTACAAATTTATACTTGTCGCTTTCTAGCCAGGTGCTCGCCATTATTAGGATAGGGCAAGGACTGGTTGGCTCAGTATCAGGATAATGTGACTGAGTGGGATATCATGTCATGGTGCAGGTGACCTTGTATCACAGTGGGGCAGCACTATAAAGTTGCCATGAGTGCGCACTGTCACAAGTCGGTACCCATTCTGATATGACCCTAGATGTTGCTAAGATGTAAAACAACAACAAACAAACAAACTGAGGCACAGCTTTGCTGCAGACAGAGAGCATGGAAAAGAGCTGACGAAAGGGAGAGAAAGAGAGAGAATGGGAGAGAAAGAGGGACAACAAATGAGATGAGGGAGAGAGCAAGGAAGGGAGAGAGAATGGAGAGTGAGAGGGAGGAGAGTGACACAGAGAAAGAGACGGAGAGGGAAAGGGAGGAGAGTAACACAGAGAAAGAGAGGGAAAGGGAAAGGGAGGAGAGTAACACAGAGAAAGAGCGGGAGAGGGAAAGGGAGGAGGGTAACACAGATAAGGAGATGGAGAGGGAAAGGGAGGAGAGTAACACAGAGAAGGAGATGGAGAGGGAGAGGGAGAGGGAGGAGAGTAACACAGAGAAGGAGATGGAGAGGGAGAGGGAGGAGAGTAACACAGAGAAAGAGAGGGAGAGGGAAAGGGAGGAGGGTAACACAGATAAGGAGATGGAGAGGGAAAGGGAGGAGAGTAACACAGAGAAGGAGATGGAGAGGGAGAGGGAGAGGGAGGAGAGTAACACAGAGAAGGAGATGGAGAGGGAGAGGGAGAGGGAGGAGAGTAACACAGAGAAGGATATGGAGAGGGAGAGGGAGGAGAGTAACACAGAGAAAGAGAGGGAGAGGGAAACGGAGGAGAGTAACACAGAGAAAGAGAGGGAGAGGGAAAGGGAGGAGGGTAACACAGATAAGGAGATGGAGAGGGAGAGCGAGGAGAGTAACACAGAGAAAGAGAGGGAAACGGAGGAGAGTAAACAGAGAAAGAGAGGGAGAGGAACAGGGAGAGAGTAACACAGAGAAAGAGAGGGAGAGGGGAAGGGAAGAGAGTAAGACAGAGAAAGGGAGGGAGAGGGAGGAAAGTAACACAGAGAAAGAGAGGGAGAGGGAGGAGAGTAACACAGAGAAAGAGAGGGAGAGGGAGGAGAGTAACACAAAGAAAGAGAGGGAGAGTAGCAAAGCAAGAGAGAAAGAAGAAAAAACGACACAAAAGAGAGGGAGAGGTAGAAAGAGAAATAGGGAGACTGACACATAAGAAAGAAATGATGAGAGGGGGAGAGGGAGAATAAGAGAGAGAATGAGAAGGGAGAGAGAAAGAGAGCTAGATAGAAAGAGAGCAAGAGATTAAAGCGAGAGAGGGAGAGAGGATAAGACATATACTGAGAGATGGAAGGAGATAAATGAGAGTTGGGGAGAGAGATGGAGAAAGAAAGAAAGAAAGAAAGAAGGGAAGGAAGGAAGGAAGAGAGAGAGAACGACAGAGAGAGGAGAGAGCATAGAGGAGAGAAGAGGAGAGAGGAAGAGAAGAGAGAGGAAGAGAGAGAATGAGAGAGAATGAGAGAGAATGAGAGACGAGGAGAGACGAGGAGAGACGAGGAGGAGAGACGAAGAAGAGAGACGAGGAGGAGATACGAGGAGGAGAGACGAAGAAGAGAGACGAGGAGGAGATACGAGGAGGAGAGACGAGGAGGAGAGACGAAGAGGAAATACGAGGAGGAGAGAATGAGGAGAGACAAGGAGAGAAAAAAAGAGAGAAAGAATGATCGATTTATGTTGCAGTATAACCTGATGTGATTGTGTCCATGCTTTTTAACTAAACAGAAAACACCACTGAACACACCTACACCGGACTGTTATAGACAGAGAGACAGACAGACAGGCAGAGACAGGCAGCCCTTTATTTTGTTTTAGAATTCCATGGAATTCATGTGTCTATTATCTATGTTTTTTTGTTTGTTTGTTTTTTGGTCCATTAGTTGTTTAAGCAGGGGAAATTTCAGTCGCAGACGACTGGTCTTCCTCATTCCACTGCTCCTTGCCCTATCCTAGTAATGCTTAGCGTGTGGCTAGGAAGCGACAAGTATCAATTTTTAAGTCATTGGTTTGACTCGACCAGGATTCAAACTCAGGATCTCACGATCTACCAACACTTGAGACGGACGCTCTAACTCATTCAGCAATCCCGTCTGCCAAGAGCAAAAAGCCACAAACAGGCACATATTCACACATCCATTAATGAAAATACACACACATATATACATACAAAAATACACACAAATATACATAAAAAATATACACACATATATACTTACAACAAGGCACACACATATACATCCAACGATACAAACACATATACATACAACAATATACATACATCTACATACCAAAATACACAACATACACATACACAAATACACACACATACACATACAAAAATATACACACTTATATACATACAAAAATACACACATATATACATAAAAAATATTCACACATATATGCATAAAAAATATACACACATATATACATAAAACATATACACACATATATACATACAAAATACACACACATATATACTTACAACAAGGCACACACATATACATCCAACGATACAAACACATATACATACAACAATATACATACATCTACATACCAAATACACAACATACACATACAAAAATACACACATATATACATACAAAAATACACACATATATACATACAAAAATACACACACATATATACAGACAAAAATACACACATATATACATACAAAAATATACACACATATATACTTACAACAAGGCACACACATATACATCCAACGATACAAACACATATACATACAACAATATACATACATCTACATACCAAAATACACAACATACACATACCAAAATACACAACATACACATACAAAAATACACACATATATACATACAAAAATGCACACACATATACATACAAAAATACACACACATATACATACAAAAATACACACATATACATCCAACGATACAAACACATATACATACAACAATATACATATATCTACATACCAAAATACACAACATACCCATACAAAAATACACACACATATACATACAAAAATACACACACATATACATACAAAAATACACACATATACATCCAACGATACAAACACATATACATACAACAATATACATACATCTACATACCAAAATACACAACATACCCATACAAAAATACACAACATACCCATACAAAAATACACACACATATACATACACAAATACACACATATATACATACAAAAATACACACATATATACATACAAAAAAACACATGCAAATACATACAAAAATACACACACATATACATACAAAAATACACACACATATGAGCCTGTCTCAAAAGGTGATAACTAATTGTTTGTTTGTCCATCGTAATGATTGACACAAAACAGCACAGAAACGGTTACACAAAAAGCACAAGGACATTTGCTTCAAATCAATATGTATTCTATTGGGATTATGAAACACAATGTAAAAAACTAATCAGTTTATCCTGAGCAAATGCATAAGCAGATAGTATGTTGATTGTTACAATGGACAAAGTGTTGTCCCATATTACTTATCACCTTTTGAGACAGGCTTATATACATACAAAAACACACACAAATATACATACAGACATACAGACACAAACATGTACAAGAACGCACACACATATACAGGAAGAAATACACACCTATACATACAAGGATACACACAAACATACATACAAGGATACACACAAATATACATACAAGAATACACACACCTATAAACAAAAATACACACATATAGACAGGCCCAAATACACACATAGACTGATACACACAGGGACACTATATAGACAGAAACAGCGAGAGCAAGCGAGAATTATCGATTTATGTTGCATTATAATCTCAGGTGATGTATGTCTATGATTTCCACCCCAACTCCAACAATAAAAAAAACGGGCACAAATTACAACAACAAAAACCGGCAACGTTCAGAGCGTGACGTCATCACACAGGATGTGCTAATTATAGAGGAACGCGCGCTCAGTGTTCGGCGGCCATCTTGGATTTGCAGCTGATGAGAGCTATCTGGAATGGGGCCAGTTGAAGATTTGCCGTCTGCTCTTGAATATTTAAATATATTTATATATTTATATATATATATAATATACACAACACAAGCTTTGATGAGCTATCTCTGACTGGACCCTCATTAAAAGGTCCCGCTGCTTAATTAAGCAAAAACCTGTGCAAGTGAGGATGACAATTGACATTAGGGGGAGCACAGGTGCACGTGACCTTGCTCGAGCCCTTACCCCCCTCCCCTCTGTGTTGGGAGCAGTGAGTTGGTGCCCAAGGCGCTCCAGCCCAGTAGTGCAATTAACAAAGCGAGTGCTGAAAAACATAAGAATTGCTCCTCCCATAGGCGGGACATATCGGGCCGCTTGCTTCCACACATACACTATAATAAAATAATACATGGACATACCAGCAACATCCGTCTTATTTTTGTTAACTACACAGATGATTCATAGCAATATATAGTTGGTGGCAACAGGCAGACAATACGGGTGGGCTCCATTCAAAATAATATTTGCATAAAATTTATATATCAGATATATATATATATATAGTGAGCAGATCATGGTGTAGAGGAGGCGGGGAGGAGAGAATGTCAGTTGCGCAGTAAATAACATGGAAATTAAGGTGGTTAGAGAGAAACATTAAGGGGCTGCCGTTATTTATATCCACATAATAAATTTGATAGTACATATGTATATATATATACATTATATATATATATGATCGCGGGCAGAGTGACTCGGTGTGGCCAGACAAGTTACCGAGTTTGAAGACAGGGGGGCGCCAGAACTGGTCCGGTTGCATAGTTGATGAACAATTAATAGTAAGAGCAGTACAGTAGATTACTTAGGTTAATAATATGGAGTGAACGCTTCCAATTAATTATACTTGTATAGTGCTTATATATACATCACATATATCAATCAATCAATAGTTCCGTCCTCTAGTCGAGGGTTGGATGCAATGGTTCTCCACTTGTCCCGATGGTGTGCTGTTCTGATAGACTGTGAATAATTCAAGCCTGTCCACTGTGAAATATTTGTAAACCATGATGTTCTTGGTCTCCCTCTCCCTCTGCTGCCATTCACCTTCCCTTCCAACAATGTACGGTATATTGAACTCTGACGAATGATGTGGCCAAAATAAATAAGTTTCTTTGTCTGTTCTTATTTTCAATTTTTCTGAGAACTTCTTTGTTGCTGACCTTCTTTGTCCATGATATTGTCCATATATATATATATATATATATATATATATATATATATATATAGACATATATATATATATATATATATATTCAGTGCAACCTCGCTAACAGACTACCTGCAGAGATCGACCACTTCCCTATATCGATCGCTTCAGTTGGGTCTCAAACGATCACCCATACAATACCGTTGTAACGATCAAATAAATTACCTAAACTGACCACCTCCCTAAATGGACCATTTAAAGTCGGTCCCATGGTCGGTCGATTTAGAGAGGCTTTACTGTATATATATATAAAGCCGTTTACTGTGTTGAAGACTATCAGTTTATGTTATTAGGAGGATGAAATAGCAAATCAATTCAGACAATGAATTGATGTAAAATATTAGATTTTATGAAAGGTATTTCTAAGCCGCTTAATGAATGTGATTAAATATGAAGCTTCTCGTCCCTCTGTTATTCGTGTGGAGTTGTTATTGTGTCAAGGTGGTTTGAGCGCAAAGGAAGGTCAAATCTGGCTCGCTCCTGTAGACTAGATCACCATTTCCCACCACGCGGTGCATTGTGGGATGCGTGGAAGAAATATATGGCTAATGCTAATATAGTGGGTGCAGCTATGAAATGTGCTAGTTTCAGCTCATCTCAGCTCTTGTTTGAAATATAGAATACCAACTAAAATATATATAATAAATTAAGTTGTTAATCTTTTATGTAGCACTGCATTTAGATCAATCTAATCAGCACATAATATACCATCTGCATTTAGATTTAGACAAATCGGGGCACTCAGACCAGTGTTAGAGCCATAGCCAGAGTCAGTTTTACTTATTTTATTCATGTTTTTTATTTATATCTTATGGTTAATAACATTTGTTGGGCTAGGAAATGGGTAGGGTTAATCAGACATTGGTTATATATTTCTTTGAAACAAGTCTTTGTTCAGACATTTCTCATTTTAATATTTAGAACAAGAAGTACTTATGTCTAATCAACAATGGTGATGTAAACCTGAGCCTGTAAAGTGGCTGAAATTGTTTCTTAGCTCAAAATGCTTAATAATGGAGAGTTGTGTCTTAAACACATTCATTATATTATTATAGTGCATCCATCCATCCATGTGTGTGCCAAATTGTTATGTATTTTGATTAATTCTGAATAAAATAGAGGTTTTACCCTATGCGTATTGGCAAACTCAATGGCCGTACGCCTTTGCTTTGCTGCCAATGCCTTTTCAGTGCATGCACAGTCAGAACGGTGAGCTCGTCTATATCCTTATTGTTGGGAACCAAATAAAGCGATCGATATAGGGGAGTGGTTGATCTGTGGAGCGGTCGGTATAGAGAGATTTTACTGTAGATAATTAAAGTTGCATAGTCCGATGAAGTATCAAATTTTCAAAACCAAAAGAATGATCTAAATTTGATTCTACATATCTACCTTAGATACTGATGCACACATTAAGCAGTTGTTGCCACATAGAAGGACATACTGCGGCAATCTATTAGAACCTGTTACTACAGAAGCCTATGGTGTCAGAGTTTAGGCATGCTTGCCAAAACTAATTTGACATGTTTGCACTTCAAATATCTTAAAAGTTTACCATTTAAAATATAAACAACTTCAAACTATATTAAAGTAGATAATAATGATCAATTTAGTATATTTATCCCAGAAAAATGACAGACACTCAAAACCATCGGACTGTGCAACTTTAACTAAGTATGTTTATTTGTATCGGAGACTCTACCAGTAGAGTCTCCGATTGGAGTCTCTACAATAGAAACACCGATCGGAGACTGTAGGGTTAATTGAATGAAAAGTTACTTCAAATGACAGAAAGTAAATACTGTTAAAATGACTAAATAATGTCATAGTTGAAGTGTAAGGATGCAACATTAATGTTGGTGTGCTTACCATAACTCTAACTTCATAGACTTTTACGGTAACATATTGCAGTAAATTGACCTAGAGTACCCTTTTTTGTTGGGCGTTAAATCCAGAAAATAGTGGACGCTTTCTCCGATGCATCAAAGAAGTTTGGCCTGAAGATTAACATCAAGAAGATGGAGGTGCTGTACCAACTGAACTCTACAAGAACCCGAGAGGAGGAGATCATGGTTAACGGAAACAAGCTGAACTCTGTTCCGGAATTCACCTACCTCGGAAGAACTATATCAAGTGATGGACACATTGATGCTGAAATACAGAGGAGGATGGCCAAGGCTAGCGCATCTTTCGGCTGACTACGCCAGAGACTCTGGAACAACCACCATGTGTCCATGCGGGTCAAAGGCAAGATCTACCATGCAATCGTGCTATCCACCCTACTATACGGAGCCGAGGCCTGGACAGTGTACAGAAGACAGTTGAAAAAGCTGCATGCCTTCATGATGCGACATCTGCGTTCAATCATGAGGCTAACCTGGAAGGACAAAGTGACAAATAAGGAAATACTCGAACGGACGGGCTGCCCTCTATGGAAGATCTTCTGATCAAAAAGAATCTCCGGTGGACTGGACACCTCATGAGGATGTCATCAGACAGGCTACCGAAGCAGATCCTCTATTTTCAACTGTCTTTTGGTTACAGGAAGAGAGGGCACCCTCGTCTCTGGTTCAAGGATACCATCAAGAGAAACCGGAAGCTGAGAGACATTAAGACTGACTCATGGACGTCACTCTCACAGCAGAGAGCTAAATGGAGAGCGGCAGTCAAGTAATGAGAGCAGTCTTTGTCACATCGCGACTGACAGCATGATGATAATGATGATTATGAGTTGTTTAAGCAGGTGAAATTTCAATCGCGGACAATTGGTCTTCCTCATTCCACTGCTCCTTGCCTTATCCTAATAATGTCGAGCGCCTGGCTAGGAAGTAGCAAGTACTCATTTTTAAGTCATTGGTTTGACTCGACCAGGGTTCGAACCCACGATCCCATGATCTACCAACACTGTAAAGGACGTGTTAACACCGTGAGTTCTTGTAACGTAACTGAGTTTATTGGTTCTCCTTCGTAGTGACGTCATACATCGTAGCGACGTCATACAATATTATGGCAGGGCATTTGTACATTACATATATTACATCTTCCCCTTTCAATGATATATATATATATATATATATATCTCTGCCCGACCTTCAAGATCTATTACATGTCATTTGATGGGCATATTGGTCTGTTATGCGTAACATACTTAAGACTTATCGTTTATTTCTGTGTACTATTTCCTTGACAAACACGATAATGTTGCAAACATCAATGTAACTTGATTATAATTACTCATCATACCACTATTGTGGATGATCATAACATTAAACATACTATTTCATTATCCTGTCTAGAAAGATCTACGAAAACATGTGTTAAAACCTAACATTCATACAGGCTACATTTCAATGCACTAAATACATGGCACTTAATTGTGGTGGTCAGCAGGACCGCTATACGAATGAATACAACAATGTGCTCCTTTAGTGTATTTCAGCCGTTGTTTCTTATGTGTGTAACTGTTGTGTTTCGTTCTTTGTTTGACTTTATTTTCGTGGCTGTTGATTCCTGTATGTGGCTGTTTTGTTAATCTCTTATACAATCTAAGAATACCTTGACTATACAATATCCCTAAACTTGTTGTAATACCTCGTGTATTTTGGTCTAGTATATACATATATATACATAGATACCTCATAGACGCTACCAGAATACTAAATTCTATGTCTCGACACCCGACTTGTATTTTTACTCCCTCCTGAAACAGATTGGAGGACGAACTACCCTACCATACCTGGTAGTTTGTGTTAAAGATTTATGTGGGTCGTTAACTTTGTTCCTGTGATATTCCTCCGGTGTTTTTTCTTGTTCCACCAGTATTATCACTTGGACATTTATATATGAATTTCCTGTTACGTCGTAATGTCGTTTTATGTTCATTTAGTATTTGGTAGTCGCGTCGTGCACTGTTACTGGTGCCTACAATTCTACCTTGTTTCCATTCATCTCGATAATTCTTATATCGGATTGTGTCCCCTATCTTTAATAAAGGGTGATCTTTGCCGGCATGTGCGTCGAAATAGGATTTTTGTATGATTTGCCTATTTTTCATTTGATTCAATTTAGACGGCTGGGCAGTCGCCCTGAGTGCGGATTCTAATATAGGAAGTCTTGTCCTTAACTTTCTAGACATTAATAATTGTGCCGGAGACGCACCAATCCCATCCAGTGTTGTGTTACGATAATTTAGCAGAGCCAAATTTACATCTTGATTACCTTTAAGACATTTTTTTATCATCCGCTTCATAGTTTGAACGTAACGTTCGACTTGCCCATTGCTTTGGGCATGCATGGGGTTCGTGAACAGGCATTTAAAACCATATTCGGAAGAAAATGTATTAAATTCTGTACTTGAAAATTGTGGACCATTGACCGAGACGACAAACCGGGGTATACCATAGCATGCAAAAGTTTGCTTCAATGCAACAATAACTGCCTTACTCGTAGTTGACATTAGTTCCATAACTTCAGGAAATTTGGAATAGTAATCTACAATTATGATATAATTTAAACCATTCACATGGAATAAGTCAATACCTACTTTATAGAATGGTATGTCAATTAGAGAATGACTCAACAATGGTTCCTTAGCTTGTTCATTTCTAAAAACTTGACAAACATGGCACCTGGATACCTGGTCTTCAATTTGTTTGTTTAAACCAGGCCAAAACACAGTGTCCCGAGCCAACTGCTTACATTTGATAATCCCTAAGTGGGATTCATGCAATTTATTTAATATTTCGTGATGCATCGACTTTGGTATTATTATCTGTTCTCCCTTTAATAATACATTATCAAACCATGTGATATCATGCCGGAACGTAAAGTACGGTTTAACAGAAGGGTCGAGATTGTTGTTGTTTGATGGCCACCCATGCAATGTTAATTCTTTTACACCCTGTAACGTTTTATCCAAAGTTGTATCTGTTTGTATCCTTTGGAAAATATCTGTACTCAGACTGATCGAAGCCACCGAGAAGTCTTGGTCGTAGAGGTCGTTTGGGGTTATGTCTGCAGTGTGAGCTTGTGAAAGTGTATCTGCAAAGAATAAGTTTGACCCCTTTAAATATGTTACGTGTATGTTGTAATTTTGTAATCTCATTCTCATTCTCTGCATTCTTGCAGACAACTGATGAATGGGTTTCATCATTATGGATACTAGTGGTTTGTGATCTGTGTGTACAATAACTTCATTACCATAAATGTAATTATGAAATTTTCGGCAACCGAAACATATGGCCAGTAGTTCTTTTTCGATTACTGCATAATTGATCTGGGCTTTATCCAGTGCTTTTGATGCCATGGCCACAGGCTTATCACCTTGGAATAATGTTGCGCCCAACCCATATTTCGATGCATCTACTTGGATAACAATTTGTTCATGTTTATTAAAATACTGCAATACAGGTGCAGTAGTCAATAGGTCCTTCAATTTCGTAAAAGCTTTATCTTGTTCCGAATCCCAGTGCCACGCAATATTCTTTTGAATAACAGTTCTCAACGGTTTACTAATATGTGCCATATTCGGAATGAATTTGCTGACATAACCAACCATCCCTAAAAACCGCTGGATCGCAGCTTTATCTGTCGGTACTGGCATGTCAATGATAGCTTGGATTCTGTCTGTGTTTGGTTGAAGCCCTTTTGAAGTGATTAAATGTCCTACGTAATTTACGCTTGTTTTAAAAAATTTCGACTTTTTAGGGTTTAATTTGAGGTTAACCTCATGAGCACGTTTTAAGACAGACTCTAGACGCATATTATGCTCTTGTACTGTGACTCCATGTACCAAAATGTCATCCGAAATTACGTGAACACCAGGCAACCCGGATAATATAGTATTCATTTCCTGAATGAATATATCGCCAGCCGTTTTGATACCGAATGGTAGACGTGTGTATCTAAATCGTCCCCACGGTGTGTTAAATGTACATAATAGTGAACTGGGGTCGTCTAACTGGATTTGCCAATACCCGCTATTTGCATCTAATACAGAAAAGTAATTAGCACCGTGTATGTTTGCAAGAACTTCCTCAACTGTTCGTACTGGGTATGGTCCCCTCAAAATAGCTTGATTTAGTTTGGTCGGATCTGGGCAAATTCTGATCTTACCCGGTTTTCGTACAATTGTTATAGAACTGACCCAAGGAGTTGGGTCCTCTTGTTTTACTATTATACCTAAAGTTACCGTACGGTCTAACTCTGTTTGTACTTCCTCAGTTATTGCTAACGGTACTCTGCGAGGTGGGTCAATAACCGGTTGTATACTTTCATTAACATATATTTTTGCATTAGACTTAATTAAACCCAAACCCTCAAATACATCAGAATATTTCTTTACCATGTTCTTTGCATCTTCAACTTCAGGATTAGTGTTTATTGTGTCAATTCGTGCTAGCAGTCCTAATTTGACACAAGCCTGCTTTCCTAGTATCGCACATCCAACATCGGTGACTTGAAATTTTGTCTTGATGTTGTTGATAGTTAGTGTTGTCGTTCCAACAGGCTTCATTTTGTGGCCTCCATATGTAATTAGTTGACATTTTGACGTTTCCAAGGCAGCACCCTGGATTGACTCGTAGACACTGAGAGGCAAAATATTCGCCTCAGACCCAGTGTCTAGTTTAAAAGACACATTTTGGCCATCGACGACGACTGTCTCATACCATAGATCATTGTGATGCGCGTCATTTTCGTAGATGGTACCCACAAATAAATCGTACTCCTCTACATCCATCTGTTGTTGCACATGTCGATCCTCACTGTCAAATGTATGATCCGGAGTAATGTCAATTCCATACACTGGCACATTTTGTTGTTGTCTCTTTTGTTGACGGCATACCTTGATGAAGTGGCCGATTCTGTGACATCCCATGCATTCTTTGCCTTTTGCAGGACAGCTCCCTCTTGTATGATGATAACCACAACGATCACATCTTGTAGTGGGCTGTTGTGACCGCTGGGGATGTTGTTGATACCGAGTTGTTGTCTGCGGTACCCATGGCGACGTTCGTTGCACTGGTCCCTCACGCTTGACGTAACGAGAATCAACAGCATCAATTTGACTTTCGACATTATTCGTCACTTGCGCCGCTGTATTTTCACTTAATCGACACAATTGAATGCATGTCTCCAATGATAATTTAGGCGATTGTAACAGTTTGTTCCTCAGGTCATTGTCTTTAACTCCGCACACGAGACGATCGCACAATAGAGAAGCCTCTAGCGTCTCATAACAGCAGAACTGTATTCGGTGCTTTAACTCTCGTATGTACGTGTCCATATTTTCACTTGTTTGGTTAAATGTGTTGAATTCATATCTTACGACTGTTATATTCATTTTATCTTCACAGTAATGTGAAAATGCAGCAATTAACGGTGTTATTTTGTCTTTATCCGCATTTACAATTTCGAATGTTTGGTGTATTTTCTGAGCGTCCACTCCAGCGACATGTAAAAAGACACAACATTGTACCTTCTCCGGTTTTGATGATACTCCGGCAGCTGTGGCGTATATCTCGTAGGAGTGAAGCCACGATCTCCAACTTATCGCCATGTGTTCATCTAAAATTAATGGTCCCGGGTGTTTTAATCCATGTAGGGCCATTATAGTCGAATACCCGTAATATCTGACACCATGTAAAGGATGTGTTAACACTGTGACTTCTTGTAACGTAACTGAGTTTATTGGTTCTCCTTCGTAGTGACGTCATACATCGTAGCGACGTCATACAATATTATGGCAGGGCGTTTGTACATTACATATATTACAAACACGGGAGACGGACGCTCTAACTTATTCGGCCATCCCGCTCTAAGTCTAACTCATTCGGCCATCCATTCTATGCAGCAGTACATGTTTAATAATGTTGATTGATTGGTGGTTGCTTTACGCCGTGTCGGCAGCATAGGCCATATTCACGGCGATTATTCCCTAAACCGAACGCCTCCCTAAATGGACCATTGAAAGTCGGTTCCATGGTCGGTCGAAATAGAGAGGCTTTACAGTTAGAATGTTTAATAACCGAACCAGTATCTAAGTTAGTTAGAACCAGAAGCGATAGCCGAATGAGTTAAGCATCCGCCTCCCGTTCTGGTAGGTCGAGGGATTCAAACTCCTGGGTTTGAACCTGGCTGAGTCAAATGATATACTTAAAAATTAATACTTTTCGCTACCTATCCTGGTGCTTGGCATTAAATGTTATGCTCTTAAGGCAATGGGCAACTTTAACCAAAGACCCTATTATACTAAGACGGCTCACTCAGCCTGAATGTGAAAGATTTGTGATGATGGCGATGATGATGATGATGCTGATGATGATGTGTATTTGTTCATAGCAATTTCATATTGATGTGTATTCATACTTACCTATCGCATGTATAGTATAATTGTATTTGTTTACATGTGAAACACCAACCAGCAGCCGGGCTGATCAAACCCACCACAAGGTGGCACTGCAAAATTTACATTACCATGGGAGAGATAGGGAGATGAGCGTACTCACGTCTCTTAGTAATTATAGAGGTGCTTATGTTTTACAACCCCACTCGCACCACTCTCGTTATGCTGTGTGAACGCGTTTGCCACTCGCCACTATCCTGATGTAATGCCCGCCTAAGTGCCAGGAGAGGTAGCGACACATATCAATTTTTGTAAGTCATTAAAGTTGCATAGTCCGATACTTTTGAGTTTCTCTCATTTTCTGAGATAAACATATTAGGTTGTTCATTATAATCTACCTTATTTTAGTTTGAAGTAACTTTTATTTTAAATTGCTAACTTGCTAAATTAATTTTGGCAAGCTTGCCAAAACTCTAACACCATAGGCTTCTGCAGTAACAGGTTTTATTAATTGACTCAGTATCCCCTTATATGTGACGACAAATGTTTAATAAGTGCACCAGCATCTAAGTTAGATATGTAGAATCAAATCTAGCTAATTGTTTTGGTTTTGAAAATTTTGTTTTCATCGGACTATGCAGCTTAAATTTGACTCGACAAGGATTCGAACTCCCAATCTCCCGGTCCATGCCATCTGATGATTCTGATGAAGAACGATCGAGAGTTTTGACTTTCGCCATTTTAAACCGTCCATAATGATGGCACCGATAAAGATTTAATAGTTGACATGCCGCAAGCGTTCCTCACGAACCTGACATTTCAGCAGCACCAACCATCTCGGACACTGGGCGGGTGGCCTAATCGGTAGAGTGCAGGCTTCCCTTGCGGAAGGTCGGGAGTTTGAATCCAGGCCGAGTGAAACCAATCACTTATAAAATTGATACTTGTCGCTACCTAGCCTGGCACTCGGTATTAATCCCAGGATCTACCAAAACGGGAGACGGACGCTCAATTCATTCGGCCATCCTGTCTGGTGATTGCATGGAGATTGTGTGGGTCTGAAATGTACATGACGGACACTTCTTGAAATATACATGGATCATGTTGCAACTGTGTTTGAGTTGATGTGTGTGAAAGTGGCAAGAAATCAACATTAAAACCACCTGTGTTGCCTGTGCCTGCCTTGTTGTTGATGTTGCTTTGAATTTATATATATATCAGTGTGTATATATATATTTATATATATAAATAAATAATTTTACGATCAGAATACCGTGTGTATAATATATCTATCTAAAGATGACAGGCTTCTGATTGTATTTATACTTAAAGTTGCATAGTCCGATGGTTTTGAATTTCTGTATTTTTTCTGAGATAAATATATTAGATCGATCACTAGTAATCTACTTTACATTAGAAGTTACTTCTATTTTAAATGGTAAACTTTTGATATATTTTGGGTGCAAACATGGAAAATTAGTTTTGGCAAGCTTGCCAAAACTCTGACACCATAGATTTCTGCAGTAACAGGTTCTCTTAAATTGACTCAGTATTGCCTTCTACGCAGAAACAAAAGCTTAATAAGGGCATCAGTATCTAAGTTAGATATGTCAAATCAAATCTAGATAATTGGTTTGGTCGTGAAAATTTGATATTTCATCGGACTATGCAGCTTTAGTATATCCTCATTTTGTTCGGACTGTTCTTCGGCTGTTAATAATAATATTCCTTTTTGCATTTTTATTTTTTAGTATTTACTTCCCATGATCCTACTGCTCGACCAAAGTGTCCTGCTTTTGGGACGCAAGATTGCTGCGGCAAGCTATGTCTACTGCCAATCAGTGTTTAATCTAATTATGCCGTGTGTGTTTTCCAGTTCGAGTAATGTGGGGCTATTTGAATGAAAGCATGCCTGGGAAATGGAATCTTTGTCTGCTATTCACATTTTGTTCTCTTTACAATTTAGGGTTTTTTCGGGTGTAAATATTTGATTCATCTGAACACATATTTTGTCAGCGCTGAGGCACTGGTCTTCCAGTTGTTGAAGCGATCACATTTGATTTGTACATGGTGATGGGAAAGTGGAATGTGCTGCATTGTGTGCATTGTGAACATTAAAAGTGGAGGAGGAAGTAGCCGATGCTGTACAGCATAGGTATGCAACATAGCGTGGGAATGAGTCTCCTACACAATGGTATTTACAGTAGGCAACCAACACTCATTGATTAAAGGCCCAGTCAGACCTTACCGGACGAGTACCGGACACCACCAGACAAAGAATTGTCTAGTCCGTTGGTGTCCTGTGTCAAAAAGTACCGAAATGTACCGGATGAAACAAACGCTAAACGTACAAGGAACATACATTAACAAATAGCCACCGGCCGATAACCAGACGCCAACCGAATGTCTAACGGACGGACCAGACACCAACCGGACACCAACCGGACACATACAGGACTGATCACGGACGCCCCGAAAACCGACAGACCAAATTCCCACAGCACTGTCAACAGAAACTGCAGGAAGCAAACCGGAGACGTAACGGATGGGTACCGGACATGAAACGGACAAAACGGACAAAACAGACTTAAAACGGAGATCAACCGTACACGTCAGTCCAGCAGTGTCCACTACAAGTTTTGTGCATGTTCAAGACTTGTACCGGACACCACCGGACACCACCGGGGAGAGAACGGACACGCCGGATGGGTACCGCATATAAACCGTACATTGCCGTATTTCACCGGACAGTGTCCGGTTTCTGTCCATTTCCTCAATCCGGTGAGGTCTGACTGGGGCTTAAGCAGGTACAACTTCAGCGATAACCAGTTCTTTGTAGTCACTCCACTGTCTCTGTACTAGCAATGTTGAACCCCATGCAAGGTACCAAGAGATATCAGTGTTGTAAATCTTTTATTTGTTTCGGCAGGGAATTAATCCCATCACCTCCTGCATTGCAATCAAGCGCCCGCCTCATTTACTAATCCCGTCATATAGACATATGGAATGTCGCAACTTATTATCTGCGTATTATTAATTATCTAATTGTATTGTAATTGCTATCTACTCTAATTGTATTTGTGACGATATATGTCAACTAACTACTATAACATCCAACTGCTATTTGAGCGACCAGACAGGATGGCCGAATGAGTTAGAGCGTCTGTCTCCCGTGCTGTTAGATCATGGGGTCGTGGCTTCGAACCCTGGTCGAGTCAAACAATAACTTAAAAATTGATACTTGTCGCTTCCTAGCCAGGTGCTGAGCATTATTAGGACAGGGCAAGGACTGGTGTGCTCAGTGTCAGGATAATGTGACTGAGTGGGATACCAGGTCATGGTGCCGGCAGCCTGGTTTCCCAGTGGGACAGCACTATAAAGTCACCATGAGTGCGCACTGTCACAAGTCGGTACCTGTCCTGATATGACCTTAGATGTTGCTAGGACGTAAAACAACAACAAACAAACAAACAAGCTATTTGAGCTCCTGGAGGGAGGCAGTGAGCGACCTTGGGGGGGGGGGGGGGGGGAACTGATGTGCTATTATAGCGAGTGGTCCCCACTCCACTACTGGTCGATAGAAAGCCCCAGCCTACACTTTTACCGACCCAAGGGATTTTTAACCTCCCACACCACATAGACATGGTATGAGAGCAACCGGCATTTTATGACCCTCTAAGTTATACACAGCGGTGGAAATCCAAATTGGCAGAGCTGGGGGCATGGGGAATAGAACCACCAACCTTCAGATTAGGAGTCTGACCTAGAAAAAAGTCAGACACTCTAACCACTCCGCCACAGAGAACGCCAGGATCCCTTCTGTTTCACACTTAATAATAAGGGTCGTTCTCTGAAATTGGATACTAATGTCTGACAGGGATAGCAAAAGTGAAAACATTCCAAATAATAAAAGACGTTCCAAATAATAGCCAAATCCATATCAACATGAAGATTTAGATGTTGTGCACCAGAATTGAAACAAAAAAGGTTTCTCATTTTTTAATTTCCATCTCATACAAATTGAGCAAGACATTAAAATTGAGGGGGAAAAATACCATCATCGTAATACACGCAGCAAATTCAATCAGGATTCTATTGATTGCCATTCAGCAAAGTAGATTGTCTTACAAGAAAGTAATGGGGGGATATTTTGGGGGGTAAATGCAAGGTTGTTGATGTGCAATTTTTCAGATTTTCACTTCAGCACAAAATCGCACAAGCATACTTTTGATAAATCTTTGTTGGTTCGGTGTCAGGATAATGTGACTGAGTGGGATATCAGATGATGGTGTTGGCAGTAGGTCTGGTCTCCCAGTGGGGGTGGCCCAATAAACTCGCCATGAGTATGCACTGTCACCGTCCTGATATGACCTTATATGTTGCTAGGATCTAAAACACCAACAAGCAAGTGTACTGTCACAAGTCGATACCCCTTCTGATATGCCCTTAAATGTTGTTAGGATGTAAAACCCCAACAAGCAAAGAAACAAGCCAGCTGGTGACAACAGAGCTATCGATATATTCGATTAAAGCCAACTTTCAACACCCAACAAGATGGGTGGTGACGTAAAGCTCCAACAATGAACCAACCAACGAGAATTAGGATTGCAGAGTCAGATTAGAGCCGTGCTATGCTGGACACGCAGTGGTGGCAGATTCACTCGAAAGCGAGGTTCGGGAGAAAAAGGCATGGATGTTAAGGCCCTGTCACCCTACCATGTACGGTGTCACCACATGCTCAACATTAGAAAATTTGGCAGTACGTCGGCATTCGTTGAACTTTTAGCGACGGGGGGTAAAAATGGGGGAAATACACAACGTACACACAACGTACGTCATGTATGCATAACGTATCTCTAAACTATTGCTAGCGTATGAGAGTATTCATGTGCCTCGCAAAACGTTTGCAAAATGCTCGCATATGCCCATGGAACACTGACCAATGTTACATAAGTTACTCCATCGCTATAAGTATGGCGTATACATTAAATATGCTGGAGATACGGCAGGCATACATTAGAAGTATGTTAGAAGTATGTAATGCATCCGTTGACAGGACGCGGACTGTACGCTAATGTGCATACGGCTAATGTGCAGCAACCTATATCAATGTATTCTTAACGTACTCCCAGTGTACGCCAATGTATCCCGAATGTACACGCAGCATACATTGAACTACGAGCCACACGTCGACACATGTTGAAAATTTTGAGCATGCACAACATTTTTCGGAGCCTCGAGGCGTGTTGACGTAAGGCGACATATACGATGTATCCAGAATGTATACGCCATATGCCCAACGTACATGGAACATACGATAACGTACGCCGACATGTTGGTCGAAAATCAGATATGTTGGCGCAGGTTGAAGCGATACGTTATAGTGTGACAGGCCCTTTAGCCGTGTTTATTTTTCCTGTTTTTTATTTTGGTTAATGATATCGGGTGTTGTTGTGTTTTTATCACACAGCTATAACCCCTTGTAACAACCTCCTCCCCTCTCCTCCCCCTTGTTCTCTCCCCTCCTCCCCCTCCCCCTCCTCTTCCCCTCCTCCCCCTCCTACCCTGACCTCCCCCCTCCCCTCCTCTCCCTCCTCCTCCACCTCCCCCCCCCCTTCCTCTCCTCCGCCTCTCCCACTCCTCCTCCCCCTCTTGCCCCTCCCTTCCTCCTCCCCTTCCTTTCTCCCTCCTGCCTCTCCCCACCTCCTCCCCCTCCTATCCCCCTCCTCCTCCCATCCCCTCCTCCTACTCCTCCCCTCCTCCTCCAAATCCTCCCCTCCTATCTCCCCTCCTCTCCCCATCCTCCCCCCCCCCCCCGTCCTCTCCCATTCCTCCCCTCCTGTCCCCCTCCTCCTCCTGATCCTCCCCCTCCTCCACCTCCTCTCCCCTCCTCCCCCCTCCTCTCCCCCTCCTCTCCTCTCCCCCTCCTCAACCCTCCTCGCCCCCTCCTCCTGATCCTCCCGCTCCTGCCCTCTCTCCTTCATTTCCTCCTCCCATCCCTTCCATATTCCGTCCTCTACTCCCTCTCTTTCCCCCCTCACCCTCCCCTCCTCCCCTCCGCCCCTCCTCCCCTCCTCCCCTCCTCCCCTCCTCCCCTCCTCCCCTCCTCCCCTCCTCCCCCATATATCTCCTGCTTTCCTCTGCTGCCTTCCTCCTGGCTCCCTTTGCCCCCCCCCCCCCCCATTCCTACCCTCCTCCTCCCCTTACACAGAACAGAAGTGTGACTTTTTAACTTGATACCCCTCCCCTTTCTCTCCTACACCCTCACACCACCCAACCCTCAACTCCGCTGTTCCAACCCCTTCCTCACGTTTCCCCCACACCCACCCTCCCCTTTCCCAACCCTCCCCATTTCCCCCACCCAAACCCCACTCCTACCCTCTCTCCTCCCTGTGTTTTTTTTTTGGGGGGGGGGGGGGAACTTTGATGAAAATGTGAAATGTATTGTGACTCACGCACTGCCATAAAATTCAGCGGATCACTTGTGAATCACACCCCCCACCCCCACCCCACACCCACACCCACGCCCACACCCAAACCCAAACCCACCACACGCACAAATAAACATAATCTCCCTGCTCTCCAGCTCCCCGTTTTTCACACGCATAGACACACACATAACCTCCATCACAATCCCTTCCCTCTCAACCTTCTCGTACGCAAAAAAACACAAATAATCTCCCTCAGAACCCACACCCACACCCACACCCACACCCACACCCACAACCACAACCACAACCACACCCACAACCACACCCACACCCACACCCACACCCACACCACACCCACACCCACACCCACACCCACACCCGCACCCGCACCCGCACCCGCACCCGCACCCACCCAAACCCGCACCCACACCCGCACCCAAACCCGCACCCAAACCCGCACCCAAACCCGCACCCAAACCCACACCCACACCACACCCACACCCGCACCCACACCCGCACCCGCACCCACACCCACACCCACACCCACACCCGCACCCACACCCGCACCCGCACCCACACCCACACCCAAACCCAACCCAAACCCACACCCACACCACACCCACACCCAAACCCACACCCGCACCCACACCCACACCCACACCCACACCCACACCCACACCCACACCCACACCCACACCCACCACACCACCCACACCCACACCCACACTCACACCCACATCCACACTCACACCCACACCCACACCCACACCCACACCCACACCCACACCCACACCCACACCCACACCCACCACCCACACACCCACACCCACACCCACACCCACACCCACACCCACACCCACACCCACACTCACACCAACACCCACACACGGACCCACACACACCCACACACACACCCACCCACACCCACACCCACACCCACACCCACACCCACACCCACACCCACACTCACACCCACACCCACACCCACACCCACACCCACACCCACACCCACACCCACACCCACACACAAATCCGCGTTACCCACACCACGTCCACATACCACACCCCAGTAGGTCTCATCCACAACACTAACCAGGTACTCACACACTCACCGCTTAAACACACACTACACTTGTACATTATGGCACCCTTGTTCACCAGAAAATTACAGACCAGACGGGATGGCTGAATGAGTTGAGCGTCCGTCTGCCGTTTTGGTAGATCGTGGGATTTGAATGCATGGGACAAACCCTGCTCGAGTCAAATCAATGACTTAAAAATTGATACTTGTTGCTTCCTAGCCAAGCGCTTTGCAATATTAGGATAGGGCAAGGACTGATTGGCTCAGTGTCAGGATAATGATTGATCGATTGATTGATTGATCGGTGGTTTCTTTACGCCGTGTTGCCAGCATAGGCCATATTCATGGCAAGAATTTAGTTTTTTATTCAGCTATCGCCTTTACATAAAATGTAAAAGCATACAATCAGTTATGTATCAATAGACACTTATGAATTTGTTTAACTCGCAATCATTTAATTTGTGGTCTAGGTAAATAAGATTATAGATGAAAGTATCATTAATTGATCAAATTGGTTTAATTAATTATATGAGGTGGTACAGACCAGCTGTCCTCAAAAAGGCTAAAATATCTTCTTGTTTTAATTTAGTAAAAAAAGGTCATGTGTTTGCAGTGTAAAATTGTTGGGGCAGTGCCATGAAATGCACACAGTTTAGTCAAATGTGGTCAGGATAATTGTTTAATGTGACTGAGTGGGATATCAGATCATGGGATATCAGATCGCTGATTTCCCAGTGGGGCAGCACTATAACGCTGTCACGAGTGTGCTCTCTCCCAAGTCGGTACCCAGCCTGGTATGACCTTAGATGTTACCAGGATGCAAAACTCCAACAACCAACCAACCAGAAAATTACAACTCGTCACATTATCCTGACACTGAGCGAACCAGTCCTTGCCCTATCCTAGTGATGCTGAGTGCCAGGCTAAGTAGTGACATGTATCAGTTTGTTAAGTCATTAATAGGACTCAGCCTTGATTCGAACTCCCTACCTTCTGCACAAGAAGCATGTGTTCTTACTAATATCTGCCACCGTGTCCGATCCTCGTCAAATGCAAAGAAAAAAAACCCAAAACCATCTGAATCATATTGCAAGGATAACTGGTTTCTCTTAATGTATATTTAAAACAATATTACGTGTGTTAATTATGCAGGGAAATTTAAATCGCGAATATTTAAATCGCGTTTAATTCTTCTACAACCATCCCACCTTAAGATTAATCTTCAACCAAAGATCGGACCGATTTATCGGTGCCTTTCTATATTGCTGGAGTTCTGCAGCCGGTAACCATCGTAGGTTACGAACCCTCCATAAGCTAAGCATGGTACACCCTGTTGTCATTGCTCGCATTTACAGACAACATGAGACAGTCTGGCTATGCTTGGAAGACATCTCTTTCCGTCTGGACGAAAAAAGTATCCTACCTATGAAGTCTAAATATAAATTCAGTTTTCCATGGCGCATTCACCGGGCGCAGAGGCGGAATCGGTATGATTTTCATATCATCGGCTATTGGACGTCAAACATATGGTCATTCTGACATATTTCTTTGGAGGACCCCCCCTCCCACCACATAGGCTACTCTTTCCGACAAGTATTCACCTTACCCCAGGATTTCGTTAAACAATAGCTATATACAGATATATTTATATAAGTATTTACTGTATGATATAAAATGAATTATGTGAATAAAAATAATCTTTTCGAATGTACTACACCTCAATTCTAGTCTATGCCCTAGTTCGTTTCACCACCACAGGGGGATACCGGACGCTGTAGCCGAATCAGTAGAGGGCAGGCCTTTCCTTTGTGGGAGACCCGTCCTGATAAGACCTTAGATGTTGCTAGGACATAAAACAACACCAAAACAAACAAATGTGTGGAAGATCGGACTTATAAAATTGATACTTGTCGCTTCCTAGCTTGGCGGTCGGCATTAATAGGATAGGGCAACGACTTGTTTTGTTTGTTGTTTTACATCCTAGCAACATCTCAGGTTATATCAGGAGGGGTACCGACTTGTGACAGTGCACAGTCCTGGTGAGTTTATATTGCTGCCCCATTGGGAGACCAGGCCACCAGCATCATGACCTGATATACCACTCAGTCAAATTATCCTGACACTAAGCCAACCAGTCCTTGTCCTATCCTAATAATGCCAAGTTCCTGCCTATGAAGTGACAAGTATACATTTTTAAAGTCATCGGTTTGACTCGAACAGGGTTCCAACTCACGATCCCACGGACTACCAATTACGGGAGACGGACGCTCGAACTCATTTGGCCAGCCCGTCTGGTGAGGTTGGCTCAGTGTCAGGGTAATGTGACTGTGGGGGATATCAGTTCATTGCGCTAGCGGACTGATTTCCCAGTGGGGCAGCACTATAAAGAACACATGTGTACGCACTGTCACAAGTCGGTACCCGTCCTGATATGACTTTACACCCTTATCACACCAAACTAGTTCTCAAAACCTCCGACAAGGTTCTAAAACGGGATGTGTTCAGGGTAGAACGTGGCTGCAAGAAAATGTTGGGCATGCTGAAAGTTCTGGAGCACCATTACGTTCTAGCCCGTCCATTCCGTTTGTAAAAACACCGTACAATTTTGCGACTATGTCCATTCCGTTTGCACATAGTTTGAGTCCATACAGCAACATTTTCAAGAATGTAGTGAGAACTAGTTTGGTGTGATGGGGGTATTAGATGTGTGATGGGGGTGTTAGATGTTGCTGCCTGCGCTCTACAATTCAGCAACCGTGTCCGTAACCTTAGTAGTTAAATCTGTAAAGCCCCAGTCAGACCTCACCGGATGGGGTACAGGATAGAAAACGGACACTGTCCGGTGAAATACGGCAATGTATGGTTTATATACGGTCGGCATCCAGGGTGTCCGTCCTGTGTCGGGTGGTGTCCGGTGTGTATGGTAGCAAGTTTTGAACATGCACAAAACTTGTACCGGACACCACCGGACTGAGGTGTACGGTTGGTGTCCATTTTAAGTCCGTTTAATCCGTTTTGTCCAGTTCATGTCGGTTACCCATCCGTTACTTCTCCGGTTTGCTTCCTGCAGAGTCCGTTGACGGTGCTGCGGGAATTCGGTCCGTCGGTTTTTATTGTTTTTGGCGCGTCCATGATCAGTCCGGTAGGTGTCCGGTTGGTGTCCGGTTGGTGTCCAGTTGGTGTCCGGTTGGTGTCCGGTTGGTGTCCGGTTGGTGTCCGTTCCGTCCGTTTGACATTCGGTTTTCGCCCGGCAGTTGACCGTTGCTTGTCCGTTGTTTAAACAGGTCGTCCGGTTATCGTCCATTTATCGTCCGGTGGCTATTCATTAATGTATGTTCCTTGTCCGTTGAAAGCGCAACATTTCGACACATTTCGGTACATTCTGATACCGAATACCACGGAGTAGACCATTCTTTGTCGCGTTGTGTCCGTTGCTCAATCCGGTAAGCTTTGACTGGGCCTTAAAGTCCGTTGAAAGCGTCACATTTTCAAAACCAAAAGCCTCACGTAGATTTGACCCCACATATCCAACTTAGACACTGGTGCACTTATTAAACATGAATTGTGGCATAGAAGGCAAGGCTAAGTGAAGTTAACAGAACTTACTACTGCTGAAGCACACGTTGTCAGACAGCTGAACTGCATACCAAAATTAACTTTTGCAAGTTTTCACTTCAAATATCCCCAAAGTTTACCTTTGCTCAACCCGTCCTGATATGACCTTAGATGTTGCTAGGACGTAAAACAACAACAAACGAACCTTTGCTCAGATCAAACTGACCAATTAGCTTGACTAAAAGATAATACAGTAAAAACCTCTCTAACCGACCACCTCCACATATCAACAACCCCTCTCCTATATCGTTCCCTTTATTTGGGTCCCAAATGATCACCCATACAATACCATAGTAATGATTTAAACAAACTAAAAAAACTTCTTTAACCCAACCACCTCCGTAAATGGAGCATTTAAAGTCGGTCCCATGGCCGGTATATTTAGAGAGGTTTGACTGTAGCTTGCTTCAGGCTAAGCATATCATGACTAGTCATATTGGATCAGAATAACTGAATAAGTCAATATGTTTTGGGAGCCTGTTTTTTTGTTGTTGTTGTTGAAGATTTATACTGCCTATCATAGATAAGTCTGAATAGACTTGTTTTCACCATTAGACAGTTTGTCGATAGAAAGCCCGAGCCTACACTTTTAACGACCCAAGGGATTGTTCACCTCCCACACCACATAAGCCGTGTTCACACGGGCAATGTAAATTGATTCGTAGAAATCGACTTGCCTAGTTCGACACACATTTCGCATGTGAACGGGCGTCTGAGTCGAATTAGGGCTGAATCGATTTCTGTGATCCGCATATTGTAAACCACTTGTAGAGGTCGATTACGTAAATCGATTTCTGTGAATCAATTTATTTTGCCCGTGTAAACGCACTGAGGCAGATTAAGGATGTCACACTATATAATATAATTTGGTCTATGAAACCGCTAGCTGTGCACAGATATTTTGTTCATCATTTATTTTTAGGGTTTCACTGCCCAGCAGAAGTTTTGACCGTTCCAAAACAATACGATTCAGTCCATACATATCTAGGTCGAACCCACACTCTCTCATGGCGACGTCGACTAACCAAAACTGGCGCTGCTTAGTATCGCCTTGCTCATGCGGTGATATCGATTTCCGGCCCAAGTATTGCCCGTTTGAACGCGCATCTAAATCGATTCATATGATTCGCCTTGGCTGAATCGCTTTACATTTTGCCCGTGTGAACACGGCTATGTGGTATGAGAGCAACTGGCCTTTGATGACGCTGTAAGTTCTACACAGCAGTGGAAATCCAAAGTGGCAGAGGTGGGGGCATGGGGAATCGAACCAATGACCTTCAGATTAGGAGTCCGACCTAGAAAAAAGTCAGACACTCTAACCACTCCGCCACAGAGAACACCACTGTTGAATACTAAGTCTTTACAGTGTTTGCTTGTTGGGGGTTCCATGTCCTGGCAACATGTAAAGTTATATCGCGTCCGTTTCCCGTTTTGGTAGACCGTGGGATCGTGGGTTCGAAACCTAGTCGAGTTAAACCAATGACTTAAAAATTGATAATTGTTGCTTCCTAGCCAGGCACTCGGCATTATTAGGATATGGCAAGGACTGGTTCGCTCAGTGTCAGGATAATGTGACTGAGTGGGATACAAACAAAGGTAGCAAATGTAAGGTCATATCAGGATATCATGAGAACATATAAATAAATCTGACAATCGCGGAACTAAGTGCAATTAATTAAGACTGATGACATTGTATTTGCAATTTCCTGAGAAGCATTATTTATGTTACAACTGTATTAATACTATTATCAGCTTAAGAAGAAACCAGACGGGGTGGCCGAATGAGTAGAGCTTCCGTTTCCTGTTTTGGGAGATTGGGAGATCTGAACCCATGAGTTTGTGTGTTCGAATCCTGGTCGAGTCAACCCAATGACTTAAAAATGTATACTTGCTGCTTCCTAGCCTGGCACTCAGCATTATTAGGATAGGGTAAGGACTGGATGGCTCAGTGTCAGGATAATGTGACTGAGTGGGATATTAGGTCATGGTGCTGGTGGCCTGGTGTCCCAATGAGGCAGCACTATAAATTCGCCATGAGTATGCACTGTCACAAGTCATTAAGTACCTGTCCTGATATGAAGTTAGATGTTGCTAGGACGTAAAACAACAAACAAACAACAACAAGCTTAAGCAGAGACGGCAATAAGAATATTGAATCGACGTACAGTCAAACCTAGATAGAAAACCAACCCATTAGAAAAGCTGGCGAAGAATTTTGACATGCTGGGTTAATTAACTGAGCTGGTAAATTCGTAATTTAAGAAGCACAATATATTCTTTATGTACGTCTTCATATTTACCCGCTACTTTTGAGTTAGAAAATATAATAAAACATATACTTTAATGCAATTTAAAAGTGAAATCGATGGCGTTCTCTGGCCGCCATCTTGTCTTTTTGCATTCTCTCCCATTTCACAAACTCTGTGTTGATATAAGTAACCATTTGACACTGGTGCCATGCATTCTACTTCCCGTTCCATACTAAAGCTATTTTCGCCCATATTTAGACTACGTTGTCATTCACCCCTGTACTGTAAGTACGGGGTGAATCTGTTATCTAGTTGCTGGCATGCTGACCTAATTTCCCACTCAGTCACATAATTCTAGTAATGAGCCACCCAGTTCTTTGTCATATCCTAGAAATGGTGAGCGCCAGGCTAGAAAGCGACAAGTATCAATTTCTAATTCATCGGTTTGACTCGACCAGGGTTCGAACCCGTGGGTTCGAATCTGACGATCTACCAAAAAGGAGAGATCGATGCTTAACTCATTTGGCCATTGCATCTGGACTGTTGAAGGTCCTGCGTTTGAACTTCGACCGAGTCAAACCAAAAACTTAGCAAATTTATACTTGCCACCACATACCCTGGCACTTGGCAGTAATAGGATAAGGCAAAGACTGGCTAGCTGAGTATCAAGATAATGTGACTGAGTGGGATGTTAGGCCATGGTTCCCAGTTGTCCAGTATTTTCTTGGGGCAACACTATAAAGGCATGTGTTTAAAACCGTCACAAGTCTGTACCCATCCTGATATGAACGTAGATGTTGCTAGTAATTTCAGCCAGCCAGTGACGGTTTGCCGCGATTCCCAGCGGAATCTGCCGTTGGTGGCGCTGCGATCTATAGGGAGCCCGGAGGAAGAGCGGCAAAGGCAGCGAGTGGACAACAGTAACTGAGTAGTAATAATACTTGTAATACTAATAGACAATATAACTGCATAGCAATTTCTATTCGTTCTTTTATATATACACAATTAATTATATATCCTATATAACATATACAGTATAACCAAGCTTGGTTAAACCAAACGATCACTTACTTCAAACTTTTTTTGGTGGCCTGGCAAAATACTACCATTTATCATATAAAAAAGTTGGTTAAACCAAAGTTGGTTCATCCAAATTATCGGTTAATCCAAACAAAATTGTCAGAACCAAGGCTACCTCCAGTATGGTTAAACCAAACTTTCATGTGGTTATAAGGTCATCTGAGACCCCACCAACTTTTTTATATGATAAATGGTAAAATTTTGATGGGCCATCGAAAATAGTTTGGATTAACCGATCGTTTGGTTTAACCAAGCTTGGTGTAACGGGATTATACTGTATATACATAAAAAAACAATAATCAAAGTGTCCACATACATTGTATATTACATTCATAATGCACCTGGGTTTTTGCCAAAGCCAAGTCAAAGTCGAAGCCAAAGCTCGGTTAAACCAATGATCAATTAATCCAAACAAATTTCTATGGTCCCTTCAAGGTTGGTTTAATGGGGTTATACTGTATGTGGTACATAATATATTATGTGAATATAAATAAAGAATATTTACTTATGTTTCTTGGTGTCCTTGTCGAACACCTCTCGCTTCCCAACACCCCTTATTCTCTGCGGGGCCCTCCTGTAACTGGCACTCTCTGCTTCCCTCGTGCTGGGAACCGACTCCAATGGTCTCTCATTACCAGCAATCACGAACCTGTTGACTAGCGCTGCGACAACTCACCGTCACCACGAGTAGCACCAATCCTATAGCGAATCCACGGCAACGCCATTTATCACATTTCTATCATAATAAACATATAGCGCCGATAGCAGATGAGTTTCTACATACACCAAGCTCTTACCTGGCGAAAATTGGGCTAAATTCGCTAAATTTGTTGTAGGTCCATCTATATGTTTGGGAGAAAATGCCACGTTTTCCCTCTATATTCACAGAAAATCGCTAAACTGCGCAACTTCTACGAGCTGGTGACAGAATACGGCTGCATGTATTTTAGTGGCCGATAGCTCTCACAGATGACAGCGCCATCAGGTATCTATAGGCACAGTTTCAGTTGTGTAGCTAAATACTTTGCCGTGTCCACATGGGGGCTGAAGTTGACACATAAAATAAGAAATAAATCCATCAAACCAGTTTATTTTTATTGAAATATGCATTCCTATTTATTTATTCATTGTTCCATAATCCGTACATCCAATTACAAGAGATCTTTATTCCATTTTTATTAATTGAAACAAACTTGTCATTGAAATATATATAATCGATGCGTACTCCACATCTTGTGGTTGACACTGGGTGATTGGATGATGGCAGAATCGATCGAAGCGCCATGAACTCGCAGCGGAAAAATTAAGTTCAGGATTGCTGGTAATGTTTAGCACTATTCGCTATTACAGCTCTATAAAGCCTACTTACTCTTTAAGGAATTAGTTCCATTCCAAATCCACCCACGGCTGTACCAACCTAACTAACGCAATGTGCCAAATAATTCATTTGCTTAGCTGGCCCTATTTTAAACTTGTCCAGTTGGATATGAGAATTGGGCGATACAAGTAGCAGAAAGATGGCCGCATGTGTAGGTGGGTTGGAGGGTGAACGAACAAAGTCAAATCTGCCTGCCTAGCGAAGAAAAATCCTGCAGTGCGAGGGAGGTTTCCCAAGCCTTCCCTGTAACAGATGTGGGGGACTGGCGGTGGCGCCACCAGTTACAACATTGGTGCGGAGGAGGCAGAACACAGAATAATTGGTACAATAATAAAGTATATATAATAACAAATAATTCCATTCTATGCCTGTATACTCACATAACGCGGTATACATCATATATATACAGTAAAACCTCTCTAAATCTAACAACCATGGGACCGACTTTAAATGGTCCATTTAGGGAGGTGGTCGGTTTAGGGAGTTTTTTATCGATACAATGGTAATGTAAATGCGATTTTTTGGGACCCAAATAAAGCGATCGATATAGGGGAGTGGTCGATCTGTGGAGGTGGTCGGTTAGAGATGTTTTACTGTATTCCATTGTCCGCTATCACAGCTCCATAAAGGCTACTTACTCTTTAAGGAACTAGTTCCATTCCAAATCCACCCACGGCTGTACCAACCTAACTAATGCTATGTGCCAAATAACTAATTTGCTTAGCTGGTCCTATTTTAAACTTGTCGTGTTAGATATGATAATTGACCGATACAAGTAGCAGCAAGATGGTCACGTGTGTAGGTGGGAGGGTGGTACAACAAAAGAGTAAAATCTGCCGAGTGGAGTAGAAGAAAAAAAAAGAAAAAAAAAGAAAAGAAAAAAAAGAAAAAGATCATCGCTCCTCAACCTCATTTCTCTTGCTGCTCAGAATAGCTCCTCTTTACGAAGGGGCTCGAAATTGATCATATTCACGGTAATGTCAGGGCACTCTATTAGCCCAACACTTTTGTTGCTAAAATGCTAACCATTGTAGTTTCTCCAGGATCTTTTAAATGTTAACGGGGCTACTTGTAATTGTGAATTGTGTCTGGGGAGGGATGGTGTGTGTGTAGGTGGGTGTGTGAGTGTGAGTATGTGTGTGTAGGGTTGTGGGTGTGTAGGGGTTGGAGGGTTAGCTGCCATTTTACAAAGTAGTCATTGATAATTAATCATTTTCACGCACATTCAAGTTGTCAAAACCCAGCTTATTCGTGTATTACTATCATTTTAAAATAGTTTATTCTCAGGATTACTTGACCTGGCGCGGTCGCTGAATGGGTAGAGGGCTGGCCTCCCATGCGGAAGGTCTGGAGTTTGAATCCTAGCAGAGTCAAACCGATGACTTATCAAATTGACAGTTTTCACTTCCTATCCAGACGCTCGGCATTAGGATAGGGCAAGGATTGGTTAGCTCAGCATCAAGATAATGTGACTGAGTGGGATATCAGGTCATAGTGCTGACGGCCTGGTCTCCCAGTGGGGCAGCACTGTTAAATGGCCATGAGTGGGTATGATGAATATAAATTCAGCTTTCATTAAGACTGCCATTAGCATCCTAATAAACAAATTTACACATGTGGGTTATTCTTCAAAACTGGGCACCACATATTTGGTCTCCACGTTACGATGCTGATAATTAAGTCTCTGTTTAACTGATAGCAATTCAAATACTTATTGTAGCCTATGTATATTAGGTATGTTAGCAGTTCTACATGTATTGAATTTATCCCACAAAAGATATCAAAATGATAATTGTATGATTTTGCACTAGAGTGAAAATGTGAAAATTTACACATTGACACCATACATGTAGCCAAACTTTTTTTCAACTTTTTTCTTGTAAGTCATAACCTTGTCTGCTTAACAGTAACCAATAACATCTTGTTTTACTATGTTGTATATGTTAAAATGAGGTTCTGGATGTGTCTTTGATTTTCGTTGTGTCTTTGATTTTCATGTTACACAAGTGATATTAATGTATTGCTCAATTTATATAAGATCTAATTCAAAAAGAGAAACTCATTTTTTTCAACTCTGACATATGCACAACATGCAAACCTTCATAGGACATTGGTTTAGGCTATTATTTGGAAGGATCTTTGCTATTATTTGGAAGGTTTTCACTTTTGGTTTCCATGTCACACTTTTGTGCCCAGTTTTAGAGAATGACCCATCTCTACAACCTTGTCATTGAAACAGGTGTATTACCAGATAAATGGAAAATAGCTACTATCATTACCTTAACTCGATTTCTCTTCGAACCCAAGAATTCCCACAGGGGAATAAATCTAGTCAGCATTCTTACCAATTTGACCACCACGTCCAGTCATTGTTAATATTATTCATCATTAGTAGTCATTGACGTACCGCAACCTTCACTAGCATTAGTCATGGTAGCTTCAGTGGTAGCATTATGAGTAGCACTAGGTAGGATTACATAATATTAGTTGTCAAGTTAATAACTAATTCCTCTCCTGATATAAGATTAGATTTGTTTGTTTATTTCACAGCTGTTCTCTGTGGCGGAGTGGTTAGAGTGTTTGGCTTTTTTATTAGGTCGGACTCCTAATCTGAAGGTCAGTGATTCAATTCCCTGTGACCCCCCCCCCCCCCCTGCACCTCTGCAAATTTAGATTTCCACTGCTGGTATAACAGTGTCATCAAAGGCCAGTTGCCCTCATACCATGTCTATAGCCATGGTCACACACAAGCCTTAAGTCGCCTCACCTACTTTGCCTCATGTCAGTCGACCCATATCGGGCATGTGAACGCTCAGCTGAGGCGAATTAGGACTGAGTCGACTCAATCAGTTCACCTCAAGTAAATCGCTTCACAAGGTAGATTAGATGAGGTGAACTAGCTTGAGTCGGCCTTGTGCCTGTCACACTATGGCAGATTTAGCAATGGACAGAACCGGACAAAGAATACTCTAGTCCGGTGTTATTCGGACTTGAAATGTATCGGACGGATGGATGGTAACGGATAATAACCGCATAGCTCAATCCGACGCAATCCATTACAAATTGTGTGCATGCTCAAAACTTGTAATGGATCGGGCCGGATATCAACGGATATCAATGGATATGCAATGGACACAAACCGGACTTTGCCAGATATCAACAGACTTTGTTCGGTTTCTTTCCGTTTCCCCAATCTGGTGATGTGTGACAGAGCCTAAGTGGCATGTGTGAATGCAACTGGTGTAGTTGAGGTGGCTTAAGCACATGGATGGAGACTGCTTCCTAACAGGTAGTTGCTTTCATAGTGGTTAGAACACATGTTTGGACCGTCCTATATGTTTGGACTGTCCCATTTCTCCATATATGGGGACTGCTTCCTAACACTAAGAGGTGGTTGCTTTTGATAGTGGTTTGAGCATATGTTTGGACCCTCATACTCTTCCCATCTCTTCGTTAGGTATGTTGTCTGTATGTATGTACATGTGGATATACATGTGGTGTGCGGATGTATGTGTGGATGTATGTGTGGATGTATGTATGTGTGGATACCGATCCTGATATTACCCTAGATGTTGCTAGGACGTAGAACAACAACAAACAAATATCATTCTGAGCGACACACTTTGAAAACTCTGTATGTGTGAATGCACCGCTAGTACGACTCACATAGTTCACCTCATCTAAGTCGTCCTAACGCTGTACGTGTGACCACAGCTTTTCTGGTGTCAGAGGTTAAAAATCTCTTGGGTCGGTAAAAGTGTAGGCTTGGTCTTTCTAGCAACAAAATGCCTAATGGTGAAAACAAGTCTATTCAGACTTATCCATGATAGGCAGTATAAATCTTCAGGAGAAAAACAATGCCTTACACCTAACTACTCTGTAGCGTAATGGTCTAATCAATGTACATGTATGCATATAAGTATGCATATAACATCTAATTATTATGTCATATGTGAATTGTCAAGCTATGCCAAAGTCTGGGAATGATTAAAATTGTTATTTCAGCTGACTTGAGCTAGCTCCGGATGGCAATATCAGACTAGATATAGATAATATTATATTGTACAAAGCTGTATTGTCACATGGCTGGAAGACCGATGTCATGGCACTGACAAAAGAATTTTTTCAATGAATTAACTATATTTACAACTACAACAAAAGTAGTCTCCCCCATATCATTTATTCGCAAATCTTATTGGGCAGTAACTGATCAGTTCTTCTTCTCCCTAGTTATTTGTCTTCTCCCTCCATTACCTTACTCCTATTCCCACCGAAGTGTAGGTCTACCCTTTTATTACTGATCACCCTGCCTCACGACAACTTTGTATAATTCGTTACCTCAATCCTCCACCCAAGTACCAGACGGGGTGGCCAAATGAGTACAGCGTCCGTCTCCTGTTTTGGGAGATCGGGAGAACCAAACCCATGAGTTTGTGTGTTCGAATCCTGGTCGAGTCAAACCGATGACTTATAAAATTGATACTTGTCACTTCCTAGCCTGGCGCTCGGCATTATTAGGATAGGGAAAGGACTGGTGTCAGGATAATGTGACTGAGTGGGATATCAGGTGATTGTGCTGGTGGCCCGGTTTCCCAATGGGGCAGCACTATGAAGTCGCCATGAGTGCGGACTGTCACAAGTCGGTACCCATCCTGATACGACCTTAGACGTTGTTAGGACGCAAAACAACAACAAACAAACAAGGACCGGCCCATAGACAGGTAGGTGTGGATAGGGTAATGACATCAGAGAGTACGCCAGAATGAAATCCAAGAGGTGGGTTTAGGCGCGGTCACATACACGTTAGTGGACGTAGTTGAACGTAGTGGAGGCTAACGGAATTGAACCTAGTTGAACATAGTTGAACATACTGGCATCCATACTTGTCTGTCATCCTAACTTGGTAATAATGTGGGTGGGGTGTGAGTTCTGATTTAATCTTTGGACATGTTCAAAAGAGCGCTACGTTAGAGGCTAACGTACTGTGGCAAAGTCTCCACACTCTTAATGTACTCTAGCATACTCTAGCATACTCTAGCATACTCTAGCATACTCTAGCATACTCTAGCGTACTCTAGCATACTCTAGCATACTCTAGCATACTCTAGCATACTCTAGTGTAATTTAGCCTACTTGGATGTAGTTGAACATTGTTGACTGTAGTGGAGGCTAACGTACGTTGAATGTAGTTGAACGTAGTTGAGGTTAGTTGTTTGTAGTTGTTCGTAGTTGAACGTAGTTGAAAGTAGTTTAACGTACCGGCATCCATGCCATAGCGTATTTATCCATACCAAAACCTGCCGTATCTTAACGTTTTTCACCATAGTTTAACACACTTACACCACATTTGACCCGCGTTAATCTATCCTATGTTCACTAACGTGTATGTGACAAGGGCTTTTGAATCCTGCTCTATGTGCATTATTTGTCTCCTTTTAATCACTCCCCATGACCCCAGTTGCTGTGACCTGGATCCTGCACAAGCTATGTGCTGCATGGTTCTCGAATCACTTGCTATCCGGACCGCACTTCGTCCACACCTCTCTATATCTCCTCTCCGCTGGCCTTGCTCCTCTGTGATATGTCTGAAAAGAGTTCCAGGAGGGGGAGCCCGCCAGCATTTCACTTTCTACTCTTACTCTGTCCATGTCTTTGGCTTGCCGATTGGTCACCATAGAGCAAATAGACACGGTCCTTTGACTCAACTCTCCTCATTTCTCTTTCCTAGACTCTACCCTTTTTTTTCTCTCTCCCAGGCATACTCCTCACCCTGACCAGGGGAGTTGTGTGCTTGGTGTGGCCCTTTACCTTTATGTTTCTCTCGCTTTGTTCTCGTTGCTGGAACCACCGCTGAATCTATCTTTACCCGCCGTTCCACGAAACGCTTGCTGCTGTCTGCTGGATACAAGTGCTGTGCTACCGCCGGGCCGGTGTGATCTGGACCGCCCCAACGACTCATCGTTTAATTATTGTTAAGACATCCCCTAGCTTCTACAACCGTCCCACCAGAAGATTATTCTTCAACCAAAGATTGGGCCGATTTATCGGAGCCTCTCTATAATGTTGTAGTTCTGCAACCAGTAAGCATCGTAAGGTTACAAACAACCCAGAAGTCAAGTTTGTGAATCTACTCTGTGGATGCATATATATCTAAGTGCATTGATTTATGTATGCAATTGTAAGCATTTGAATGACTTATGGACGTAAACCATTTACCAGACTTACAATTCCAGGGGGATGAGTGTAGTAGTAGCTAGTACGCACTGACCTCTCAGGCAAGGAGCCACATATAGAGATAAGCATGATTGTACATACAATTATCCAGCTTCGATACTGGTTACTGATTAAACCATTTGCTGCTACATAGAAGTAACTACAATATTTGTTGGTTGTTGGAGTTTTAAGTCCTGGCAACCTATAATGTCATATCAGGACGGGTACTGACTTCTGACAGTGCACACTCATGGTGACTTTATACTTATAGTGCTGCCCCAAATGGAGACCAGGCTGCTGGCATCATGACCTGATATCACACTCTGTCACATTATCCTGACACTGAGCCAACCAGTCCCTGCCCTATCCTATTAATGTCAAGCGCCTGGCTAGGAAACGATATTACCATAGATGTTGCTAGGACGTAAAACAACAACAACACCTAAGACAACAACCAAACCATATCGGACAAAACTGCTTATTTTTAAAGTCGCATAA
Source organism: Branchipolynoe longqiensis (assembly GCA_030323885.1). NCBI lineage: Eukaryota > Metazoa > Annelida > Polychaeta > Phyllodocida > Polynoidae > Branchipolynoe > Branchipolynoe longqiensis. Next base: position 7,622,181 of record CM059200.1, read on the forward strand.
TATTAATCATGACATTTTAAAATGTCTGACTAATTCAATTTACATCAATGCATTAGATATATTTCTATAAATATAATCTCTTTAAATTTAGTTGAAGTAAGTTTTATTTTCAAAGGGTCACCTTTGGAGATATTGACTTGAAAAGATGCGAAAGTAACCTTGGTTTGTATGGCGAAAATCTGGAAATAGGCTTTATTTACCCATGTTTAAGTTTAGCAGCATAGTAGCACAGGGGCACCAAACTGCAATGCATGTTAAATTTGATAACGCAACAAGGAACTCATAGTATGGAATTTATTAACAATAAATAAGTATCAAATGAACAAGGGTGAAGTAAATAAAGTTACAGCGGTCAGAGGTCAAATGGTGGAGGATGTCGGGGTTAGAGGGTAGGTCGCGTGGGTGTAGCGGGGAGGGGGTGATCGGTGGGTAGAGAGTTCGGTTCCTTGTCGCGCCCAAATTACCCATGTTGCCGACCAACATGACCAATGTGAGCCATGAGTATTTAAGTCGGTTATCTAGGTTGAAATCTAGGTCAGGGATTTGATTTTGAAAGCTGATGCTTCCATCGGATAAATTGCACATCGTGCCAGTGCCCCAACATTGAGATAACTCCACTGCTAAATATGATGCTCAGCATCAAGAGCTTTAATATGAAATCGGGATCCAAATCAGGGGCTGAGGCACCCAAATTTAGTTATACACATATCCTCTGGTACGACTGACACTGGTCTACATCCGGTGGAGGCGAGGTGGGCAGGTGGAGCCACCGGTACAGTGTTGGTCTTACGGAGTATAACAAACAAAATTATAATTAACTCTTATGTATCTTTATACTCAAATAATTTGTTGTACATAATATATATATATGTGATGCATACCGCATTATACGAGTATAAAGGCGCTGAAGGGAGTTACTTTGTTATATATTGTATTACACCGAATACTCTGTAGTGCCTCCTCCCCCATGCTCATGACTGGTGGCGCCACCTACGGCGCTCCCTTGCAACTGGTAGCATGGTGAAACCTCACTCGCATCGGAGGATTTTTTTTCTTTTATTAGGTTAGGCTGATATTCCTAGCCATGGAATATATTACTCGTACCACTTCAATCTTGTTCCTTGTTATTTGTACTGTAGCCGGCCTTTATATGTATATGTGTATATATATAGGCCGGCGGCAACATCTCCTGACCAGCCACTGCAGGGACAAATAGTTTTGCTCCTGTCTTGTCATGTTCTTGCTGGTGTGAAATCTCTATTTGTTCCCCAAGAGAGTGCCGCTGGTAACTTGCAAAAGCCAGCAGCTCTTAAACACTTTTGCAGGCAGCTTTCATGAAATATCGTTCAATCATGAGGCTAACCTGGAAGACAAAGTGACAAATAAGGAAGTACTCGAACGGACGGGGCTGCCCTCTATGGAAGATCTTCTGATCAAAAAGAATCTCCGGTGGACTGGACACCTCATGAGGATGTCATCAAACAGGCTACCAAAGCAGATCCTCTATTCTTCTGGTTACAGAAAGAGAGGGCGCCCTCGTCTCCAGTTCAAGGATACCATCAAGAGAAACCTGAAGCTGAGAGACATTAAGACCGATTCATGGACGCAACTCTCACAGTAGAGAGCTAAATGGAGAGCGGCAGTCAAGTACTGAAAGCAGTCTTTGTTGCATCGTGACCGCCAGCATGATGATGATGATGAGGTGAGTAAGCAGATTGTGGAATTTAAATTGCAAATAAATGGTCTTCCTCATTTGTTGCCCTATGTAAGTAATGCTGAATGGGGGAGGCTAATGTGAAAGCCGTGGTTAGTACTGGGCAGTGAAAGACACGCCAGACAACGGGGGCGTAATCGATTAATCAACTCGGGTCACCCGAGCCAATTTTTGGCGCATGCGCACATCCTCCAGACTCGGGTTGAATAAAAGAATACGCTCGCGGTGGACAAAATGGCGGGTTAATCTAAAACATTTTTTTTTTTTTCAATAACCGATATATGTACAGCAAAATAGGATTTAAAGTATTTTATTATTGTAGAAGCTGACAATCTGGGTTATTAAAAAAAAAGCATTAAAACAACACGTCGGAGTTGTACTGGTAGCTGTTATCCCACAGGTACCAGCACAGATGTGACGTCATCGCTCCTAGTAAACCCCAGCCAAGAGGTGGGTTACTGGGGTCAGGTCTTTTTGCACATGGCACGTGTATTTGTCGACTCCACTCGCTGTGTTCTATTTGAAATTCTGACGACTCGGGTGAGCCAAGTCGCCCGGGTCGTGTTAATTGATTACAGCCCAGATGAATGGGGCGAATGTCGTATATGCTCTTATATGTTATGAGTCTTTGCTGATAATGGCCGAGGAGAAAAAGAGGAAGGATAAGGCTGGGAGTGAGAAGATCAAGACGGTTAGGTCAGGGACCTTGTTATGTGAACCGTAAGCTCAGTATAGGAAGTACATCACGCGATGTCAGTGTATGTGAGCTAAGTCATATTGTGACAGCGATTGTAATTTAGTCTGGCTCACTAAATGTTATCTATCATATCAAGGGAGCCGCTGAGAAAACTGCAGCTTCCGGGCAAATGGGCAGGAATGTCTCAGTCATGCCCCGTATTGCGGACGAGCGGACTGTCTTGAGAACTTGCCTGGCGTTCATCTTAAAAGCTTGCTTCAAGATGCGAACCTGCTCTGTGCCGGGAGGTGTGGCGGTCGTGGTGGAGTAGCCTGTTAAGCCCCAGTCACAAATAGCCGGACGAGCCCTGGATTTTGAGCCGGACCACCCACGGACCAACGGCCCAGACTGTCCCGAACCGCCACGGATAAAATCACTGTTTTCGTTGATTTTTGCCTCGCAGTCACACCTTCCCGGACGAGCCCCGGACCAAAGGCTGGACCACCCTGGACCACCCCAGACCACCCCCGGACCACCCCCGAATTACCTGGACCACCCCCGGACCACCCCCGGACCACCCCCAGACCACCCTCGATCATGCCGGATTGAGCCCGGATCGCAAAATCCCCCGGACCGCCCTGGATGTTTTAAACATTTTAAAACATCCGGGGCTGAGCCTGGACGGCGTCGACGAGCCACGGATCAGGCCTGATCAGGGGGGGTCGCCACAGACGACCCACGGACGAGCCACGGATCGCCCCGGATCGCCCCAGACCACCCCGGATGGCGGTCCGGGCCCTGATCCGGGTATGTGTGACTGGGACTTAAGATAGAAGCAAACAAAATATGCTATCTTCAGGCTACGACATTATATCTCAACGCTGACAATTGCTAGACTTGTTTACTGGATTTGCTTAGGTTTAGGAAAGACTTCATAGCCTCGCCCTCAGCATTAATAGAATAGGGCAAGGACTGTTTAGTTCAGTGTCAGGATAATGTGACTGAGTGGGATTTCGGGTCATGGTGCGGGCATCCTGATTTCCCAGTGAGGCAGCACTATAAAGTCGCCATGGGTGTGCACTATCACAACTCGGTACCCATCCTGATATGACCTTACATGCTGCCAGGACGTAAAACTCCAACAACCAACCAACCAGATCTCGTCAGTGAATCGTTGGTGCGACGTGGTCTGTCGGCCGAGGTAACAGTGCTAATGAGAGTGGCAATGGTGGACAGCGGAAGGCGGAGTCATTGGCACATTTTGCTTTATTTCAATCTAGACGTAGTGATACATAGAAATGGGTGTAAGTCGGTGTGGCGAGGGGGGGGGGGGGTGAGGGGGCACACTGCTCTACACTTCCGAGCCCGCCAAGATACCGCAACACAGCAACATTTATACAGCTGCAGTGTCTGTATCCGATACAACACTGCCATTGTGCTATAATCTGGACGTATATATATATACATCGATTAAGGGGCTATCACACTACGATGTATGGCCTTATCGTATGCCGACGTATGCGATTTTTGGCCAACACATCAGCATACGACATGATACGTTACGCATAGGTTGGGCATACTTCGAATACGCTCGGCCTATGGCATCATAGGTCGGCATAGGTCGAGCCGCAAAATATGTTTGTGCATGTTCAAAATGTTAAACCTATGCCGGTGTACGGCTCATGCGTTTCTCATATGCTGGGCATACACTGGGCGTAAGTTGGCGTACGTTATGCATACTTTAGGGGTAGGTCAGTATAGGTTGGAATGCATTAGCTGTATGTTCAGCAGTGCAGTCTGTGTACAGCCAAGGGATTGATAACATACTCCTAATGTACTTCGAACGTATGTCTGCCGTATCTCCAGCGTACTTAACGTATATGCCATATTTCTAGCGATGAAGTAACATACGTAATGTTGGTCAGCATACCATGAGCGTATGCCATAGGTCAGAGATACTTTCTTCATACGCTACGTATGTTGTGTGTATGTTGTGTGTACGTTGTGTGTACACCCATTTTTATCCCCCACCCCTGCAAAGTTTGACTAATGCCGACATACTGGTCAATTGTCATACGTTGGGCACACGCTAACACCATACATCGTAGTGTGACAGGGCCTTTATATGCAACGCCATTTAAAACACATGTATGTATATACACATATATATATACAACAACCACAGGAGAGCGGCAGTCAAGTAATGAAAGCAGTCTTTGTCGCATCGCGACCGACAGCATGATGATGATGATATATATATATATATATATATATATATATATATAAAGTATACCTCTCTGTGTGCACATGTGATATATATAGTAATATACATGCATGCCTTATATGCTGCAACACCATTTAAAACACATACATACATGCATATACAGTAAAACCTCTGTAAATCGACCGACCATGGGACCGACTTAATGTCAAAATGGAAGTATATAACTAGCATATAACATTACGGAAATCATTGTCATCATATTATATTCACATATATATCAGATATATATTCAGAAATATATGCATATGTACACATAGGATATACATATTATAATTTCTGTATAATGCCGTTTAAAACATCGCCATAGTGTTATATATATATATATATATATATATATATATATATATATACATATTTAACCGTTGGGCTATTCCACCCCCGCTTAAGGCGAGGCTTGGTGTTAATTTATATAATTATTTCCATGTGAATTTCCTGGGCCTGCTGTGGCCCGCCGCTGCCTCTCGTCCTGTCTGCAGGTAGTCCGTCGCCATCGTTGTCATTCCCGGGCTAAGGGCGACCAGCCAGAGTATCATCTAAATACGGGATTTTGCCCTTCTCGCATTTATCGGCCTAAAGCAATTACTTGGTTATTTCAACTAACTGGCTGTCTTCCCCACCTTTCGGTGTATTTTCATATGTTCATATTAATCCAGAACTAAGCAGAAACGCTAGTGTTGCTGCCACTGTCACTGTGAATCAGCCTAAGTTACTGTCATATTTTAGCCAAAAGAACTCTACGTTAATTCCATTAATATGTCTGTTATAATCTTCCCGCAGATGGGTTAAGTAGCTGCATAAGACCTATGAGGCATAGGGCCCTTAATTATATATAAAGCAATCGAATATCAACTTCGACCATAGCGGTTAATCTACAAGAAGTCTGGAGAATAGTAAAGAATGCAAGGAACGTTCCAATTCACCTTTCTCAGAGCTCACGGCTTTATTCTTAACCAAACTAACAAGCAATCGTAGCAACATGTCGTATATGCACTATTAATTCCCCTCCCATATCATTAAGTTAAAACAAGTTTAGAATTTCGACAGGCTAAATCTCGGCTAAAACATCAGAGCGTGCATAAACACGTCTGATGGGTCTGGGTCCGAACGCCTGACCTCCTGTTGCTGCCAGAAGAGTCGCCATTGACGTCTCCTAGCAACGCTTTACGGCCAGAAACCCGGGGCCTCGCAAATGTTTGGCAATTGCGAGCCTGCCATGGCAAGTAGCCCACATTTCCAAATGCGGGTTAATCGGCCCAAGCTCGCAAATGTCACAAGGCGAGTAGTCTCGCCCGCTTCACTTATATAGATTATACATATGCCTGTGTATCATGCACATTATGATTTGTATGCGCATAATCTATACATACCATGCTATATATTACAAGTATATACACGTTATATATGTATATATATCCCATACAAAAGTTTAAACATTAGTTTAAACCTGGTTCTCGTAGTATAGAGATGTATATTTCATGCATGTATATTATTATCCATATGTAGCAGACATATATATATATCATCATCATCATGCTGTCGGTCGCGATGCGACAAAGACTGCTTTCATTACTTGACTGCCGCTCTCCATTTAGCTCTCTGCTGTGAGAGTTGCGTCCATGAGTCGGTCTTAAACATTTCATGAAAGCTGCCTGCAAAAGTGTTGAAGTGCTGCTGGCTTTTGCAAGTTACCAGCGGCACTCTCTCGGGGACCAAATAGAGGTTTCACACCGGCAAGAACATGTCAAGACAGGCGCAAAACTATTTGTCCCTGCAGTGGCTGGTCGGGAGATGTTGGGAGTTCCATACATCAACCGCCCTTAATGCTGCCACAGTGACATGGTTTTCTGTTTAGGGTTTGCTCCCTTAGCCTTCGGTTCTGTCAAGAACCTGTACCACAAGGCAGTGATATACATAGATATATACACGATAGACACTAGATATAACATGATTACAATACAACCTCTCTAACCGACCACCTCCACAGATCGACCACTTCTGTCCTAGTCTGTCTAGAAGTAAACGCACACAAAACGAGTGACCTATAGTTTAATGATGTTAACCTAAGGAAATTCAGCAGACGTTTTTAGCATCGGTTTCAAATATTAAAAGGAAAATCAACAAAAAGGGATTTTAAAAAAAGAACAGGAAGAGAAACAGCAAAAGTGGAGTGTGAGGCTTGTTGGCTTTGGCCTAACCAGCTAACTAGCTTCCCAAAATGCCAGACTGCTGGCAGGCCGCGTCGCTACCGTTCAACTTCCGGTCTGACAACGCATCATTCGAATGACGTCACAACAATGTCACGCTAAGAAATGAGGTCATGTTTTGCATCATGGGAACGGAATTGGCCCATATAATATTGAAACTTGATAACTATATACACTTATGGTTGCATATATTTATATATATATTATACGAGACTGTCTCAAAAGGTGCTAAGCAATATGGGACAAAACTTTGTCCATTGTAACGATCAACATATTATCTGCTTTTGCATTTGCTCAGGATAAACTGATTTGTTTTTTACATGGTGTTTCATAATCCCAATAGAATACATATTGATTTGAGGCAAATGTCCTTGTGTTTTCAGTGTAACCGTGTCTGTGCTGTTTTGTGTCAATCATTACAGTGGACAAAAAAAAGAAGAGTTATCACCTTTGAGATAGGCTCATATATATATATAGGGCATACACAATAATACACATATACATATATATATAACTATATATGTATGTACATATATACCCATACATATATGCATTTATATACATGTATATACATATATATGCATACAGTTAAGATATATATTTATGCACGCATAACATTGTCTATATGTAAATGGCATAGGTATATATGCATACATGTGTACATAGATGCATACATCTAGCCTTATATGAATTAGTAATATATCTATATAGATATAGATATCCATTATATACAGAAACACAGAAAGATGAGTTCATATACATATATAGCCACATATTTATGTATTTGTGTAATATGTATTTGTACATGTATTTATAGTTGCATATATATATAGGCCTATATATACACAGAAATATGCAGAAGTATATATTTATACCGACCCCCAAGGGGGAGGCTAAGGACTAACACGTGTGTATATATATACATAAACAATACCTATACTCATACAGTCATAGATAGATGTAGAAAATGAAATCACCAAAATGCAGCAAACGGAAACGGAAATAGCTCATCAAACTTTGCTAGGCAGGAAACAGGGTGGACGATAGCGATTGGTTAATAATATACTCATATTGAATCACATAATAATAAATATATAATTCTCCGAGCATTCATATGTATGTCAATAGACTAGTTCGTAATTCTGAACTTCCATGTTTATGCCAAATTGTTATGTATTTCTATTAATTTTGAATAAAATTGAAGTTTTGTACTGCGCGTACAACTTTGTTTTGCTGTCGGTGCCGTTTTCAGTGCACAGTCTATAGACAGTTTTGTAATTCCGACTAATGTGGCCAGAGGGGGTGTGGGGGTGGGGGGTCGGTATTAAGCATTGCTTATTCGATCATATTATGTATATATGTGCATATGTCTACATTAATAGACATATCATTATATGTATATACATATATTAATGTATATATCTATATATTCATACATATTTGTCCATTTCTTTGTTTTTCTCTTTCCCCCCCTTCTCTTTTCGTATCTAGACTGTTTACGCAACAGCGGGGTGACGTCATACTCCTGCGCACTGACGTCACATTCATAAGCTCATGCCATCACGACGTCATGTGTCACGTGACACTGGCAGACAACAGAGTGAGGTCATTGTTGATTTTGAGGTCATTGTTCACTGAGGTCGACATCTAGTTAGTAATTAAACTGTTGGAACAAAAGTTGGTTGGTTGTTGGAGTTTTACATCCTGGCAACATCTAAGGACAAATCAGGATTGGTACCGACATGTGACAGTGCACACTCATGGCAAATTTATAGTGCTGCCCCACTGTTAAATAAGGCCTCCGGCACCATGACCATATATCCCACTCAGTCACATTATCCTGACACTGAGCAAACCAGTCTTTGCCTTATAATGTTAATGCCAAATGCCAGGCTAGGAAGCGACAAGTATCAATTTTATAAGTCATTGGTTTGGCTCGACCGGACCCAAAAAAGAGACCTTCCACACGCGAGACACGCGCTCTACCGATTAGGCCACCGCGCCCCGGTGGAAGAAATAGATTGTAGAACTAGTAGCAGGCTGATGTTATCACTAGTGGCGATAGGAGGCGTGATCCGTTGTGGAGAAAACGCACACTTGTTCACACCCCTTGAACCTGGTAGAGAGTTATTGGCGCCTGCGTAACTGTAAGAAATACCGACATAGAAGATATTGCTGTAGGCTGGCGAGGCTGGATTTTATAAATCAGTATTAAGATGTATATATATATATATATATATATATATATATATATATATATATATATATATATATATATATACATCTTAATGGTTATATATATGAAGAGTTCCGGTGCAAAATCACGTAAACGGCAATTCAAAAATGGAGCCAAACATTGGAATCAAACCTTCAAAAAGTTTTTTTTTTTTATGTTCCCACTCTTTTCTTCATTGCCCAATACCATTCTGGTCATATGAAAAGTGGAATAAGTGAGAATTAAGATTATTTTCAGGTAAAAATCTTGCATTTTAACTACATTTTTGGATTGCCGTTTACATGCGAGTATAAAGGCATGAAAGGGATTATATGTTTATTTACTTCCTTATTATTGATTTTGCCCTTGAGAATTTAAGTGAGGGGATGTTTTGCGACAACAAACATGGACACTTCGAAGTAATTTTTAGGCCAAAGAATTTTTCACCGGTCACTATATGCAAATATGCTGGTGCGGGAGAATGTGTGTCAGAACCTATCGTTCAAGTAGCAGCTCCCTACTAGTACTGGGTAATACTAATAGGTGTGCTGAGTGTGTTAGAGCAGTCTCTCATTCTTTCGTGTAGGCTTTGTTTGAAATTAAGAGGGATAGAAGGAGTATTAGGCAATTATACTGATCAGGTGGGGTGCTTAGGTGTTTTCTGGGTGAACTGAACCCGTTTATAGATATCTACATATATATAAATATATATATATATATATATATATATATATATATGTAGTATAAAAAGCCTCCGAGCGAGTGGTGTGTCCCGCCCCGCATAGAGAAGGGGTGAGGTGCATGCTGGTAGCCGCTCCCACCCCACCCCACCCCTCCTCTGGCGGAGGGGAGGGGAGGACTACTACAGAGCTTATTACATACGATAAAGGGTTTATCGCTATCCATATATATATATGAAGAGTTCAGGCGAAAAATCACGCAAACAGCAGTCCAAAAATGCAGATAAACATTGGAATCAAACCTACACAAATTTAATTTGTTACATTCCTATTTTTTTGTTCATTGCTCCATTCCCATATGATCATATGAAAAGTGTAATTAGTGAGAACTAACATTATTTTCATGTAAAAATCTTTGATTTAAACTAGAATTTTAGATTGGCGTTTACATGGTTTTGCCTGAACTCTTTATATGTACATATATATTGATATATATATACATATATATATATACACACATATATATATAGACAAATGTGTATAGCTACATATATATGAAGATTTCAGGCACAAAACCATGTAAACGGCAATCGAAAAATGTAGTTTACATAAAAGATTTTTCCCTGAAAATAATTTTAATTCTCACTAACTGCACTTTTCATATTGTCACATGGTTATGGTGAAATGAACAAAAAGTAGTAATATAAAAACACATACTTTCTGTAGGTTTGATACCAATGTTCATCTCCATTTTTGGATTGGCATTTCTGTGGTTTTGCACCTGAACTCTTCATATGTATACCTACGAATATATATATATTTATATATATATATATATATATATATTAATATATTTGTATGTAAATGCATATAGGTATATATCTGTATATCAATTATATATATATTCATAAAGTATATATATGGCTATGTAGAACTATGTATATATATCTATATAAAGTTGGGCTACGGCAAGAGAGAGACAAGAGGCGGTGATGGGTAGGCGACTTTATTTGCGTCAGGGCAGCAAAATATAGAGGAATAATAGTGATAATATTATGAGAGAGCTCCGCCCCTTTTATATACGTATAATACATTATACTCTCTATATATCTATATAATATTCATCTATGTACAAGTATGCTTAGCAGATAATAACAGTTCAGTTGCAAAACCTGGGAAGCGCCAATTAAAAAAAATTAAATTAAAACAAGATATTTTTACCGGAAGGTCATTTCAATTCTCACAAATTTCACTTTTCTTATGATAAGATGGTTATGGAGCAATGAACAAAAAAAAACCAGCTAAATAAAAAAATTTACTTCTGAAGGTTTTACACTCATGTTTGTCTCAATTTTCGGATTGGGATTTATGGGGTTTTACATATACATATGTTATAGACAAATAGTTTTGCGCCTGTCTTGACATGTTCTTGCCGGTGTGAAACCTCTATTTGCTCCCCGAGAGAGTGCTGCTGGTAACTTGCAAAAGCCAGCAGCACTTCAACACTTTTGCAGGCAGCTTTCATGAAATGTCGGCAGTCAAGTAATGAAAGCAGTCTTTGTCGCATCGCGACCGACAGCATGATGATGATGATGATGTTATAGCGATATAGCTTATACAGTAAAACCTCTCTAAATCGACCGACCATGGGACCGACTTTAATTGGTCCATTTAGGGAGGTGGTCGGTTTATAGAGTTAGAATATCCTTACAAAGAGCGATCGATATAGGGGAGTGGTCGATATAGGGGAGTGGTCGATCTGTGGAGGGTTCGGTATAGATAGGTTTTACTGTATATATGGATAGGATATACATGTCTGAGTCCGTCTTAAAGCTTCATAGTCCGAACAAAACATCACATTTTCAAAAGTGCAACCACTTATCTAGGTTTGATTCTACAGGTCCAACATTGATATTGCTACATTTGCTAAGCATTTGTTGTTGCGCAATATGGAACAATATGCTAATTTAATAGACCTTGTTAAAAAATAAAGCCCCAGTCAGACCTCACCGGATTGAGGATCGGGATAGAAAACGGACACTGTCCAGTGAAATACAGCAATGTACGGTTTATATACGGCTGGCATCCGGCGTGTCCGTTATCTGTCTGGTGGTGTCCGGCGGTGTCCAGTACAAGTTTTGAACATGAACAAAACTTGTACCAGACACCAGCAGACTGAAGTGTACAGCTGGTGTCCATTTTAAGTCCGTTTAGTCCGTTTTGTCCGTTTCATGACCGTTACTCAACTGGTTGGTGTCCGGTTTGTATCCTGAAGAGTCCATTGACGGTGCTGCAGGAATTTGGTCTGTCGTTTTTTGGCAAGTTCCTGAACAGTCCGGTAGGTGTCCGGTAGGTGTCCGGTTGGTGTCTGGTTGGTGTCCGTTTGGTGTCCGGTCCGTCCATTTGACACTCATTTGCCGTCCGGTTCTTGTCTGGTTCTTGTCCGTTGGCTATTCGTTAATGTACAATTCTTGTCCGTTTAACGTCCGTTTCGTCTGGCGGCGGTTGCAACAGTTTGACACCAGACACCATCGGACTAAACAATTCTTTGTCCGGTGGTGTCCGGTACTCACTACGGTAAGGTCTGACTGGGCCTTTACTAGTGAAGCCTATGATGTCAGAGTTTTGACATGCTTGCGAATATTAATTAGGCATGTTTTTGTATCAAATATCTTCAAAGTTAACAATCTAAAATAAGAGTTACTTCAAAGTAAAATCGAGGTAGTTTATTACTAAGAATTTAATATAGTTATCTCATAAACATGACGAAAGCTCAAAACTATCAGATTATGCACCTTGAAGTTATTACGTCATACTTTCTTTGTAATGAAACAAGTAAGTGACATTCATCATGGTTTACATAAAAGAGATTTAATGTGGACAACATTGCACAAATCAGCACACCCTTAGCAACTTAGAGATGTTCAAGTTATGACTAAGAAACCAGATTGAATATTTGACAAGGAAACAAGAAATGTACATTAATTATGATCGTTGTATTTAAGTAATGTCAAATTGGGGTTCTCCTTGCCCCGCAACAGGGACCCGGAAGGAAGCAGGATGAGGGGCATCCACTAGGTGGCGCCACTGGGTAGAGAGTGTAGCGTTATATACTGGGTAGTAGATCACAGAAGAAAAAATACACCCCTGAATGCAGCATACTGTGGATATATGGATGTGCTTTCATTATTCCTGCTCAGTTAATATCCATAGTTCATTTATATATCTAGTTATGTATATGTATATATAGTGAGTATATTCATATACGTGTATAAATCTTCGGCTGGAGGTATTATTATGATATATTAGATGCTTCTTTTCAACCAATGTGATATCAGCTATGATTTTGCCCGAGCCTACTGGCGATGGTGGTGCCGCCACCGGCAAATCCATGTACTTATGCTCCAACTACGCCTGATTCACTTGCTCGGAAAAGTTTTTGTATTTATTGAGGATACGGCAATTTCTTCCGTGTCAAGAGAAAATAAAGACACTCAACCCGTTGGAGTTCTCCTTGCTTCTCCTTCTCCTCCAATAGAACCTTGATATATCTATATGGGTCATTCTTTAAAACTGGGCACCATATATTTGGTTTCCACATTACGATGCTGATAATTTGTTCTTTCTTTTATTGATTGCAAGTCAAATAATTATTGTATCCTCTGTGATTTAAGTATGTTTTTAGCAATAGTACATTTATTGAAGCAATCCCAAGAAAGAAATTAAAAGTTTACTTGTATGATTTTGTGCTAATGTGAAAAAGTGAAAATTTACACATTTACATTATGGATGTAGCCAAACATTTTTTCAACTTATTTTTCAAGTAACCACATAGACAGGTAGGCGTGGGGAGTGTGTTGATATCAGGGAGCCTAGGTGGTGTATTGGTTAGCACACTGGGCCGGAATGCAAAGAGATGTGGGTTCGAGTCCCGCTCTAGGCACAGTATTTCCCATTTTCATCACCCCCACGACACTGGTTGCCGTGATCAGGATCCTGTACAAGCTTTGCGCTGTATGTTTTGTTGAACCTACCCTGTGTATGTATGTGTTAGTGCATTGCCTGTATGTATGTAATTGTAAGCATTACAAGACTTACAATTCCAGAGGGACGAGTGTAGTGGTCTGCACTGACCTCTCAGGCAAGTAACCACATAGACAGGTAGGCGTGGGGAGTGTGTTGATATCAGGGAGCCTAGGTGGTGTAATGGTTAGCACACTGGCCCGGAATGCAAAGAGATGTGGGTTCGAGTCCCGCTCTAGGCGCAGTATTTCCCATTTTCATCACCCCCACGACATATATATATATATATATATATATATATATATAGACACATATCCATATATATGGACATAGGGTCTATGTGAGCCATACATAACATGTGAGTATGGGTAATAAAATTGAAAATACGTACACAGTATATTGTATTCAGTTATATATTATATATAGTATATATATTATATATAAATATATATTATATATATATATAGCTAGATGAATATATTTACGTACAATACAATAAGTATATTGCCAGATATATGTATATATATATATATATATATATATATATATATATCTATAGATATTTATGTGTATGCATATGTAAATACACATATATAGATAGTTAGATATATATCCATATGCATGGATCTGTACATAGATACATATATATATGATCAGTATACTTATGTAGATACACATATATAGATATATATCAATATCCCCATCTGCATGGATCTATGCATATATATATATATATATATATATATATATATATATATGATCAGTATACTTATGTAAATACACATATATATATACATATATATATATATATATATAATTATATATATATCCATCTACATTTATGTATACATAGATTTGAGGCCAAAGAAGTGTTCACTGGTCACTATGCACATATGCTGGCGTGGTAGAATATGCGTCAGAGCCTATCGTCCAAGTAGCAGCTTCCCTTAAGAGTTCAGGTGCAAAACCAAATGCCAATCTAAAATTGTAATTCAAATAAAAGATCCTTGCCTGTACCTAATGTTAATACTCACTAATTCCACTTTTATTGTGGTGTAATGATTATGGAGGAAAAAACAACAAAATAGGAATATAAAAAACTGAAATCTTTTTGAATGTTTGATTCCAAGTTTATCTCCATTTTAAGATTGGTGCTCACTGGGTGTTGTGTCTGAACTCTTGGTATATAAATATATATATATATAAATATATATATATTTACATAGATCTATCTATGTATAAACCCAGAGGTATACATCCACATTATATATGTATATATATATATATATATATATATATATATATATATATATATATATATATATATGCATTGCCAAATGTAAATATCGATATAATGATCTATCTATACATCCAGGTGTATACATCTACATGCCAGATTAAATAGATACATAGATACATAGATATTCATCTGGCAAGTGCCATGGGGATGTAGGTGGGGATGTTATGTAGGTGGGGATGTGGTCACCGCTGGAGTGGTACTACTGGTAGGTGGCGCCCCTGTCTCTTGAACAGCAGGGGCGCCAGTTTCGGCTAGTGAGGACTCACAGAACTAACCCTGGCAAATGTTACTCCACTGGTAATATTATAGGCATATTAAAATATACAACATATATATGTAAGCATATATACACATGCTTTATCATTGCAGCATCGGTACACAGGACGAGGAGGCATGACGTTGGGATAACATGGCATTTATTCCGGGCGGCCCCCGGGGGCATTACATGATGTGAGCGAGCCGGAGGCTGCATGGAGCAAAGTCATGGGGTGATCGCAGTCAAATATGAGAGTGGGATGAGTGAGGCGAGACATATGAGCATAGGCGATGAACATGTGTATATAGTGGTTATTAGCGGGTAGCATAAATAACCTATTGTAATATAATATGATATGTAATTATAGTAATTGTTTAGTATAATTGTTATATTATATGGCGATATTAATTATGTGAATTGCTGGTTAATTAATAGCGATCTATGGTATAATGATAATATATATATAATTTCTTATGATTAAGTGGCCAGGCCAAGTATTGTTCGTGGTAGAGTGTTATTTTTGGACCATTGCATTTACCAAGGCAGAGTTGACTCTGGTCGAGTCGCGTGTGTCAATGTATACCTTATGGGCTTGTGAGGCCCAGCCACCAAATCGCTGGACCTCCAGTTCGGAGCTACCGGATGCGAATGCCACGGTAGCAGCCGCCCTCCGGATGGCATGGAGAGTGAAGGGCTGTTGGTGCGGGTGGGGTTGCTGGGCGTCGCGCCATGCCCTAGCAATGTAGGGGATGGACATGGTCTGTCCGTCCGCCGGGAAGACCAGCAGGGGTTGTGTCGGGTGCCGGGTGGGTGCTATGCCGATCATGCGATTGTATGCATTGACCGGCATAGTCGTGGGTCCGGGCTGGGCGCCAGCCGGATGGTCCTCGATCTGCCGTTGGCCTGCATGTTTTTGGCCCATTTCTGGTCGATGATGAGGTGGGCATCCTCGACCCACACGTCTTGTCTGGAAGCATGGCGCGACGGGTCGTAGGTCGGTGCAGATCTTGGTGCCACCTCGGATTGTCGGGCTCCGGTGTAGAACATCACCAATATGGCGAAGGCCACCACCTGCCCCTGTGGCGAGTGTGCGAGGTGGATGACCGCCGTCCTGATGACGCTCACTGGCGCATGGGCCTGCTGCCTGGGCCTGTGGTCCTTGGACCTCTTGAGTGCATCGAGCGCCAGGGTGACCGTGATGTGGTCGAGGGGGGTCACCGGGGCCTCCTTGATTTTGAGGAAGAGCCTGACATGTGACACCGAGTTCGCCACTGATGATGGGCACAAGTGGTCCGCGCGCTCTTCTATCCAGCACCTCAGCTGGATCGGGGTCGGCTGGAGCATGTCGACCGCGTAGTTGCGGCAGTGTGCCGTATAGTTCCGGATCGTCGCGTTGTAGTTGGCCCAGGTCCCCGGCGCCCTCGCGTCGGCCTGCCTGGCCTCGGCCGCCCTGTGCAGTCTGCTGTATTCGGCCCCTGTGGACAGAAAGAGGTTGCAAAGGGCTGTAGTCAAGGAGGGCTGGTGGTATGGGGGCGAGGTGTTTACGTTGGCAGATCTGGATCACCAGGTCCCTGTGGCGTGGACTCATGTGGGCCCTGCTCAGGGCATCGGCGACTATGTTCTGTTCGCCTGGGATATGGTGGTATGTGAGCTTTATGTTACGTACCGCCTGGAACATCCAGGCGGCCCTGGCTATGCTGAGGAGGCGGGGGTCCTGGCCCTTGCCGGTGGTTAGTACGTGGACTGCCGCCATGTTGTCACAGTGTATGGCTATGTGACCTCCATGGTCCTCAGGGCGTGCGAGGGTATGTAGGGCGACGAGGACATTTAGTGCCTCTATCTGTGTGATGCTGTCGTTCTTGTTGTGGTAGCCGTGGGTGAGGGGCATGGAATAGGCCCATGTGTCGTCTGCCCCGCCTATGCCGCCGAGGCAGGCATCGACAACGATTTCCCTGCCCGGGTCGTTGGGGGGTATGATTGCCGAGCCGTTCCATCCGCTGGTGAATGCGGGGAACCAGGCGAGGTCAGCCCTCATGTCGTCGGTCATGGCTGTGCGTTGGCCGGTCATGCCCCTTAGCGCCTGGAGGAGGCGGCCGACAAACAGGCGAGCGGGGTGGATGCACTTGGATAGGTGGAGCAGCTTCCCCAGTAGCGATTGAAGTCGCTTCCTTGTGATGTGAGTCCTGGCCGCGGCCGCGTGTACGAGGCTGATGGTGGCGTCGACCTTGTCGAGGGGCATGGTCAGTGTCATGGTGGTGGCATCTATGTGTATGCCCAGCCACCGGACTGATCGCGCGGGGGGCTGGGTCTTGTCCCTGGCCTCGGGGAGGCCGAGGTCCTCGAAGAGCTGTCGCGCGACGGCGAAGTGGGCGTCGGCGGTGCGCTTGTCGGGGGCGACGACGATGAGGTCATCGAGGTACATGGTGGCCGCGATGCCACGCCCCCTGAGGATGTAAGTGATGGCCTCGGCCACCCTCTGGATGTGGCAGCTGGATCCTCTGGCTCCAAATGGGACGGAGATGTCAAGGTAGAAGCGCCCCTTCCAGCGGGCGCCGAGCAAGGGCCAGTCGAGCGGGCAGGAGCGGAAGTTTTTGTATGCTCGGCTGATGTCCATAGTGAACATAAAGCTGCCGCGCCCGCAACCGCTTAGTTCGCGTGTGAAGCCCTTTACCGTTGGCAGGCAGTGGTCGCGGGTGTGGCCGAGGGCGGTGTTCTTCATAATGTACGCGTTGACGTATGTAGCGGCGGGGAAGGATAGGTCGGTGATGATCGTTCGCTTGGTGGGGTCTGCCTTCTGCCTGGTCATGATCGGTGATGCATGGAACCAAGGGGCGAAGGGGGGGGGCGTCGTGTGGGCCATATAGGGCGCCGCACTCGGTCTCTGTGTTAATGTAGTCGTCGACTGCACCGGGGTGCTGGGCGGCGCTTGGGTGGTTGGCTACCTCACCGGTGCCAGAGGTGGGTACCATATAGCCGAGGGGAAAGCCATATGTTAGGAAGTCGATGAGCTGTCTGTGGTCGGCAGAGTCAGAGAGGCTGGCGCGCCATTTGTCGACACATATACCGCTGGGGACGGGCACCCGTGCGGCGACAGCATTAGGGAGGCCGGTTTCACGCACACGTCGGTATATGTCTGCTATGTCGGTGGATAGGCCGGGGGCGGGTCGAGGCCAGTGGCGTATTCGGTGTTCGCTTAGTGCGTGAGGGCTGGTTTCGATTGCGCTGCCGGATAGGGTGGGGGAGTCGTGGGTACAATGAAGCCTTATGCGTTTAAACAGGTTTCGTCCGTTGTGTGCTCCATCCCGGCCGAGTCGGTCAGCTTTGATGTGTACCAGGCCGTTAGCGGTGGCCCCCCCGGAGTGGACGGGCGGGGGCGTTGCAGGGGGGGGTGGACCTGAGCCGGGATGAGAGGCGTCGGTGCGGGATGGTGTGGGTGGAGTGGGTGGGCGGGCCGGTGATGTGGGTGGGTGGCGGCTGCCGTGCGGGTGTGGCGAGAGGCGTGGCCATTGACTGGTGCTGGGCCATGGGGTTTAACGAGGGCTGGGGTGGGGGGGTCGGCGTGGGGGGGTTTTGCGGGGGGGGTGGGGGGGGGGGGCGGGTCCCGGTGCTCCCTCGCATCCCGTGGCATCAGTCCTTTGTGGCATCCCTTGCTTTGCGCCTACACTGCTGCTGTGAGTGATCGAATCCGATCTGTGTCACCTTGTAGCAGTAGGCGCACGCATGCACCACATCGTCGGGTCCGTCGTGGTGGCGTTGGGTGAGGGTGCAGCGTCGTGGGGAGTTGTAGGCGGCACACGGGCGCTCATGTGTTTCAAGCTCAATTCGGCCACGTGCTTGTTTGTTGTTGTCACGTGGACCGTTGTTGTTGTCACGCGCACTAGGTCTGCCCGCCCTGTCGTCGGGGTTGGGCGTGGCCGTGTAGTAGGTTAGGCGTTCATGCTTCATGTCTGACCTGTCACTCCATCGCATCTTCCTCCTTTCGATGCTGTCAAATATGCGCTGGGACCAGCTGCGCACCATCGGCCAGGGTTTCGTTTTGCACTCGTCGGTGATGCACCTGAAGTGGTCCAGCATGTCGAGGAAGTCACGTGGATCATACACCTCATTGTCATCTATCAGGGTCATGAACGCTGAGAGGTACTCTCGCTTGGTCATAGTGCCACGGGCCGCCAGCTTCTGGGCGGCTGACTGGCAGTCAGTGCGATCTAGATACATATAGGGCTTGGATATGGGGTTGGTGATGAACATGTCGTGCATCACGGCACGCCTACCTTGGAGCCTTCGGTGCCTTGCCTCGTATCTTGCGACGTCGTCGTCTATGGATTGCAGTCGCTGCATCCTGAGCTGCTGCTCGTCGCGTATGTCAGCGTCCCTCCCTGCGGGTGGGGCGAATAGGCGGGCGTATGGGTCGCGCCACCCACCCAGCTGGCGGTCAACGTAGGCTGGGTTGTATCCGGGCGAGAGGGACCTGAGCCTGTGCCGGGCCGGGGGGGGAGGCCCGCCCGCCGGGCGGTGGTGTTGGGCTGGAGCTGCTGCATGTGCGGGTGCGAGGGCCACGTGGTCAGCGGCAGGCGGGTGGGCTGCGGCGGGCACCACGTGGGCTGCGGCGGGCACCACGTGGGCGGCGGGGGGCGGCGGAGAGGGTTGTCGGGCGTCCCGCTCCACACGGGCTGGGGGAGGCGCACGCACATGGCGAGCGTCGCGCTCCGCGCCCTGCCGTGCTATGTCCATGATCGCATCCTGAATGGCCGCCATGCGGGTATCCATTCTAGCCTCCATCCGCGCCTCCATCTGTCGGAGCTTGGCATCGACCCCACTGCCGGGGGAGGTCGGTTGGGCCCCGATCGCCGGGGAGGGGTCCCGGTCCGCGCGCGCGACCGGGGACGCCGGAGACCGCTGCCCCGCCGGGATGTATGAGTCGTCAGTGTCCTGGGGAGTGCTGCTCCGCGCTCCCCTGCTGTCTCCCAGGTCCAGCTTAGGTAGTGTCCCGGTGGCGGCGGAGGGTCCTCCCTTCGCCTTGTTCTTGGACCCCGGGGGCCTCCCGGCCTTCCTGCTCTTACCTGAGGACCCATTTCTCGGCATGTTGTGTGTGCGTCGGTGGTTCCGACGGTGCCAAAGAAAGTTAGGTGTGGTCAGTCCTGTTGTTGGGAGCGGAGTGACCAGTGGTGTGTGTTAGGGAGGAGCTGGTGTGTGTGAGTGGTTGTGTGCTCAGTGAGCAGCAGGGAGGCAGGGAGCAGTGAATGTAGGTCGAGTGAGTAGGGGGGTGGTGCAGTGAGGAGTGTGGGTACCCCCCTTTGAGTCCCCCCCCCCCCCCCCCGTGCCACGGGAGGGGGGGGAGACGGGGGGGGGGTCCAACGGCCTCGCCGACCCGTGCACCCCGCAATGACCCCGAATGACCCCATGGTCATTCGCCACAATTTATATATAGTACATATATTTGATAGATATATATATATATTGCAAAGTACCCCATTATAAGAAAAATTGCTTGAAAAACGAATAAATTGAAGTATTGCATCAACCTAACATATGTATCTTAAAGTTGCGATGAAAACACCAAATTTTCAAAAACAAAACAATTATCTAGATTTGATTCTACATATGTACCTTAGATTCTAGTGTAGTATACTTATCGAACATTTGTCACCACACAAAAGGGACGGACTACTGAGGCAAGTTAACAGAACCGGTTACTGCAGAAGCCTATGGTGTCCGAGTTTTGGGATGCTTGCAAAAATTAATTTGGCATGTTTGCACTAGAAATATTTCAAGGAATAGTCATTTATAATACAAGTTACTCAAAAGGTAGATTATAATGATCAACCTAATGTATCTAGCTCAGAAAATATGACAGACACTCAAAACCGTCAGACTATGCAACTTTAACTAAATTGACGGTAACTTCAAACCATCGGCTTTTACAAATTGAATGCTAAAAACTAGTTAAAGTTTAATGTTTTGAGTTGATGTGGTACATTTCTCTTTGTTATTGAAACTGGTATTCATAAAGAATAAAAACACAGATAACGGTGATGCTGGAAATGTACGGACACGCATCCACATCCAGGCCTTGTTGTCAGATAAGAAACCCCAGACGGGATGGCCGAATGAGTTGAGCATCCATCTCCTGTTTTGGGAGATCGGGGGATACAAAGCCATGGGGGGTTTGCAGCTTCTAACCCTGGTCGAGTCAAACCAATGACTTAAAAATTGATACTTGTCGCTTCCTAGTCAGGCATACAAAATTATTAGGATAGGGCAAGGATTGGTTGGCTCAGTGTCAGGATAATGCGACTGAGTGGGATATTCCGTCCTGATATGACCTTCGATTTTGCTAGGACGTAAAACAACAACAAACAAAAGAGTGGGATATCAGGTCATGGTGCTCGCAACCTGGCCTCCCAGCGGGGCAGCACTATAAGAGTGTTGCCAAGAGTGCGCACTGTCACAAGTCGGTACCCGTCCTGATATGACCTTAGATGTTGCTAGGATGTAAAACAACAACAAAGTGTTGTTTAGAACGCAGTTCTCATACACATCTTGTCAAATAAGAAATGTATGCTTACCTTACACTCGCCTTATTTAACTATCAACGCACGCACTTACTTTACACACCGAGGGTGTAATCGATTAACACAACCCAGGTTACTCGGGTCACCCGAGTTGCTAGAATTTCAAATCGAACACCGCGAGTGGAGTTGACAAAAACACGTGCCATGTGCAAAACGACCCAGCCCCAGTAACTCACGTCTTGGCTGGGGTTTGCTAGGAACGATGTCGTCACATTTGTGCTAGTACCATCCTGCAGGGTAATAGCTACCACTACCAGTCCAACATGTGTTTTTTTGTGGTAATAACACAGATTAATGGAAAGATAATTAGACTATGCAATCATATAATACTTTAAATCCTATTTTGCTGCAGTTATATCGGTTATTTAAAAAAAAGAAAAAGTTTTGAATTCAGCCACCAATTGTTTCACCCCAAGCATGGAGAAGCGTATTCGATTATTCGACCCTAGTCTGTAGGATGTGCGCATGCGCCAAAAAGTGGCTCGGGTGACCCGAATTGATTAATCGATTACACCCCCAGTGACCGGTTGGAGTTATCAATTGAAAAACCGAAATTGTCGCCTATATGTACAGTCAAACCACTCTAACCGACCACCTCCACAGATCGACCACTCCCCTACACTGATCGCATTATTTGGGTTCCAACAATACCATTGTAAGGATATTCTAATTCCCTAAACCAACCATCTTCCTAAATGGACCAATTGAAAAACCGAACTTGTCGCCTATATGTACAGTCAAACCTCTCTAACCGACCACCTCCACAGATCGACCACTCTCCTATATCGAGTGTTTTATTTGGGTCCCAAACGATCGGCCATACAATACCAGTGTAATGATAAAAACAAACTCCTTAAACCGGCCACCTTCCTAAATGAACCATTTATAGTCGG
This sequence comes from Branchipolynoe longqiensis, assembly GCA_030323885.1. Taxonomy (NCBI): domain Eukaryota; kingdom Metazoa; phylum Annelida; class Polychaeta; order Phyllodocida; family Polynoidae; genus Branchipolynoe; species Branchipolynoe longqiensis. The sequence continues at coordinate 7,644,998 of CM059200.1, forward strand.
TCCCATGGTCGGTCGATTTAGAAAGGTTTTACTGTATATACAGAGATACATCTAGTAGTACCTGTCTTGAATGAATGTGTACCTCTGCATTTAGACTTCTTTTGTCCTTTCGGCTCTGTTGTCCTGTCATCGGAAGGAGGGCAGGCAAATGAGACAAAGGCACTCTCTGCTTCAATAAATTGCTCACATATGACAGGGGTTCGCTGATTGCAGGGGTTGGTGATTGATTGATTGATTGGTGGTTTCTTTACGCCGTATCGGCAGCATCACGGCGAGAATTGTTTGTTATTTCTTCATCCATCGCCTTTACACATAATGTACAAGCATACAATCAGTTATGTGTCAATAGACACTTATGAATTTTTAAAAGCTAAATCATATAATTAAATAAAATAGATGAAAGAATTCATTAATAAAATTGTTTTAATGAACTATATGAGGTGGTACAGACCAGCTGCCCTCAAAAAGGCTAAAATGTTTTCTTGTTTAACTTTAGTACAAAGGTCATGCATGCTGTTTGCAGTGTAAAATTGTTGGCGCAGTGCCATAAAATCAACACAGTTTAGTCGGTGAAGCCAGGTACTACTGTAGATGTAAATCAAGCAGAATGTGTAGAGGATATGATCTAGCAGTAGCTGGTAATTCATAAATACTGATACTGTCTCAGTTCGTTTGCCTTAACGTAGGAGATTCATTTTACTAGGACCATTGCAATTCGTTCGAATCCTGGTCGAGTCAAAGCAATGACTTAAAAATGCATACTTGTCACTACCTAGCCTGGCGCTCGGCATAAATAGGATAAGTTAGGGCAAGGACTGGGTAGCTCCGTGTCAGGATAATATGACTGAGTGGGATATCAGGGCATGGTGCTGGTGGACTGGTTTCCCAGTGGAGCAGCACTATAAAGTCACCATGAGCATGCACTGTCACAAGTCAGGACCCATCCTGATATGACCTTAGATGTTGCCAGGACGTAAAACTCCCAACAACCAACCATTGCGATTCGATAGATAAACATCAATATATTTTGTTGAGGTATCGGTTTATTGATCTGCACCCATCAGGTGATCAATGTATTCACACTGACAACAACAACAACATCATCGACAACAACAAGGAATCAGCCCAGCCTTCGTTCTATAGTAATATATCTGCGATGTGAGTGTATGAGGAAGAAATCCTATCAGGATGTATCAATGGCAGACAGATGAGTCATAGTTCAGGAGGTATATGTTTGATTGAGGTCAGGCTATGAGCAGAATGGTCTCCTAGAATCATAGAATCGACGCAAATTGAGGTTCTACCATTTGGAAGCTAAGAGTGTAGAAATGGCAACAAGGAACCAGGACGTCACACACTGCACGGAACTTGACCACTTCACACTTCACCTACAAGGGGCTAGTCCCCTGCACTACCACCACTCGGCTCTTGTTAACAGGGTTCTTTCATTAAATACTAATAAAGATGCAGAAGAAATTGAAAAGAAAACCGGCTAGCATTTATTATTTGAAAAGTATACGCTTATGAAAAACCGTCACATGATTTCCATATATATGCATCTATATATAAATATAATATATATATATATATACATGGCGATTAGCATATACATATACATTTATTTATATATATGGAAATCACCATCAATAATGCTAACACATATATATAGATATACATTGTGATTTATATATATGCATATACAATAAATCCTCTCTATACCGACCTTCCCACAGATCGACCACTCGTGTATTGGGGTATCGATAACTTTATTTGCGTCCCAACAATACCATTGTAAGGATATTCTAACTCTCTAAACCGACCACCTCCGTAAATTGACTACTTAAAATTGGTCCACGGTCGGTCGATTTAGAGAGGTATATGTATGTTACAATGTATATATAGTCATGTCTAAATCATATATATCCACGCATATGAACATATGTATCTGCATATGTATCCATATATATATATATATATATATATATATATATATATGTATATATATATGTGAGACTGTCTCAAAAGGTGCTAAGCAATATGGGACTAAACTTTGTCCATCTTAATGATCAACATACTATCTGCTTATGCATTTGCTCAAGATAAACTGATTCATTTTTTTACATGGTGTTTCAAAATCCCAATAGAATACATATTGATTTGAAGGAAATGTCCTTGTTTTTTCACTGTACCTGTTTCTGTGCTGTTTTGTGTCAATCATTACAATGGGGGGAAAAAAAGAGTTCACCTTTTGAGACAGGCTAATATATGTATATACCCATACAAAACAAAACAAAAAATATATATGTATGCATATATATATATATATTATAATTATATATAAATTAATTTTTATTTAATTGTGTACGTACATGTTTTTTATAACGCACTTTCGGCTATGCACACAAAACAAAAATAATTTCTTGTTTCTGTTGTTTTCATTGCACTCACAAACTCTAGAATAAATTTGAGTTCTGACAGAATCACGTAAATAATAGAAATATTTGTGAAGTCGAAATACACACACCACGCATTGCTTTTATTTGTATGATGTGAAAAACGTTGATTTCATAAAAAAAACATATATATATATAATATATATATCCATACATATTTATATACATATATATGAGCCTGTCTCAAAAGGTGATAAGTAATTTGGGACAAAACTTTGTCCATTATAATGATCAACATACTATCTGTTCATGCATTTGCTCAAGATAAACTGATTTATGGTGTTTCATAATCCCAATAGAATACATATTGATTTGAAGCAAATGTCCTTGTGTTTTCAGTGTAACCATTTCTGTGCTGTTTTGTGTCAATCGGTACGCCAGACCAAAAAAAACACGAGTTATCACCTTTTGAGACAGGCTCATATATATCACTAAACAAAATATCAGACCTCACTATTACTGTAGTATACTATCGCCATAAGAGATATTTCAATAGAGGATTTCCACCACCAAGCTTCCCTCTGGTGGCAGTGGTAATAACTAAGATTGTGGGTAGCAAGCAGATCACTAAACAGCATGCTTTGTGCAAAAGGTATCGTAGGCGATTCCCACGACGAACTCGCGGCATCTGGCAACCGTGGCAAGAACAACCATTGTGGTTAGCACTAGTAGCAGCTCAGTGTGCAGCATGCTCTGTGAAAAAGGTATTATATAGGATTTCCACGACCAACCCACCTTTCTACTGACAGCATAAATAACCAATGTTCAGGGATGAAAGTGGTCAACGGAAAAAAAAGCGGAAATGCGGATATTCTCCCATAGGTTTAGCACTGTCAGGGAATCGCGGAAAATTTCCGGAAGTCGGGTTTCATATATATTGGTATACACTGATACTTGTTCTGCGCTGTTTGAAGCATTTATTAGTGGTATACGCTGATAGTGCTGCAGGATCTGAACCATGTATTAGAATAGATCTACGCTGATGGTGGTGCGGGACTGACAAATCCCGGAAATCCGCGGAATTGCAGAGATCTTTCATCCTTGAATGTTGCTGGCAGCTACTTACTCCATGGAAAAGGTCTACAATTTAGCTTTCTTTAATTTAAGTTGCATAGTCCGATGGTTTTAAGTTTTTGCCTAAGATAAATATATTAAACTGATTGGTGTAATTTACCTTGCTTTAGCTTGAAATCATTGAACTTTTAAATGGCTAATTTCTTAGATTATTTGAAGTGGAAACATGTCAAATTAGTTTTGGCAAGCAATCCAAAACTCTGCCATGACAGACTTCAGCAGAGACAGGTTTGATTAAATTGACTCAGCATTCCCTTCTATGTGGCGACACAAAGCATCAGTATCTAAGTTAGATATGTAGAATCAATTCTAGATAATTGTTTTGGTTTTTGAAAATCTGATTCTTCATCGGACTATGCAGCAGTGTGTCGTCTATTGGCGGGTGTGGATGGAAATGTGGAGTGGTTCCCATACAGTTCCTGGTTTAGTCGAAACAGCTGATATAACTTATAAGCCATATGTCAGCCGAGATGAACATACAGACATGTCATTAACATAGTCAGTGGGTGTTGTAGGGGTGGAACATTGAAACTCTTGAGAACTTGTTAGGACACCATAGTCGACGAATTTCTAGTACATCAATTGAGACATCATTTTGCTAGAACATCAATTGAGGCATTTGTTAGAACATCAATTGAGGCATTTGCTAGGACATCAATTGAGGCATTTGCTAGAACATCATCAATTGAGGCATTTGCTAGAACATCAATTGAGGCATTTGCTAGGACATTAATTGAGGCATTTGCTAGAACACCAAGAGAGGCATTTGCTAGAAAATTACCTTGAGGCATTCGTTTAGTATAATAGTACCGGTCTTCAGCGGTCAACTCTGAATTCAGACTAATATTGCCCTGACATATCGCATGTCCTCCCATCATAGGGACAGTCATACACGACAAAAATAGTTCACACATCGAAATATTGTTCGCACATGACAGTTGTCCGCTGACCAGAACGGTCGCTGAAGACAGGTACTAACTATACTCTGCAACAGGTAAGACATCATCTATTGCTATAACACTACTTAGTACGTCAGCTAAAGGGGTGGAGGTATACTATATTAGTTAGTAATACATGAATCAGTTTGAGGCATTTGCTAGTTAGTACATCAAGTATAGATGGAGACATAGAGATATATAGTGAGGCATACAAAAAAGAAAGTCGTATAGACCAATCAGAGCAGAGGTATTAAATAGACCAATCAGATCGGAGGTATCATGAGTCGGCAGGAGTTCCCTTGCATAATATGCAAATTAGCCAAGGGCATAATGAGGTCATGTTTGTTTGACGTCGACAGTGTCGTCACAGCTTTGTATAACAGTGTATAAAATGGTGAGGTCATAGGTTATAACATTGAGTACGGTGTTGATATTTCTTGTTGTCCTCCTCGAAAACAAGTCAACAACATTCGAAGAACCGCATCAATACAGGTTTACATTTGCAGCAAGCACACCTGGCCTTTCGCCCCAGGTGAAAATTCCCCATAATTACTAGAAGTAGAACTGCCTGAATTCCTGCTTGATAATTAATGCATTCAATGCACTTGTATCCCTGGCAGTGCCCAGTATGGAAAATTAATATACATTTATCGGACTGTCTCAAATCCAATATCACTCACTATTCACTACTTTGATATGGCTGGTTTTTTTAAATTATTAAATGTGAGAATGCATTTCAATTTCAGCATCTACTGCTCAAAATGTTACTTTTATTTTAAATGGTAAACTTTTGATATATTGTGAGTGCAAACAGGGACTATTATTTTTGGCAAGCTTGCCAAAACTCTGACACCATAGACTTCTGCAGTAACAGGTTTTGTTAAATTGACTCAGTATTGCCTTCTACGCAGAAACAAATGCTTAATAAGTGCATCAGTATCTAAGTTAGATATGTAAAATTAAATCTAGATAATTGGTTTGGTTTTGAAAATTTGGTATTTCATCGGACTAGGCAGCTGTAACGCTCTTGCTAACTCACCCGACACTCCTTTTGGGCATTTCAGGCAATAAGTCCTTATTAGTATTCTTGGATGAAACTGGTATGGAAGAACGAAGGAAAGAAAGAACGAACGAAAGAAAGATAATAGAAAAGGAAGGATGGATATAGAGACAGAAATATGACAAAAAGAAGGAAAGAAAGAATGAAAGAACATGAACTATTGGAAGAAAGAATGAAAGAAAGGAAACAAGCTAATAAGCATCGAATAAAAGAATGAAAGAAAGAATGAAGGAAATAAAGAAAGAAAGAAGGAAATAGAAGGATGGCAAATTTGAAAAGATGGCTGGAGAATTTTTAGTTGAAGGCTTCCCAGAATTTTAATTTGTAAAGTGATTTGTTGAATTCTTAGCTAATACACGATTTCCGCGACTAGTACAACACCTGGTGATAGGCAACGACACTCGTGTTGTCAACAGTGTGTCACTGTGTTGTTTTACACTGATGCTCAAGCTTTTCAATCAATAAATCAATCAATCAATAGGATGTAGCTAAATTATCAAAAATGGTAAGTATGTTTTCTCCATAAATCCACATTTGTGCTGAAAAGACTGTGATAGTTGCTCAATATGAAGCCAGCGTTAACAGAGCCTCAATTGCCTCTCCACAGACTCTGTGACCCACAAGTCCAGTCTGGATTACGCTCTGCTCATGCGTTGCGGAAATCGTGTATTGGGGTAAAAAAGAAATTTATTTTAAAGGTTAATATGAGCTGACGAACCTGAAGAAGCCCTACCAGAATCATTTCTTGTGTTCGAAGAAGAAGTTTAAAGGGTTTGCGATAGACTTAGTCACCTGTGGGTGTTGGGTGTGGAGGGAGCACCAACAAAATTGATTGGTTAAAGTTGCATAGTCTGATGGTTTTGATTTTCTGATATTTTCTGAGATAAATACGTTGGGTTGATCGTTATCATATACCTTACTTTAGCTTGAATTCACTTGTATTTTAAATGGCTAACTTTTGGGATATTTGAACTCCAAACAGTACAGTACAGGCTATATTCCAGTGCCTTGGTATTACATTCTGTGTGGCGACAAATGTTTAATAAGTGCACCAGTATATAGGCTAGCTATGTCAAATCAAATTTAGATAATTGTTTCGGTTTTGAAATTTTGACATTTTAATCGGACTATGCAGATTTAATTTCAGTAAGTCGGCGCCTATGAATTATTAGTTGAAGGGGCCCACAGGAGACCACAACCAACACCACCACCACCACAAGGAGTGGCACCACCACTACCACCACCAGCTTCACAACTAGTATAGTTACACCACCACTACCACCACCACCACCCGGACACGGTGGCCGAATCGGTAGAGTGCATGCTTCCCGTGCGGAAGGAGGGGAGTTTGATTCCCGGTCGAGTCAAATCAATGACTTTACAAAATTGATGCTTGTCGCTTCCTAAGCCTGCCATTCAGCATTAGTAGGATAGGGCAAGGACTGGTCAGCTCAGTGTCAGGATAATGATTGAGTGTGATATTGGGTCATTGGTGCCGGCGGCCTGATTTCCCAGTGGGGCAGCACTATGAACTCGCTATGAGTGTGCACTGTCACAAGTCGGTACCTGTCCTGATATGACTTTAAAATGTTGCCAGGACAACAAACCAGGGTCAGGATAATGTGACTGAGTGGGATATCGGGTCATTGGTGCTGGTGTCCTGATTTAGCAGTGGGGCAGCACTATGAAGTCACTATGAGTGCGCACTGTCATTAGTCGGTACCTATCCTGACATGATCTTAAGATTTTGCCAGGACAGGAAAACTCCAACACCCAACCAACCAGTGTCAGGATAATGTGACTGAGTTGGATATCAGGTCATTGGTGTCGGTGGCCTGATTTCCCAGTGGGGCAGCACTATGAACTCGCTATGAGAGTGCACTGTCACAAGTCGGTACTGTCCTGATATGACCTTAAGATTTTACCAGGACAGGAAAACTCCAACAACCAACTAACTAACCACCAGGTTCACCACTAACTGCATTAGTACCACGACTACCAACACCACCACCATCAGAACCACCACCACCACCGCAATCAGAAACACCAACACCACCACCACCACCATCAGAACCACCACCACCACCACCACCCCCACCACCGCCATCAGAATCACCAACACCACCACCACCGCCATCAGAACCACCACCACCACCATCAGAACCACCAACACCACCACCACCGCCATCAGAACCACCAACACCACCACCACCATCAGAACCACCACCACCACCACCGCCATCAGAACCACCAACACCACCACCACCGCCATCAGAACCAGCACCACCACCATCAGAACCACCAACACCACCACCACCACCACCACCACTGCCATCAGAATCACCAACACCACCACCACCGCCATCAGAACCACCACCACCACCATCAGAATCACCAGCACCACCAGTAGAACCAGCAGCAGCAGCAGCAGGGGGCAGCTAAGTGCTTTGTTCAAGATAATTACACACTCCCCACCGTCCGCTTCTTTTTGGCAAATTGCCATAAAAAGCGTTCAATATATAGCCGGCGCGTTTGCAGCCGTAATGACGTATACGGGACGCCATTTTTGCTTCATTATCGAGCGAGGATTCGCTGGAAAATTAATCATTTTGCTCTTAATTTGATTTCAACGACGGGCGTGGAGAAGCGTGTGCATTGGGCGGGAGTGGGCGGGAGTGGGCGGAGGTGGGTGGGTGGAGCTGAGGGGCGACCGGGAGGCCGGGCGGGCAAGATGGAGGGGTGTGACTCTAAAGGAATGTGGTAGTGGTTGAGGTGGTGATGAAAATCTGATATGGCTAGACCGGTATTCGAACCCACATTTCTGCTATTCCTAAGGGGGGATTCTCCTAAGAATGTGTTTATATATATATATATATTATATATATAATATATATATGTATATCCCCCTGATGCAATCACCCTCTCCATGGCAACCTGTGTGTGTATGTGGCGTGTTGTTGCCTTGGAGGTTAGCGCAGACGACTATACTCGTCCGCTTGGAATCGTAAGGCTTTGGGATGGTTTACGTCTATGAGTTTATTAGCACTTACGATTACACACATACAGGCAATGCACTTAATTATTATGCGCATGGAGAGTAGGTTCACTAGCCGTACAGTGCATAGCTCGTACAGAATTCTGATCAGGCCGTAGCTAGCTAGCACCATGGAGTTTTACAAACCAAGGGAACATACTGTCTAGGATGGCACTAGAACCCACATTTCTGCCATTCTGCGGTGAGCATCCCAACCATAAATCTAGCTATTAATCTATTCTTAGTCTAGCTAATTAAACTATTATTGACTTCCTGTCTATGTGGTTTCTTGCGTGTGAGGTCAGTGCAGACCAATACCATATATAGATAAAATATATATGTATTTATGGATATATTCTGCGGACTCGAACCAAGCTGCTGCTATTTCAGTAGAACCGGAAGTGCCTAGACTCCTAGGCTGCCCTGTACAGGGGTGGTATGGTTTATTCCTGGTTTGTGTCTAACCTGGAAGCGTGGGGACAGTGGGACGAATTTGGGTGGGGGGAGAATGTGTGCACATTGTGTTAGGAGAGTGAAGAGAGTGTGAGGAGAGTGGGGGGGGAGAATGTGAGGAGGGTGTTGGGAGAGTGTATGGAGCCCTTTAAAAACTCAGGAAGGTATTTACATCAGCTCTTTAAATGTCCCACTAAGGCTTCTATGTCAGCTCTTTAAATGTCCCAGTAAGGCTTCTACATCAGCTCTTTAAATGTCCCAGTAAGGCTTCTACATCAGCTCTTTAAATGTCCCAGGAAGATTAGTACATCAGCTCTTTAATTGTCCCAGTAAGGCTTCTACATTAGCTCTTTAAATGTCCCATTAAGGCTTCTACATCAGCTCTTTAAATGTCCCAGTAAGGCTTCTACATCAGCTCTTTAAATGTCCCATTAAGGCTTCTACATCAGCTCTTTAAATGTCCCAGTAAGGCTTCTACATCAGCTCTTTAAATGTCCCATTAAGGATTCTACATCAGCTCTTTAAATGTCCCAGTAAGGCTTCTACATCAGCTCTTTAAATGTCCCAGTAAGGCTTCTACATCAGCTCTTTAAATGTCCCAAGAAGATTAGTACATCAGCTCTTTAATTGTCCGAGTAAGGCTTCTACATCAGCTCTTTAATTGTCCAAGTAAGGCTTCTACATCAGCTCTTTAAATGTCCCAAGAAGATTCCTACATCACCTCTTTAATTTTCCCAGTAAGGCTTCTACATCAGCTCTTTAACTATCCCAGTAAGGCTTCTTCTACAGTTCTACATCAGCTTTTAAAATGTTTGTGGAAAGTTTGTACTGTACATCAGCTCGTTAACTATCCCAGGAAGGTTCAGCTCCTTAAATGGAGGCATTCAACTGGGCCCTTTCTATCCGCAAGATTTACGGATGGATCGGATGGAGCCACAACACACATCCGAATCATACGTATAGAAACCCACTTCCAGTCCCAGTCGAATAGGAATTTGTAAGGAAATATTTTGATATTCGCATAGAGAGGCCCAGTCGAATGTCTCCAATGTCTCATGCAAGAAGGTTCTTTGTGATGGGCGCTTGATGTTGTTACATCAACAATAGAGGATTTACACCACCAAGCTACCCTCGGGTGGCAGTGGGATATAGTAATTTAGCGGATAGCATTTTAGTGTGCAGCCCATTGTGCGGCAAAGGTCTTAACATGGGATTTCCAGCACCAACCGCCCTCTCATGGAGGGACAAGAAGTAATAATGAGTGTAACAGCTCACTACGGATGCTCTATGGAAAAAAGGTATATTAGTGCATGCTTTATGGCGAAGAGAGTTTCAACAATATTTTAGTAGGTTTAGTAAAGTTGCATAGTCCGATGCTTTTGAGTTTCTGCCATTTTCTGAGATAACTACATTATGATGATCGTTGTTTTCTATTTATTTCAGGTGGAAGTAAATTTGATTTTACATGGCTAGGTTCGGATATATTTGACGTGAAAACATGCCAAATTAATTTTGGCAAGCACGCCAAAACTCTGACACCATAGACTTCAGTAGTAACAGGCTCTAGTAAATTGACTTATTACGACCTTCTATGCAGCAACAAATGCTTATTAAGCGCACCAGTATCTAAGTTGAATACATCGCGTCAAATCTAGATAAGTGTTTTTGGTTTTGAAAATTTGATGTTTTCATCGGACTATGCAACTTTAAATTAACTTCAATAAAAACAACAGGCGTGCATGATAAAACCAGGGAATGAGAAACATTAAGTTAAAATACAACACAAAGAAAAGGTATGAACAAAGAAATAAATAACACAAATAACGGTGCACGCGATCGTCTTATGCCGTTGCCGTTGCGAAATGGGTGTAGATTTATACGCGGAGGGCGTTCTGCTCTTACCCCCCCCCCCCCCCCCCCTGAACACCTACCCATCTTTTCTTTTTTTGGCGGGGGGGGGGGGGCTGTTCTGTCTGTTTTAAGGATGTAGGCACGTCAGCCACACAGTGCATATGAAGAGGTTATAGATAGGGCGGGGCCCCAGCATCTCCACAGGCCGATGTCTATTCGGCAAAGTGGATGCAAGTTGACGCCATCCAGGAGTGTGAACAGGGAGAGCAGGCTTACATTTAGAGGGTTTTAAATTTTAGATTTTAAAATTTTAAACATTATTTTTATTATTTGGTGTGTAATAAATAGTTTACCCGGTCTCATTTGTGTCAAATACCAAAAAGCATACACATTATTCATACATTATTTGTCCTATCTATTCAAATATATTTGTATACATTCGTACATATTCATATATATATATTAATATATACTACATATACATATATTGATATATTGAATATTTATCAATATTTCGAATATATATTAATATATTAATATGCATGTATACATATGTTTATATATTCATAATATATACATTCATATATATTCATATACATCCATATATATTAATATGCATCCATATATATTCATAGGCATATATATATATATATATATATTCATATGCATTCGTATATATATCTATGCATATGCATGCATATATATTCATATGTAAATTATACATATGTATATTCATGTTTAAATACTCATGTGTTTGTATATGAATATACATAACTGTACATGATATGCATATGTATGTATATGAATACATATATATCCATATATATTCATCTAGATGCATATATAGCTACATATATATATATGCATGTATATATGTTTGAATATATATATATATATGAATATATATATGAATATATATATATATCCATACATATAAAATCATATATTAATACATATACATTCATATTGATTCATATATATTCATACCTATATGAATATACATGCTATGCATATGTATTGATATATGTACATATATGAATATAGATACATTCATTTATATGCATATACAGATACATATGTATTCATATATAGTGTCATGCATTCATATATATTCATCCATATATATATACATATGAATATATAGATGAATATATATATTCATATGTATTCATCTATGTATATATATATATATATATTCATCTATATATATATGAATATATATGTTTATATATCCATATATATGTATTCGTATATATATAATCATATATACATACATACACATTACACACACATTCACCTAGAGTCATACCTGTATGGATATTGACAAGCCTATTCTCACCTGTGGCAACAAGGGCGTGGTGATTGGCCCTTTGTTCTTTATCCACCACCCCCTTCTTTTGGAGGGGTTGCTGGGGGGCCTGCACCCTCCGCGGCTGTTCCAACAGCTGCGCCACACCCCACCGTTCCTCAGACCGGAAGTTGCATGCCACTTCCGGGTCCCACATCCACAAACTTGGGCTGGCGCTTGCAATGTGTCTTACCTTAATTGTTCATCCATATATTTCTATGTATTCCTATATATCTTTATAATGTACCTACATGCATACATATACATATGCATGGATATCCATATATTTATATATATATATATTTATATATATATATATATACATAAATGAAGAGTTCAAGTGCAAACCTCCGTAAACGACAATCCAAAACTTGAATTAAAATACAAGATTTTTACCTGAATCTAATTTTATATTCTCATTGATTCCACTTTGCTTGTGAAGAAATGATTATGGAGTGATGGACACACAAATAGGAATGTACAAAACCCTCACTTTTTGAAGGTTTAATTCCAATATTTATCTGAAATTTTCGTTTACGGAGATTTGCGCTTGAACTCTTCAGGAATTCATGCATATATATTACATTCATGCATATTAATAAGCATTGATGTATGTATTCAAATACTTGATAGGCAATCTTATAATTATGAAAATATATGCAGGTTTTTAGTAAATATATTAATATATGTAATGTATATCATATGTAGGCTCTATTCATATATTATTCAGAGCCGAGTCAGAGCGCGGTATAGGATCATTAATGTGTAGTTCCAAAAAGAGTTGGTGGTGGCAGCACTGGTACAGACATCGGCTGCGTAGATGACAATAGCAGCCATGGACTCAATGAGAGGAGGACACGTTTGTTATTGATATTGAGATAATCAGCTATACAACACATATATATGTTTAGATCATATATATGCATATAATGGAAATGAATGCATATATTTCCATAATTTAATTATATATATATATACGGATATATAGTGTTCTTATATGCGCACATATACAAGTGTACACACATACATAATGCATATGAATACAATAAATATATATATATACTTCATATGTAATATGCAAATATTACTACACACTTGTATACAGAATGCCTGTGTGCATACACATATAATGTATATATGAATACAACTTAATGGCGTATACTTAATTTATGCAACATATATAGATTAATATTTACATATATGTGCATCGATATGTATATGAATATACATATAATATATGTGCATATTAATATACTTAATATATCTACAATCGGTGTATATTAATACACATTATACATATACAATATGCATATATTAGTTGGCATAATATACATATTTATAAATGGAATTACAAACTATCTGGATTATCAATGTCATGGTTTAGGCCTAAGCTGAGGCTCGAGTAGAAGTTTCTCATTATCTCAGAAGGACAATGACAGTCGTGTTGGGTTTCACATCCAAGCTTTTCTTACACATGCTGCTGCCCTTCTTTGTTTTCCCAGTACAAGTACACCATCACACTCACAGGCACTGAGCTGTGTGCATTGGGGAAAGAGTTTCCAACAATTACAACAATAAGTGAGGTATTCTATCATTTCTAACAACAGTTCAAACTATCAGTGTTCCCTATTTATATACATATATATGTATATATATATACATATATATGTATATATATATGTGTGTTTCTGAATGTCTCAATAGCGCAGTAACATTCGCTTCAGTAAGAGGGGTATAATTCCTTGTATCAAAAGAACAGGTTATTTCCAAATAGATCTACACAGTGAACAGTTGATATTTACAGTTTTGTACAGGTAATGTATAAATAATTCAACATCGTCACTTTCAGCCTAACGCAGTCTACACCATCGCCATCAGTTGGTTCACGTCTGGGATTAGAGACTGCGCTGAGCTGAGACTTGGTCCTCCTTTCACCAGCCGCTCTTCAGAAGCAAAGCCAGCATCTTCTTCAACAGTCAGTTTCTTCTTTGATGAGTAGTCCACTGGCATGTCGCATTCGGTCACGGTAACAGTATCTTTCGCATCATCGACTGCCATCTTGCTTTCGATGAGGCCCTTTGTTAGCTCGGCCGCCTTCTTCATTGCTTCGCCCATTGCCACCTCATTGTCACGGAGCTCTTCATCTGCCTCTGCTTGCTGATGTTCTTCTTCTTCATCGTCTTCGATGTTGTTGTTGTTGTTAAGCTGGTCGCTGTCGAGGTCCAACTGGTCAGCATGCATCTGCTGGATGTGCTTGCTGAAGGCAATCTTGTAGCGGAACATCTTGTTGCAGATCTCGCACTTGATCATGCTCAGCATTGAGCCCTGTGGGTCCTGCACTCGCGCTGGCTCCATTCGCGGTTCGCATCCCTCTTCTTCGGCATCTGCTATTTTTGCCAGTTCAGATGCCTTTTTCATTGCGTCAACGACTGTGCCTCCAATCTCTCCATCACCACATTGACTGCTGGGGCTGCCAACAGGGCCTCCGCCATTGGGAATCATGGGTGGTGATGCTTCACTTCGCGGATGTGGAGCACAAATATCGGACTCACGAAGATCCTCCACATCTTCAGGGGGAAGGATGGAACTGAGGTCCTTGAGGACAGAGTTTGGATCAAGGTAAACGCGCTGTGGCAAATCCTCAGGTTCTGAACTGCTCGTCTCCATTTCATGCATCGCTTCGTTGTCCTGCATCAGTAGTTCCATCGAGTTGTCGTGAGAGGACAACAAGATACTCTCCTGTCCGGCTTTCTGGTCCATTCCTGGGCCATACTCCGGTAGAGAGCCACCAAGCTGATTCTGGTGCTTGTTTACGACATGCTTCACTAGCGACTGCATTGTCGCGAAACTTCGGAAGCATATCTCGCATTGATGTGTGAGGCGATAGTCCTGCCGGTAATATAACTGCTGTGAAGTGCTCTTCAATGGGGTTCCAATGTTGTGCACATTGCGCATGTGTTTCTCATATGGAAGCTGGTATGCAAACACCTTTCCGCAGATCTCACAGTACAGCGATTCCTGGGTGACTTCCTTCTCTAGAACCACCAGGTTTATGCCATGACTGCGCATGTGTTTCTCATAGGGCCCTTTGTAGGAGAATCGTCTCTGACAAAGATGACAGTTAAAAACCTTACCAGTCTTCGTTCCAACAGCCTTGAAAGGACTATTCTCTTCCTTAGGCTGGATACCGTGTTCATTCTGCATGTGAACCAGGTACAGGCGCTTGTCAGTGAATCGTTCGGAGCAGACAAAACACTGGAGCTTATCACCAAACATGATATGGTTGCCACTGCTGTCAATGAGTATGTAGTCATCCTTCGGTGGTAACTTCACCATCGAGTTCTCAAGGTTTGTGGGGATGTTCGCTTGGGATGCAAGCGTTGAAGTCATCATGGGCAAAGTTGAAGCAACTGTCTGCGAGGCTGTCGCAGATGGCAGAGAGGCGGATGAGAGCCCACCGGATGATGGTGCTGGTGGACCTGGAGGAGGAGGAGGAGGAGGTGGAGCTAGTGGCAGCGAAGGAGCAGCAAGTCCATGACATTTTGCAGCTAGCGACATCTTCTGCAACGGTGAACTAATCAACAAAGTGTTGGCAGAGTCAGTCATGTTCATCTTTGGCTCAAGTTTGATATGTCCATTTCCCAGAGCATGTCCACCATTGTTGCTCTTGGACATATTAAGATTCATTGGGCCCCCCATCATCATATCGCGATGATCGTGAATGTCCGCCATCTTGGAGGATATGGACTCCATGCTAGCTCCATGGATCACCTTCATGTGTTTCTCGAAGGGCAGCTGGTAGAGGAAAGACTGACTGCACAGCTTGCAGGTGAAGATCTTGCCCGTCTTAGTACTTGAGCGGCTGTCATCAAAGATGATGCGGATTTCATGCGCGCCTCGCATATGCCTGATAAATGGCGGTCTGTAGTGAAATGGCCGGCCACAGATCCAGCAGTCGTAACCGGCTCCTTCGGACTTCTCCATGTGGACCTCAGCGAGTGTGTCATCGGCATAGAGTCCACCATCATCGACAAGGTCATCGGGCTCTTCACCAATGTGTAAATATCCACCCAGCATCCCATTTTCACTCTTGTTCATGTCGATTGAGGTATTCGCAACAACATTCAGTGGCAAGTGTTGCGATGGCACTTTTGACATGGCTGAGTGAAGCGCACCGGGGTGATGCTGAGGTATATTTGCCAACTTTGCGGAAGCTGCAGCTGCGGCTGAGGCAGAGGAGGAAGACATGTCGAGGGGCACCCCGGTGCGATTCTGGTGGGCAATGATGTTGGCCATTGTACTGCGAACTGAGGGCATGCCATGCTGCAGAGATGCAACACTCATCATGGGTGGCATTTCGGGTGTCGGGCTTGTCTTGCTGTAGCGGTTGTGCTTCCACATGTGCTTACTGAAAACTCCAGCGTAGACAAACTCAGCGCCGCAGATGTCACACTTGTATTGTCGCGGGCCACGCTTCTTCTTGCTAGGTGGCTGTCCACCACCTCCAGTGTTGCCGCTACTACCACCAAAGCCGTTGCTTGCGCAGTCCAAGTCTGACATTCTTGGCTTGTCTGCACTCTCCTCCTGCTGCGATGATTGCATCAGGTCTCCATTATTCACGTGGAACTTATGACCTGGCCGGTTGTCGAGCGGATAAGGACGCTTCGCAGTGCTATTCTCGGAAAGGGGTCCAGTCAGGTTTGTGGATGCAGGTGTGATGGTGATTGGGGTGACTGGCGCAATAGGGGAGATGTTAATCGGCTTGATAACCGAGCTGGTTTGTGTGGGCACCGATGGCTGCGAAGAAGGTATGACCACGGGTGGATAAGTAAGAACAGCGGAGGGTATGCTGGTCACAGGCATCAGAGCTGGAATATGGGATGGGATCGAGGTCGGGAGAAGCTTTGAATTTGAAGTTGGACCTGGAGGGTCAGGTGAGGTGGAATGCCGGACAATGAGGGATGTGTGTCCTATATTGGGTGTATGAGGGACACTTGTGGGTGGAGGTTGTCCACAGGTTGGACTTTGCATGTTCGGAGGATCCTGACTTGGGGCAAAACAAGGTGCCAGCATAGGGCTAGTGATTGGGGTTGACGCTAGGGCTGTTGTTGGGGTCACTGGTGCGGTGGCAGGGATTTCTGGGAGTGTTTTCAAAGAGAGCACTTGCGGTACTTGGGAGCTTGTAAGCAATGGCGGAGAGATGGCTGGGTACTGAGGCAGAGTCTGTGGGTGGTCAGTCTCTGCGGTGTCTTCACCAGCTGTTGGATTCACAGTGGATATGCTGGTGGAAGGAGAGTCGGTCAATGGTGCTGGGTTTGCAGCTAGCTTAATAGTGCCACCACCGATCACTTCCTTCTCGCTTCCATCTCCCTGGTTATGGATGTCCTGACCCATTGCTGGCGCTATCAAAGTAGGAATGGCTGCAGATGGAGTTCCCGCCTGTGAGTGGGTCTGGCCAGTTTGGACAGATGCCACCGCAATGCGAGGTTGCCCCATCAGCTCCTTATTTAAGTCATCAAACTGTGCTTCGCTGGCTACATTGACCACCCTGGACGAAAAGTCGCCGAGCAGCTCAGGGAGAGGCAGCATCCGCTTTGAGGAGAACTTCACCGGGATTGAGGAGGAGTCAAGTTTGGAGAGCGACACTTTGCGGATGTTGATGTCTGCCGCGTATGCATCTGCGACTGCGAGGAGGCTCTTGTGAATGAAGCGGAGGCTGATGTTGTTGCTGCCATCTCGCTGGGCATGAAGTGACATGTCTCCATCTGCAAGAACAACCGAACAAGAGGTCAGCTGAATTGTGAGGATATTAATCGTATTATACAGTTAGAATAGGTAGAGCACAGGCCTCCCATGTAGAAGGTCGGGAGTTCACTTCCTGGTCGAGTCAAACCAATGCCGTACAAAATTGGTACTATCGCTTCCCAGCCAGGCACTCAGCATTATTAGGATAGGGCAAGGATTGCTTGGCTTGGTGTCAGGATAATGTGATTGAATGGGATATCAAGTCATGGTGCTGGCAGCCTGGTCTACCCTTGGGGCAGCACTATAGAGTCACCATGAGTGCACACTGTCACAAATTGGTACCCGTCCTGATATGACCTTAGATGTTGCCAGGACAGAAAACTCCAACAACCACCCTTTATTGTAGTTACGAATATGGAACCATGATATGTTCTCTAGTTTGCGAGGACCAGACAGGATGGCCGAATGATTTCGAGTGTCCGTCTCCCGTGTTGGTAGATCGTGGGTTTGAACCATGGTCGAGTCAAACCAATGACTTAAAAATGTATACTTGTCGCTTCCTAGCCAGATGTTCGGCATTATTAGGATAGGGCAAGGACTGGTTGGCTCAGTGTCAGGATAATGTGACTGAGTGGGATATCAGGTCATGGTGCTGGCGGCCTGGTCTTCCAGTGGGGCAGCACTATAAAGTTGCCATGAGTACACTGTCACAAGTCGGTACCTGACCTGATATGACCTTAGATGTTGCTAGGATGTAAAACAACAACAAACAAACAAACTAGTTTGCAATTGTCATGAATTCCTGAGATTACACTACCAGGTGTGAATGTCGCCTGCAACCAACAAAAAACCCGAAATAACCAGATGGGATGTCCGAATGAGTAATACCTGGTACACACCTCCCGTATACGATTCACATGCTAAAACTGACTGCATTTCACAACCCGACCTGTCCCGTTTCGCGACGTAAAACTGGCCGATTCATTTTTCGAATGTCTTGCGATTCGAGTTTTAAGCCCTAAAACTGAGTTTTAAGTCGTGAATCGCAAGGCTCTGGTGTGCTAGGGGGTCGCACACCTAACGACTAAAACTCAAACTTAGTCGGGAAACGGGCACTAAAACTCAAACTTAGTCGTGAAACAGGCAGTTTTAGGTCGTATACGGGAGGTGTGTACCGGGCATTAGATATCCTCTTGGACAATAAACAGTTCATGCCCGATATACAGCTCTAAGGCTGTGCACCTTTTGAATTAGCATGAACTACAACTTCCATTTAAGTCAGAACAGAGGCATGGGTGAGATGATTATGTCTGTCTGTCTATCTATCTTTCTGTTTGTTTATGTCTGGATCACTGGCTGTCTCTCTGTATATCTATCTATATATCTATCTATCCATCTGTATGTCTGTCCATCTGTTTGTATGTCTATCTATCGATATAGTTTGTTGTTGTTTTACGTCCTAGCAACATCTAAGGTCATATCATGACGGCTATGGATATATCCACTTTTCTATATGCTTGTCTATCTATCTATCTATCTATCTATCGATATATCTATTTATAGATGTATCTAGATACGTAGGTCACTATCTCTGAGTCAAAACAAAAGACTTCTAACTTGATACTTGTCGCAGTAACTTTGATTTTAAATGGTTAATTTATTGTAAAAATATGCGGTCTTTCGGATATGATAGTTGGAATCATATCAATATCTCGGGTGATGGAGTTGGGGACCATTGTTATGTAATAGTGATGCAATGTGTGTCCACTCACTGTGTGACATATAAATAACTATGTGTAATTGTTAGGACACCCGGTGACTGGGATTGCGGTATGATGTCCGGATATTAAGATACGGTTACTAATTACAGGAATGTTCCCTCCATGCACCAGGAAGAGTGCAAAAGGGGAGAGGGACATGTATTATTGTTTAATGTAACCTTATGACGACCACTTGTTACAACGGGACCGCTGGGTAAGCACACCCAGCCATCCTGCATACATTATGGACACCACCTGCCCTGGGGTTGAGTGACAGGTGCCCCCTCTTCGGTGCCACCCCTTCCAGGCTGCAGAGGTGTCTGATTGGCTGGCTGTGTGAACCCAGTCACACTTGAACTCGTTGCACTTGCTGGACAGACCACACATACCACATACTCACTCTAGATATACCAAAGGAAGCAGTTCACCCCTGAGCTGTGTGTAACACCCATAGGACTCAGGTTCAAGGGGCTGGAGGCACTGATTTTGACTGAACAAGCAGAAGCTATGTGTGTCTGTGCAGCAGGTTGTAAGTGAGTCAGGGTGGCAGGTCACTAGTAGGTGAACAAGAGTTGTAACAATAAAGCTCAACCTTATCACTGTCAATCTTCCGTGACTTGACTTCCTTTCTTTCTTATGAGTTGTGTTTTGGTATTTAGTGGGCAGAGACTGGCAGACAGTTGCCAGGATCCTCCTGATAGTAGTGAGTATGAGAGGAGTAACTGGAGACGGCCAAACAACCAGTTATTGCTCATTATGATATATTTGAAATGTAACACACATAATTAATTTGGAAATATTTGACAAAACTGTGACCCCATAGGCTTCAGCAGTAACATGTTCTATTAAATTGATTTTGTAGTTACTTCTACCGGGTGTGGTGGGCGAATCGATAGAGCACAGGTTCTCCCATGCGCGAGATCAGGAGTTCAATTCTCAGTTGAGTCAAAACCAATGACTTACAAAATGTGATAGTTGTCACATCCTATCTTGGCGCTCGGCATTAATAGGACAGGGCAAGAACTGCTTAAGTCAGTGTTAGGATAATGAGACTGAGTGGGATACCAGGTCATGGTGCCTGCAGCCTGGTCTCCTAATGGGGCAGCACTATAAGTATAAAGTCAGCATGAGTGCGCACTGTCACAAGTTAATACCCATCCTGATATGACATTAGATGTTGCCAGGACGTAAAACTCCAACAACCAACCAATCTTGTAGTTTATGTAGCAGGAGATGCGTTAATAAGTAACCAGCATCGAAGCTGGATAATTTTATGTTCAATCAATTCTAGAGAAGTATTTTTATTCTAGAGAAGTATTTTTTTTTGGTCGGACGAGATTGCCTTAAGCTAAGATTCCTTATACGCGGTATGCGACATGCGAATGTCGTATATGCGGCGTAGATATATGCCAACCCCCAACATTTGTTGCGGTTTTTCCTCCAAATTTGTGAACGAACAGTATTGGTTTCTATGGCAAACGCAGCAGCATTCGCATTCGCATGCCGCACCGATGGCTACAGGGACCGATTCAGTTGCCACATTCGCATTCGCATTCACATTCGCAGGTATGGAAGCACCCCTATTCACTTAGATGCTTTTCGATTTTTTGCCGCATTCGCATGCCGCATACCGCGTGTAAGGAATCCTAGCTTAAACCTACAATGAAGCCATCCTGTTATGACCTTAGATGTTGCCAGGACCTCCAACTCCAACAACCAACCAAACCTACAATGAATGACCCACTATCTACCAGGCGGCTGGATAAGTAAGAATGGGTTGAAATGTGCTCACATGACAGGGAGGGAGGGGGGTGGAAACAAAGACCAAACAAAAAAAAGAATACTTGGGTGGAGCTGTGGGAGATGGGGGTGGTGGGGTGGTGTGAGGGGTGGGGTTGGAGTGGATGGTGGTGAGGATGGTGATAAAGGTGGGGTAGTGGGGGTGACAAAGGTTGTGGTTGTGGTGGTGGTGGTAGTGGGAGTGAAGCGCGTGGGGATGGAGGTGGGGTAGGGGGGTTATAAAGGGTGGTGATGGTGGTGATGGTGGGGGTAAAGTGGGTAGGGATGGAGGTGGGGTAGGGGGGTTATAAAGGGTGGTGATGGTGGTGATGGTGGGGGTAAAGTGGGTAGGGATGGAGTGGGTCCGGGTGCTGGTGGTATTGCGTGAGGGTTGTGGTGTGGTGGTGTTAGTGATGGTGGGGGTGGGTGGGGGCGGTGGGGTTTGGGGGGGGGTGTGATTATGGGTGGTGTTGATGGTAGGTGGGGGTTGTGGAGGTGAGGTGGGTGGGGTGCGAGTGAGGATGGTGGGTTGGGGGTGTTGGTGATGGTGGTGGTGAGGTTGGTAGGGGTGGTGGAGGTGGGTGAGGGTTGGGTGGTAATGGGGGTGAAGTGGGTGAGGGTGCGGGTAGCATTGCGTGAAGATGGTGGGGTGGGGGTGTTGGTGATGATGGGGGTGAAGTGGGTGGTGGTACTGGGGGTGAAGTGGGTGGGGGTGCGGGTGATATTGCGGGAGGATGGTGGAGTGAGGGTGCTGGTGATGGTGGGGGTGAGATGGGTGTGGGTGGTGGAGGTATTGTGTGAGGATGGTGGGGTGTTGCTGTTGGTGATGGTGGGGGGGGGGGGGGTGGTGAGGGGGGGTGGAGGGGGTCAGTGGCGGTGCTAGACATGGTATATGGTGGTAATGGGTGGTTTTGACGGTGGGGGTGAGGTGCGTAGTTGTGGAGGTAAGGTGGGGTGGCTGGTGGTGCTGGGGTGGTGATGGTGGGTGATGGGTGGGGTACAAAGGTGGTAATACTAAGATGAGTCGAGACGGTGCTGATCAGGAATGGAAAGTGGTTAGTGGTGGTAGTGGTGGTGGTGGTGGTGGGTTGTGGTGGTGATGGTGGGGGTGGTGGTGGAGGTGGTAAGATGGGTGGGGGTGGTGAAGGTGGTGGTGGTGGTGGTGGTGGTGAGGGTCGGGATGGTAGGGGTGGAGGTGGGGTGGGGGGAGTTGGTGATAGTCGAGGATGGTGCTGATCGGGAAGGGTGAGTGGTTACTTGTTGTGGTGGTGACTGGTTGTGGTCGTTACTGGTTGTGGTGGTAACTGGTTGTGGTGGTTACTGGTTGGGGTGGTTACTGGTTGTGGTGGTTACTGATTGTGGTGGTTACTGGTTGTGGTGGTTACTGATTGTGGTGGTTACTGGTTGTGGTGGTTACTGATTGTGGTGGTTACTGGTTGTGGTGGGTACCGATTGTGGTGGTTACTGGTTGTGGTGGTTACTGGTTGTGGTGGTTACTGATTATGGTGGTAACTGGTTGTGGTGGTTACTGATTGTGGTGGTTACCGGTTGTGGTGGTTACTGGTTGTGGTGGTTACTGGTTGTGGTGGTTGTGGTGGTTACTGGGTGTGGGGGTTACTGGTTGTGGGGGTTACTGGTTGTGGTGGTTACTGGTTGTGGTGGTTACTGGTTGTGGTGGTTGTGGTGGTTACTGGGTGTGGGGGTTACTGGTGGTGGGGGTGACTGGTTGTGGTGGTTACTGGTTGTGGTGGTTACTGGTTGTGGTGGTTACTGGTTGTGGTGGTTACTGGTTGTGGTGGTTGTGGTGGTTACTGGGTGTGGGGGTTACTGGTGGTGGGGGTGACTGGTTGTGGTGGTTACTGGTTGTGGTGGTTACTGGTTGTGGTGGTTACTGGTTGTGGTGGTTGTGGTGGTTACTGGTTGTGGTGGTTACTGGTTGTGGTGGTTACTGGTTGTGGTGGTTACTGGTCGTGGTGGTTACTGGTTGTGGTGGTTGTGGTGGTTACTGGTTGTGGTGGTTACTGGTTGTGATGGTTGTGGAGGTGGTGGTGAGAGTGAATGTGAGGATGGTAAGGGTAGAGTTGGTGAGGGTGATGGTGGATGTGGTGAGGGTAAGGGCAGTTGGTCTTGTGGGGATCAGGGTGGTGATGGTGGTTGTGGTAGTGGTTGTGGTAGTGGTTGTGTTGGAGGTGGTGAGGGTATGGCTGGTTGTGCTTGTGGCGGTCAGGGTGATGATTGTGGTGGTGATGGTGGTGGTGAGAGTGGTTGTGGTAGTGGTTGTGGTGGAGGTGGTGAGAGTAAGGGTGCTTGGTAGTGGTTGTGGGTGGGGTTGTGGGTTGCTCTTGGGGGAGGGGTGCATGGTTAGGGGGGAACGGTTCAAGTTTCAAGTTAAAAATAAATCCATGCCCTCTTTGTAATCCTCGCCAAACGAAGAGCAAAATGTAGAATAACAAAAAAGGGGTGATTAAAAAACACAAAAAAAACCACAAAAAACGAACCTCCATATTGGATCGGAGCTCACACAAATAGCCGACATGTAGCCGTGTCGGTGGGTGGGGGTGGGGGTGTGGGGGTGGTGGAGGTGGCGGGTGGAGGTAGGGATATAAATGGGCTATGGTCGGGGATTGAGAGTGTTAATGTGGGTGGTTGTGTGGGGGTAGTGGAGGTGGCGGAAGGCGGTAGGGATATATATGGGCTATGGTCGAGGATTGAGAGTGTCAATGTGGGTGGTTGTGTGGGGGTGCTGGAGGTGGCGGGAGGCAGTAGGGATCTATGGGCTATGGTCGGGGATTGAGAGTGCTAATGTGGGTGTGTGGGGGTTGTGGAGGGGTTTTGAAATGGTGCTGATGAAAAATGTGGGGGACTAATGTGGTATAGGTAGGTGGTGGTGGAGGTGGGGTTGAGGTTGGTGGGGGATGTGTGTGTGTGGTGGGGGGGGGGTGGAGGGGGGGGGTGATGGTGGTGGATGTGGGGTATCTGTGAGGGTGTGGACAGGTGGTGGTGAAGGTGGTGTGGTACGGGGTGGGGAGAGGTGGGGTTGAGGTTGGTGGGGGATGTGTGTGTGGTGTGGGGGGGGGGGGTGATGGTGGTGGATGTGGGGTATCTGTGAGGGTGTGGACAGGTGGTGGTGAAGGTGTGGTACGGGGTGGGGAAGGTGGGGTTGAGGTTGGTGGGGGATGTGTGTGTGTGTGGGGGGGGGTGATGGTGGTGGATGTGGGGTATCTGTGAGGGTGTGGACAGGTGGTGGTGAAGGTGTGGTACGGGGTGGGGAAGGTGGGGTTGAGGTTGGTGGGGGATGTGTGTGTGTGGGGGGGGGGGGGGTGAGGGGGGGGGGGTGATGGTGGTGGATGTGGGGTATCTGTGAGGGTGTGGACAGGTGGTGGTGAAGGTGTGGTACGGGGTGGGGAAGGTGGGGTTGAGGTTGGTGGGGGATGTGGGGGTGCAGTGTTGGTAAGGTAGTGTGGGGGTGGGGGTGATGCTGGTGGAGGTGGGGTACTTGTGAGGGTGTAGGGAGCTCGTGGTGGAGGTGTGGTAGGGGGTGATGGTGGAGGTTGGGTAGGGGTGGTGGTGGAGGTGTGGTAGGGGGTGATGGTGGGGTTTCTGAGGGGGGGGGGGTGCATTCGGATGTGAGTGTGTTGGTGAGTTAGTTGGGAGAGGATGTGGGGTAATTCTAGGGGTGTGGGTATGTGCTGGCGTAAACCTGAGATATCATATAAATAAAAGAATAGTTTTCTTTCTAAAAAAAACAAAAACATGACATCAATCAACCTTAAAGTTGCATAGTCCGATGGTTTTGAATTTCGGTATTTTTTCTGAGATAAATATATTAGATCGATCACTAGTATCTACTTTACATTAGTTCAAAGTTAGTTTTTTTTTAAATGGTAAACTTTTGAGATATTTCAAATGCAAACATGGAAAATTAGTTTTGGCATGCTTGCCAAAACTCTGACACTATAGACTTCTGCAGTAACAGGTTCTGTTAAATTGACTCAGTATTGCCTTCTAAATAGAAACAAATGCTTAATAAGTGCATCATTATCCAAGTTAGATATGTAAAATCAAATCTAGATAATTGGTTTAGTTTTTAAAATTTGATATTTCATCAGACTGTCCAGCTTTAAACCGAGGCTAACGCTGCATAGTCTGATGCTTTTGAGTTTGTGTAATTTTCTGAGATAACTATAGTAGGTTGAGTTCAAATCTACCTTACTTTAGTTTGAAGTAACTGCGATTTAAAATTACTAACTTCGGAGTTATTTGAAGGGTAAACATATGTAGTGGTCTGCACTGGCCTCTCAGGCAAGGAGCCGCATGGACAGGTGGGCGTGGGTGGTGTGTTGATATCAGGGAGCCTAGGTGGTGTAATGGTTAGCACACTGGCCCGGAGTGCAAAGAGATGTGGGTTCGAGTCCCGCTCTAGGCACAGTATTTCCCATTTTCATCACCCCCACGACACTGGTTGCCGTGATCAGGATCCTGTACAAGCTTTGTGCTGTATGGTTGTTGAACCTACCCTGTGTATGTAAGTGCGTTGCATTGCCTGTGTGTATGTAATTGTAAGCATTAAAAGACTTACAATTCCAGGGGGACGAGTGTAGTGGTCTGCACTGGCCTCTCAGGCAAGGAGCCGCATGGACAGGTGGGCGTGGGTAGTGTGGTGATATCAGGGAGCCTAGGTGGTGTAATGGTTAGCACACTGGCCCGGAGTGCAAAGAGATGTGGGTTCGAGTCCCGCTCTAGGCACAGTATTTCCCATTTTCATCAACCCCATGACACTGGTTGCCGTGATCAGGATCCTGTACAAGCTTTGCGCTGTATGGTTGTTGAACCTACCCTGTGTATGTAAGTGCGTTGCATTGCCTGTGTGTATGTAATTGTAAGCATTAAAAGACTTACAATTCCAGGGGGACGAGTGTAGTGGTCTGCACTGACCTCTCAGGCAAGGAGCCGCATGGACAGGTGGGCGTGGGTAGTGTGTTGATATCAGGGAGCCTAGGTGGTGTAATGGTTAGCACACTGGCCCGGAGTGCAAAGAGATGTGGGTTCGAGTCCCGCTCTAGGCACAGTATTTCCCATTTTCATCACCCCCATGACACATACAAATATAATGTTGGTGTGCCTGTCCTCTGATCCCATAGGCTCCAACAGGATTGCATGTTCTATTAAATTCACATAGTATGCCCCTTCTATGGAGCACGGCATAGTCTAAAGTTGTAGTCCGATGGTTTTGAGTTTCTGTCATTTTTCTGAGATTAATATATTAATTTGATTGTTATAATCTACCTTACATTAGTTTAAAGTAACTTTTATTTTAAAATGGCTAACCTTTGAAATATTTGAAGTGTAAACATGTCAAATTAATTTTGGCAAGCACACCAAAACTCTGACAGCATAGGCTTCTGCAGTAACAGGTTCTGTTAAATTGACTCAGTGTTCCCTTCTATGTGGCGACAAATGCTTACTAAATGCATCAGTATCTAATACCCCTGTCACACTACGACGTAACGAGCCAACGTGAGCCTAACGTGACGATTTTTCGTCATTACGTTGCCGTACGTTGGGTTACGTTATGATGACGTCATAATGACGTTAGAGTGACGTCGAGCTACGTCATATTACGTCGTGTTACGTCGGCGCGCGTCAAGGTTTTGAACCTGTTCAAAACTTTCGACGTATCTCGACGTGAAGCCGTCACGTCGGGATGACGTGACAATGACGTTAGGTAGACGTTCCGCGATCGTTATAGCAGCGTAAATGACGTTAGAGTCACGTTATGTCACGTCAGACCGACGGCCCGGGTGGGAGCAAGGTGTGGGCAGCTTTTTGCACGTTACGGTCACGTTACGGTCACGTTACGGTCACGTTACGGTCACGTTACGGTCACGTTACGGTCACGGTTACGGTCACGTTACGGTCACGTTACGGTCACGTTACGGTCACGTTACGGTCACGTTACGTTGGCGTTACGGTCACGTTACGTCCACGTCGCACCCGTTACGGCGACGTTACGCTCACGTTACACTAACGCCCGGTCACGTCGCCAATTACACCTCCCCCCTAACGTTGTCACGTTACAGCTAAGGTCACGACGTGCACCAACGTTACTTTCACGTTACGCTCACGTCCACAATTTGCATATTACGCCCATAACGTCGACGTAATATAATTATTTTCACGTTCTGCCTACGCTGACGTAGTCACGTCGTAGTGTGACAGGGCTATAAGTTAGATATGTAGAATGAATTGTAAATCATTCATTTGGTTTTTGAAAAGTTGATGCTTCATCGGACTATGCAGCTTTAAGTGCACCAGGATCCAAGTTGGATACGTTTGTGTGTTGTTGTTTGACGTCCTAGCAACATTTAAGTTATTATCAGGATGGGTACCGACTTGTGACAGTGTGCAGTCATAGCGATTTTACAATGCTGCCCCACTTGGAAATCAACCGGCCAGCACCATGACCCAATATCCCACTCAGTCAAATTATCCTCACACCGATCTAACCAGTCCTTGTCCTATCCTAATAATGCCGAGCACCATGCTATGAAGTGACAAGTATCAATTTTAAAGTCATTGGTTTGACTCGACCAGGAAACCAACTGCCGACCTTCCGCACGCGAGGCCCACGCTCTACCGATTAGGCCAACACGCCCGGTTGCTTTTGAGAGTAGTATTTAATTACTACATTGTCGGGTTTTGCTTTGTTTTGTTTTGTTTTCAAAGCCGCACCATTTCAGTAGCTTCTTCCACGTGTTTTCATGTTTTGCTCAGAATATCTAACAAATATTGTCTATGAAGTCGAGTGTGAATAGGCCTATTAGGAAAATAATTCTGGACAAATTTAGCGCATCGAATGAAGATTCAATTCAGCGGCTAGCGCGAAAATAAATAAATAAAATAATAACAAAAAAACCTCTGAAGATCTTAAAGTTTAAAGGACTGTTGGTTTGCTTGGTTTTGGAATCTTCTTCCTGTATTCCTGCTGGTTTTTCTTTGTTATTTTGTGGGATTCTTTTAGTGGTTTAACAAAAAATGTGAGCGCTTGGTCAGATTTGGACTAAAACTAAAAGTGGTTTGTGGCGAAGTTATTTTCAAATAGGAAGAATTTAGGGAGGAGGTTGACTTTAAACGAAGGCGGTGAATGAACTTATGTTGTGGCGACATTGGCTGCATATACCGCCAAAACAATAACAAAATAACAAAGTAATTTTTTCCCCAAAACAACCTAGTTTTAATAAATGATGTTTGTAAAGCACATTGATTGTTATCTTTGGCTATTGGACGTCAAACATGTGATCATTCTGACATATTTCTTTGGACAAAACCCGCTGCCGCCACATAGGCTACTCGTTCCGATAAGCAGCAAGGGGTCTTTTATATGCACTCTCCCCAAGACCACATCCTTTGTTGAACCAGTTGTTGACCACTGGTTGGAACGGAAAATAACCCAAACTGCAAATGGATCCAGTGAGAAGGTTCGATCCGATGATCGACAGCTGTACTCTCTCCCGGCTGAGCTACGTCCCGCACCCCCAAAGGAAATACATTAACACACTCGACTATTCTCGATTTCGCGGTTTGAAAAATACTACCTTCTTTTGTTCACTTTTCTGTTTCATGCACCCATTTTGCTTATTAATGGGGTTTTCCCCCCACACTCCTCTTTCTCTAAAAGCAGATGGGTTGGCCGAATGAATAGAGAGTCCGTCTCCTGTTTTGGGAGATCGGGAGATCCGAACCCGTGAGTTTGTGGGTTCAAATCCTGGTCGAGTCAAACCAATGACTTAAAAATGTATACTTGTCGCTTCCTAGCCAGGCACTCGGCATTATTAATTAGGACATGGCAAGGACTGGTTGGCTCAGTTTCAGGATAATGTGACTCAGTGGGATATCAGGTCATGGTGCTGGGCATGGTCTCCCAGTCGGGCAGCCCTAGAAAGTCGCCATGAGTGCACACGGTCACAAGTCGGGACCCGTCCTGATATGACCTTAGATGTTGCTAGGACGTAAAACAACAACGAGCAAGCATCTTTCTTTAAAATCAATGTTTGTGTGTTCAGGCTGCCGCCTGAACCATTTTAATTTTCGGAATTAACTCAAAATGCTTTCCCCCGCGAGTGAGTCCAAATAAATTTGGAATAAAATTCTGCGATGGAATAAAAGGCGGAAAAGGTAATTGAGGTAAAACATTTATTTTTTTTATTTTTGTTAAAGCAACCAGCAAAAGACATAATAGAAAGAGAGAAAATACCATTCAAAGGCCAATGTGAAGTCACGATGGAACGAGGTGGGTGAGGGGGGGGGGCGGGGGAGGGGATGACCCACCAAATCTCATAATATTGAAGCTGTATATAATCGGATGAAAGGATCAACATTTCAAAAGTGAAATAGTTTTCTAAATTTGATCCTACATATCCGCTGATTAAGCATGTGTTACTGCATGCAAGGAATGCCAAGTCAATTTAATAGAATTTGTCACTGCTGAATGATATTTCGACATCTACACCCAAATCAATTTGGGCATGTTTTCACTTGAAATGTGTTATGCTATAAAAGTTCATTATTTAAAATGAAAGTTATCGCCAAGCCAAAGGCATGGAGATGATTCCGATGCCCGTCCTGGTATGACCTTAGATGTTGCTAGGACGTAACACAACAACAAAAAAACTGATTCCGATGCTATACCGATGAAGTTCTTTCTTAAATGTTCAAATATTGTTTGTGGAAAGCAAGCCAGGAAATAAATACTGTATATGTTCCTATAGAAGCCCGCCAGGATCCATGACCTGATATCCCACACAGTCACATTATCCTAGCACCGAACCAACCAGTCCTTGCCCTATCCTAATAATGCCAAGTGCCTGGCGAGGATGCAACGAGTATCAATTTGTATAAGTCATTGGTTTGACACAACCTGGAACCGAATTCCCGACCTTCCGCACTGGATTTTGTCAGGATGTAAAACTCCAAAAAGACAAACATACCACCCCCCCCCCCCACATATCCACCCACACCCACAAAATTAGACACTTCCAAAGCCAGCTCGGAGAAAACACCACCTTCTTAGTGTTGTCATGGGGGGTCCTGAAAATGGGATATATTGCACCTAGAGCGGGACTCGAACCCACATCTCTTAGCATTACGGGCCAGTGTGCTAACCATTACACCACCTAGGCTCCCTGATATCACCATACTACCCATGCCTACCTGTCTATGTGGCTCCTTGCCTGAGAGGTCAGTGCAGACCACTACACTCGTCCCCCTGGAATTGTAAGTCTTTTAATGCTTACAATTACATACATACAGGCAATGCACTAACACGTACATACACAGGGTAGGTTCAACAACTATACAGCATGTAGCTTGTATAGGATCCTGGTCATGGCAACAGTGTCATGGGGGGTGATGAAAAGGGGAAATATTGTGCCCAGAGTGGGACTCGAACCCACATCTCTTTGCATTCCGGGCTAGTGTGCTAACCATTACACCACCTAGGCTCCCTGATATCACCATACTACCCACACCTACCTGTCTATGCAGCTCCTTGCCTGAGAGGTCAGTGCAGACCACTACAGTATATTAATTAGGTCAAACTGGGCTATAAATTGAGCATGGATATAAACTTTTAACGAGATGAGGCCAAAAGCAAACAACAACCAAAACAACAACAAAACATAGAAAGAAAACCTCTTCAAACACGCGGAAAACGACATAAAACGAAGTTAGTGACGCCAAACACTGTGGGCTCGTCTTCGTAATCATCGTAAAATACGCGTAATTACACATCCCTCTAGCCGTTCAGGGTCACAAAACATGTCCCATATATACATTCACTTAAAAATCCACATCACAGAGAGCAGTGGTGGCCGAATCGGTAAGATCCCTGGCAGGTCTCCATCCCTTTTCTTGTTTTCGTTAACGCTGCCTCTAGAGCACATTGACTTTCATCAACGGCTATTGGACGTCATATGGTCATTCTGACATATTTCTTTGGAGGAAACCTGTTGCCGCCACATAGGCTACTCTTTCTGATAAACAGCAAGGGGTCTTTTTATATGCACGTCCCCACAGACAGGACAGCACATACCACAGTGTTTAATGAACCAGTTGTGGACCACTGGTTGGAATGGCAAATAACGCAAACTGCAAATGGGTCCACTGAGCAGGATCGATCGGATGACCCACACCTTCACAGGTGGACACTCTACCGGCTGAGCTACGTCCCACTGCTGTTGGTAGGCTTCCCATGCGGAAGGTGATATATTTTAATCTAAGCTCACTCAAACCGGTGACTTACAAAATTGATACGCGTCGCTAGCTAGCCTGGCACTCGGCATTATTCTGGTACTCGGATCGTTAGGTAGGATAGGGCAAAGGACTGGCTGGCTCCGTATCAGAACAATGTCACTGAGTCGGATGTAATATATCACGGCATGGTGCTGGTGGTCCGGTGTCGCGGTTTCAGTTCTCCACCAGTTTCAGTTCTCCACATAGCTTCTGCGCATGCGTCAAATTCGAACAGCATCGTCTGCGCATGTGTCAACATCGAGTCAGATTCAAACTGTCGCCGATCGCCGCAAATCGCTGCCTCATACTGTCACTATAGTGTCAGTGTCACTAACCTTATAAATTTAATATGATCTTTTCGG